>VZRN01000273.1:568644-648966 GCA_013397935.1 Dasyornis broadbenti
GAAGAGTAAAAGTGCACTTGCAGACACAATCAAGTTCTTAAACAGCAATCAGTCAACCAGATGCTGGATTACCTTTCTAACCATTGGTGGCAAGTACCACACGTTGCATACGATGGCCCAGCTGGTCATTATTCGCAGCAGATAGCTCACGATGTTGTATTTGCTGCTGTTCCAGAAAGCATCTCCAAACTGAGGATCATACTGTGAAAGATCACAAACAAATTAAGCCTTTCCCCAGACCATCCCAGCCTCTCATACCTGGGATTACATGGCAGAACCAGCAGCAGATGTCACTTATTTGCCTGAACAGCCAGAAGACTTAAGTCTGCTGTGAGCTGCATGCTTCTCTTCCCTTCAGCTTGGAGAAGGACTAGGTGGATCTCCCTTCCATCTACCTTTCTGGAGGAAGAAGCTGACCCTATCAGGGCCTACCAGCCAGGCTCCATAGGCCAAATGACTTCACTTTCATTTCAGCCACTTATACTCCAGAAACCACCCACAGCACGCACCCAATTGCCAGAGCTACTGTGCTTTCAATAGCAGCTGTACTGAGACAGCTTCCTGCCACTCCGACAAAAATCCATCCCAAACTTTGAAATTCAGCACTATTTCTACTTACTTTGATTGCAACAGGATATATTGTCCCTCCTATTTCAAAGCTCCCCTTCTTGAACATCATCACAGATGTATTGTTTATGCAGGTGCCTGTACAGAAGATAAAGTCATTGCTTCACAGAGCCACTTCAGTATTAACACAACATCAACACAACATCAACATACAGGTCTTACCCCAAAAGGGCCTGCATTTGCTGCACAGTGAGTGTAAGTTAAGCATCTCTCCCCTGCTTACTTTTATCCTTTGTCTTGTGACTAACCCCCTGAATGAAGCCAGAAAGTGTGCAAGACAAAAAGCATGATGCTGAGGTTAAATCTGTAGGACAGTGAACTGATATTGACAGGGCAAAGTAAACAATCTTCCCATTCTTCTGCCTACAGCTTCTGCTGGGAGAAGTAACATCCAGAGACAGTAATGTGGTGTCTCCATGTATATTCATCTTATATTAAAGACGAAAAACAGGAATGTCCTAAGAAAGTTGAAGCCAGAGGTGAAGATAGATCTGAGCAGCAGAAGCCATGAAAAGAAAACAGCAATGACATCTACGCTGCATGGAGATAAGTAGTTCAGCTTCTTACCTTCTGGAAAGATTAAGATTGGGAGCTTGCTTTTATCTGCCACATGTTCCCTGAGTCTGTGGAAGCAGAAAGAAAGCTTAAAAAACAGCTCCTTCCCATGCTTTCCCCTGGCAGGTGCATTAAAAATACCTTTATGTATTACATATGTTTGAGACCAAAGCCTTTTACTAGACACTAATTTGTTCTTTCTTTTCCTTTCTTCAGAAACTGAAGCTTTGCACCAGCCATCCCTTAGGACCCTGGTGCATTACACTGAGGCAACATCCTATTTTCTTTCCTCCGTATTACTTTACTGTCAGGGAAGCCAACAATTATACGCCATTAAACCAGTCCAACTAACTCTGATCAACTCAACCTTCAAGAAATTGCTGACATTAAGAAAAAACTATTGATGCAGTGGTCCATCCAGCCTCTGCTTACTTAACAGCAGATTTCTTAAAAAGGGGACTCCTAAATGCCTACAGCTCACACTACTTGAATAACACATGGATGACTTGGCAAAGCTGTCCTGCTGTGCAGAGGCCAATAAGCCAGTGAAGATGTTAACCTGTCAAAATTAACCCAAAACGTTCTCTACAAATTAGGAAGATTTTTTATTCCTGTTCACAGGTATGGTTTTGGCAACCTTCTGCAGAAAACCACTTTTGTACACAGCTTATTCTTCTAACAAGACATTTTGCCTCTCACCGAAACAAATACTTTTTATTTCTAGTGGGTCACAATTTCCAGTGAAATTGAGACAGTTTTTGGTCACAGAAAGCCCATTTTATCATCAGTATTTCTCTTCAAAAGAAAGCCCCAGAATTTAATTATCCTTGTGTCCTTTTGAAATGCATATCTGAATTCATTAGACATTAGTTACTATGCTGATGGCTTCCCAGCTGAGATGCTTTGTGACAGTCTGCAATCCAGACCTTACCAGAACCTTTGGTCTGAACCATGACACCCTGTATAAATTTTTCAAGCCTTCCCTGGTGCTCTGTGAACCTGACATTTTGACTGTATATTCAGATCATTCTGAGTGATGCAGTGTGCCTCACACCACCCCTGTAACTCGCTCCCAAATCCCCTCATCCGGGTCTCTGATTGCTTGATGACTCTCCAGGGAGGCAGCCGAGCCCACACCTCACCTTTTTGTCACTAGATGGCGATCCTTGATCTCGGAGCGCTCGAACCAGACGTGAGGACAGGCCTTGACTGTGGCTCGCTGGATAACACCCATCAGTCCACCATGAACCTGGCCGACCTGCAAGTCCAGCAAGGCACATCCATATCTGAGACACCCGAATGGCAGAACTTCCTCCTCTCCATCCCTCCAAAAAAAAAAAAAACCAACCCAAAACCGAAACCAAAATGCACTGAAGACAGCAAACCAGGATTGAGCAGTGACCACAGAAGTGAAAATACATTCACTTCAGAGGATCTAGACACACACATGGAATTGTATCTCAAGTACTTCACCAGATGAAGAGTCTAGCACTGACACTGCCAGGACAACTTCACCAAACCTATAGACAAACTTCAACACAATTTACACTTCTCCGCACTGATTAGTGCTCACAGTAATATCTCTACTGAAAAAGTTAAGTCCACAACCAATACCCCATAATCTTTCCCTGTCCCTCTGCAATGGTGTCAGAGACTGAAAATAGCTCATGCCTCAACCATTGATATAAAGTCTTGTAAAAAAGCTACAATCAAAGAAACTCCCCCTGGAGACTGGGACTTTGGACTGAAAATCAAGCTGCTAATCAGACTTATTGCTCCTGGCTGAGTTTGGGGTGGGGGAAGAGCACGGCTCACAACACAAACTGGCCCAAGCTGTGGAAAGCCCCAGCCCCACAGGCCACATCCACAGGACTGCACGTGATGCAACAGACCCAGAGCCTGCTGTGACAGACTTCCCCCACCTCCTCCAGGGGGGCATGCCTGGACATTTGCTACCTGGCCTGAGAGTATAGACTGCCTTGGCCTGCCCCAGGGGGGTAAGCCTGGACATTGTCACCTGGCCTGAGAGTATGGATGGCCCCTGCCTCCCCCAGGGGGACATGCCCAGACATGGCCATCTGGCTTAAAGGTATATTAACCCATGGGATTCCACACCGATTGGCGGGACCTTTACCACCGAGAAAGAGGACCATCAGGATGACAGTGGGACTCACGGAACGGTGGTATTCTTTTGTCCTGTCCCTGTCCCCCCACCCCTCTTCCTATTTCTCTCTTTCCTCTCTCTCTCATTTACTACCAAATAAAACCCATACTATTGATTGGCATATGGTCTCATTTGCTCCTTAATTCAGGCAGAGGTATTTCTAAGAACCTTAATAATTGGATCTTAACATATGGTCATCATAGATCTCCTCATACCATTGCATAGCATCCATCATTTGTCAAAATGATCGCATCTATTGGTGATGTGTGGTTGGCAACACAAATTCCTCCTTTCTGAGGCCTGTTTTCCCTGCAATCACATATTTTTTTGTTAGACTGCTAGTGCACTAAGCACCACATTACGCACACAACAGTTCCATGAAGCTGTCAGATGAGTCAGCCTCTAGTGTGACATCAACTTGCAGCTCAGCAGCCCCCATTTCCAATCACACACATAAGCATATACACACACAAGCATACACACACTTTCACTCACTCACTTGTTATGGTAATGGATAGTACCAGACAGAGCTCTGACGAGGATTCGGGAGCACGTGAGGTGAACTACTTCACTCAGGTAGTTTTTCACACTGCAAGAAATCAGACATCTGAAGCATCCTGGAAAGCAGCTAGACACACATGCTGTATTCTCCAGCCTACTCAACACAACTCAGGGCTAAAATTTTCCTGGTATTCTGAAACACAGAGGGATATTTCCAGCTCTACCACTCACTTGCTACAGCAGCTCAGCCAAGATACATCATACCCTTGGTGTCACTTAGCTAGGCAAGGCTGTCCTCTCTTTACTGGGTGTTTTTCATCCCAACACTATTACCTGCCCTACAATGGCCCCTTTGAGTATCTCATGTCAGGAGGAGAAGCCCATCAGAAATCATCAGTCTCAGTTTCAAGACTGGTAAGAACCCAAACTCAGCCCACAGACAAAAATGCCACCAAAAGCAAGGTCGTGAACTTGTGGGTGGAGTGGACTATCAGCAGTCTGTTGTAGGTAAAAACTGTTCACTCCTAATCTTCAGCTGTTTGCACTGATGCAACTTGGCAAGTTCCTCCTTCACACACAGTACGTACCTGCTGTTTGGCAGCTGTCCCACCACTGTTGTTCCCACAATCATTGACGTAATCCCAATGGCAGCAAGGGTAAAACTACAGACAAAACAGACACTAAATGAAAATAAGTAGCTTTGGTCACTTTCCCCCTTTCCATTTCAAAGGAATTGCAGAAACTCAATTATTCCTCAGATACCTGACATATGCAGTCCTCTAACTCAGCAATTCCCTGACCTATTGATTAAAATCACAGTGTAGCAAAAGGAGCAAATTCAGATACTCCCATGCACACAATGTCAGAGAGATTTAGAGCTCACACACCTTACATTTATGTTGCCAATACACATGACTTAGGGCAAGCATTCATGGAAAAGATGACCACCAGCCCTACTCTGCTCTCCACAGTGAATGGGCAAGATAAAAGTATTCTGAAGGGCTCATAAACCTAAAAGGAGCCTTTATGCAGGTTAATACTCTATATCTGCCAATCCTGCTTTTGGATTAAAGAAAGCTGAGGTGACATTTACCAAGAAAACACAAATTTACCCGTTCCCAGACTGACAAAATCCTTCAGTACCACAAGCTTACCGTAGGGGCAGCAGGAAGCAGTACCGCACTATCACCCCAATGACCCACACAATAGTCAGCCTCAGGCTGATGTAATGGAAGTTGACATTAGTCCTTGTGAGCAGATTCCAGGAGAGCAGTTCTTCTGAGGAAAATCGTTGAGTGACTTCATCTTCTACAATGGCCTCAAACCCTTTTCTGCAGAAGTAGAAAATGTGGGAGAATTCAAAGTCCGCTTGATGAAGACGGGCAATTTCTTGCTCCATAGGCGTTTCATCCCTTTCAATGATACCTTGGGAAGAAAAAGGTAACCACATGAGAAAATAAATCTGTGACATAACAGTCACCCTCCAGACCACTTGTCACTCTGCATTAGTCAAGGAGACAAATTTACTGTACAAGCCCCTCCTAGTACAGGAAGAAAAGCTGTGCAGTTGAACACTGCAGGCCAGTTCCAGCTCCACTTCCTCACACCAACGCCTTCAACAGCAAATATACCAAGTTCTGTTACATACTGAACACAAAGCAAGAAGGCAAACCCTTTCTGACCATCCAGCATGTTCTCAACTCAAACTTTATCCAAGACTCTTACACTTTAAGAAGAAACCAAGTGAGACCTTGGCCTTTCCATTCCCTTCTGTGCTCTGTATATCTAAGGGCATTCAACTTCCTTGATTGAGGCTTGCCTATTCCCCAAGCCTATCTCTCATTTGATATTCTGTGTCCCACAGAAACAACACTGCCAAAGCCCCTGACCACAACACTGTGCATGGAACAGCTTTGAACCAAACACACCTCCCTGCCTTCACAGCATAAATATTTTCTGTAAGTACAGGCAGACCACACACTTTTTTATTTTACTTAAACTCAAATACAGAAAAACCCTCCAAAACATCATGTCAAAGAAAGTTGTGCCTAGAGGTACCTTGATTCAGTTCAGCACTAACAACTGTTTCAGTCAAACTCTGACTAGGTAACACCTGGCAATAGAAAAGAAACCTGGACAGTTCCAAACTGCAGTGCAAACAGCAAACATTCCCCCTCCTCCACCCCTTTCATTTTTTAAGTTTATGGTCTGATAAGCACCTATTTCTCATTAGAGCTTTTAAAGGCAAGGACAAATTGTGTAAGCTAAACAAAGATCAAGTAGCTGCTTGCTGGTAAGCAAGTCTGGCTCCAGACACTGATGACCGAAGAAATCTGGAGTAACAGTTAACCAGAACAACCATCCCCTGAGACAGTCAACTTGGATTACAGAGGTCCAAGTTCAGGTTGCCACTCTGTCAGACACCCTCTGATAAATTGCATAATCTCTGTGCTTCCATGCTGAGATTAAAAAAATGGAAAAGGACGTAGCACCCAAGTTCTTCAAGCTACTAGGAACTTTCCACATTGTAGAATGTGTATCTGTAGGAAGTCTGCCTCCCAATGAAGTCTTACCAGCAGAAAATCTTCAATATATTTCCTGTGCAAATCACATGTAACATTTAAATTACCAGTGATATGGAAAATCTTGATATTACACTGTAGCATACATATGGGATAACACAGAAAACTCCAAGACAAAAGTTCCACAAGCCACTGAGGCAAACACTCAAAAAGGACAACATCTAAGAGATGTTACACTGCAACAAAATCTATTGGCACCTTCAGCTTTGAACCTGGCAGCCACAACTTCCAGCTGTACCAGCAGACCACCTCACTGCATCATCCCATCACAAGCCTACAAATATAAACCATTAATATGGCCCAACCAAAAACCTACAAGCCCTTCAGGACCTAAATTATACAAGTATGCATCACATCAAACCTTCACCAGAATGGACTACACTTATGTCACACATTAAAACCCAATCAGAGCTCTACTTTTTGATTCAGTTTTTCTCATGCTCAGAAAAATCTCTGAACTGTGAAACATCCAGGACTGTAGGTGAGTCAGTCCAACCTGTCTGCTCCATGCTGCTGGAAACAGATTGTAGGCAAGAAACCAGGGGAACTCTCCAGCACCCATCACACGAGTACTACTCTTCTCTCCAGTTCCCAGAGATGGGAATGTTTCCGTCTTATCCAGCCCTTATCTTTCTCCCCTACTCAGCACCACCTGGCTCCAGCTTCTCAGCTGAAATCAGCCCAGGGTTCAAGTTTATCACACTGCTAGCAGAGATAGCAGGGCTGTAATGTCTTGCCTCATCAGCCTGTGCTGTCCTTGTCACATGACACCCCCATGCAGTCCTGTAGCTTCGGGACAGCTACTCTGAGCCAAGATCTCAGCAGCACATGAAGGTATTCTGAACAGAATTAAAACATGCTGCTCTGGTGATGTACTTAGCCTTCTTGTAATCACAAGTCACATTTAATGGCCTTTAATCCCCTTGCCATGGGCAGAACTGAGCTTGCAAAAGACAGCACTATGCAAGAGCACAGCAAACATTGCTCTCAACCAAAAAAAAAAAAAAAAAAAGCCAGTCATTGTCTTTCTCAGTGTTGCAGCACAAGCCCCAAGACTTCAAGCTCACACACTCCAGTTAACTAATTATACCAGGCTCAAATTTGACACTATCTACTTACATAGTAACTAGATCTACTTAGTAGTTTCTATTTAGTAGTATCTAGTAATTAACTGATTAGTAGTATCTACTTATGTAGTAAGTAGATACTACTGACATTATTTGCATAAGCTTTTCCTTTAGTGGATGTAGTATTCAAAACTCTGTGTAGCATTTTCGCCTTTTTTAAACTTACCACCTTGAAGCACACAGAAAGCGGAAAGCTGGTTATTCACCTGCAATGAGATAGACACCTACCCTCCTGTTCAGCCAAGAGCTTCCACTGGGTCCAGCACACACTGCCCTCTAACAGAAAAGGACCTTAAGGTGACAGCACCACATAATTCCCCACATAACTACACTAGCCACCAATATTTCTCTTGAAACTATTCCTTAACGCACCACCAATGCTGGGGTACTGACTGCCCTTCCTGCCAAGAGATGTGAAATACATTGGATTTGGTACTGTAGAGGAAGGTGGCATCTCCTCAATAATGCCCACTTGTCTTTTTTTTTTTTTACTGAGGGACACAGTTTCAAGGTATTTGGGGAGGACTACTTTTGCTCTGCCAGGAAACAGGAAAACTTACCCTTGCACATACATCTGCAGTGGTCTCTCCTATCCTGTTCCACCTCCTAGTGATGGCTGGGTGGTCAAGAAAGACTAAGAAGTGATACACATGCCCTTTCAGCACTTACACACAGGTGCACATACACATAAACATGTACTCTTTACTCTGTTTTAATCAACTACTCTGTAATTCATTACCAGCAGGAGTTTCTCCTCCCTCAGTAAATATTGTGTGATGCAATTAGGCCTCTCTGTTTGCTCATGTTCTGTCACCTCAGTGGACACCAACTTATATAATGCGCTGTTAGACTTACACTTTCCCCAACCCTCAAGTACTTTCTTCCACATCCAGGAACTCCTAAACACAAGTCAGTCACTCCTATACTTAAAAAATTCCCAAGAGCAAGATATGGAGCACAGCTTGGCATTGCAGACCTCATGTCTCCCCATACTTTCTCAAGTAAGGAACAGTTAAGACTCCAGCTTCCTGCAGAAAGAGCCACCTTCAGTGGGAAAAGGTTTTAACTTTTTAATTCAGATATACAAAGGACATTAAAAAGGGCTTCAGGCTACCATTGTGATTGTGTAGCTCCATCCATAAGACTGCTTGAACACAGCCTGCAAGCAATCATCTGTATGAATTACCTCAGACCATTTTTACTATCTGTAATGCTCCTCCATACAGTGGAATATACTCAATTTAGTGCAGGTTCTGAACCACAGTACATATTAACACTGTACACCCCTCAGCTGCATGCAGGGAAAATAGCTACTGTAGTTTTTTTAAAAGACAGCTCACAGAGCAGTCTACTAGCTGGGATCTCTCTCCCTTCACCTTTCCTTTCTAGAGAAGAAATAACTATGTGTAAGGTGTAAGAATGATCAGATGTCTAGGAGGATGACAGCTCCTACTGTGCAGATAAAGCAGCACAGTAGGGTCTCTTGCCCTCTCACTGGCCCATGACGTGAGGGGGCACTATCAGCCTTACAGGAAGAAAAAGGACATCTTCTTGCGTAACTGGCAACCTGGGAAGCAGACAACATGGCACTGACACTAACGGAAAGGACTACTAACCTTGCCTTTCCCCCTTTCCTCCCAAAAAGCCCCACAACTTTCAGGACACTGCTGAGCAATACAGTATGTACTTTTTCTCAACCACTTTAAAGTCAGCAATTAAACAAGGTAAGTTTTAACCTGTTTTCAGAGCTACTGTGCAGTATCTCTACTTTATTATTCCAGGTGCTGACAGCTGGATCTGCTGCCATGGAAGCCAGTTCCATGCCTGGCCTGCAGACAGTGCAATACCAGTGTTTGTAGCATTGATAAGGATATCCCTCTGGAGGAGAAACTCACACAGCCAGTTCGGCAATTCAGTCCCCATTACTGGATCACATTCACACAAGCCAGTTCATAGGCTCAAGTAACAACTGACTTGTCTGCTAACTGGCAAGCTGAGCATGCTTCCAGCTGTGCTGCCTAAGGAGGGAGCATACAGAAAATGCTGCCAAATGCTGTCAAAACAGAGCAATTCAATAGCAACACTGAAGCATTTGGGAACCAGGAAGAAAACAAGTGCTGGCTGCAATACCCTGTTCAGTCTTCTCCTACTTCCTGGGCAAACTCAGACTGCTCTAACAGCTCCAAAGTCTTAAGGGCAACTCTGACCTTCTACAGCCTACCACAACTCACACACAGTAGGGGTTAAGATATAGTAAAAGAATTAATTTCAAAATCAGACTAAAGGAAGAAATATGAAGCAACTTTTCAGCTGTCTTTCTACAGATAGCGAGTGTAAGAAGTTTGGCAAACAGTGATATTAACTCCAGCGGGTAAAAGGTCAATAGCAGCAGACTGAAAAGAGACAAGTGTCCCATCACACACTTAAAACTTGCAGTCCTATTGCAGAAAAAGCATTGAGCTTGGGAAAGAAAAGTGCTGTCCAACAAACATTCAGATCACTTCAGAGAATGTTTAAGTGCACTCTAATGCTGTTAGAGTGCACTGAGATAGCTGGCCAGCAACCCTGCAAGCAGGAGCCTAAAGACAAATTTCAAGATGAAAATCAGCTTCATATTTAAACTTTAAAATGACTCAGTACAAGCCAGTAAAAGCAGCATTTTATTCTGCAGGAACTGTTTGCTAGCCAATAGCATTGCAAAACAATTAAATATATCAGTGTGCTGGGTTTTGCTGGGGTAGAGTAAACTTTATTCACAGTAGCTGGTATGGGGCTGTGTTTTGGTTTGTGCTGAACACAAGGCTGATAATGTAGAGATGTTTCTATTATTGCTGAGCAGGATTTACTCAGTGCCAGGGGCTTTCCTGTTTTTCATATAGCCAGGTTGGTGAGGAAATTGGGGGTGCTTGGGAAAATGGGAGGAGACACAGCCCAGACAAGTGACCCAAAGTGACCAAAGGGATATTCCAGACCATATGGCATCATGCTCAGGATATAAAAGAGGGGGAAGAAGGAGGAAAGGAGGATATTTGGAGTGATGACATTTGTCTTCCCAAGTCACTGTTACCCATGATGGGATTCTGCTCTCCTGAAGAAGGCTGAACACCTGCCTGCTCAAGGGAAGGAGTGAATTCCTTGTTTCGCTTTGCTTGTGTGTGTGGCTTTTGCCTTCCCTACTAAACTGTCTTTATCTCAACCCACAAGTTTTCAGACTTTTACGCTTCTGATTCTCTCCCCGATCCTGCTGGGGCAGTGAATGAGTGGCTGCCTGGAGATAAACCATGATTTTCAGTGAGCATGTAACACCCCACCTCTTTTCCAGTTCTCTCATGCACACATGTCACTGCTTCATTTGAGAAGGCCTCAGTACTCCAATATTAGAACATCAGTCTTATCAATGTGATTTTACCCCAAGCTCTCACCATTAGCAGTAGGAGTCTGTAACATCTGCAGCTGTGGCTTTTTGACACCTTTTTGTAACCGGATAGTGGCCCACTGTGGAGCAGAAAGAAAACATTAATTTCACACATGCAGTATTCACTTAATTTAAAAAGTCACCTAAAAAAAACAATAGTTAGTCAAAGACGTGATTTTCAAAGAATGTCTTTGCCAGGTAATCATCACTCATCTTCCTCAGATGTGTCCACAAACCCAAATCCATACACAGTTTTATGAAGAAACTCAGAGTAATTAATAATAATTTTTAAAAATCAAAACAAAACAATCCTCAATGCTAGTTAGTACTTCCCAACTCTGCTTTCAGCCTTCAGAGAGCCAGCTCAGTTCTCCACAGCTGTTTCAGTTGCACTTCAGATACACAGCCACCAAGAGCCTGAAAGGCCTCTGCCAGCCTTGCTACTGGCACAGCAGCAATGAGTTCAGGCTTTATGGAAAGCCCCAGGAGCTGAGCTAGACACAGGACACACAGCACATGTTCACAATGCTGACAGACACATCACAACTCAGCTTGTCTTCTTTCAGAGTACTTTCATCATACTGAAGCAAAAAATAATTTTAAAAAAGTCCTCATTGAGTTAAGTGAAACTGAAGCCTACACACAGCTAATTTCACTGAAAACCAGAAACAGTATTTGCAGTCATCGGAAGTTTTAATTAAATTCAGACTCAATCCAAAAAGGACTGCACCCAAGAATTTTCCAAGCTGAAGAAACCTGACATTTCCCTTGACTCTGTAACTACTCATTTCTTGGCATTTTCATAGAAACATAAAATGGGTTGGAAAAGAACTTAGAGATCACCCAGTGCCAACCCTCTGCCATGGACAGGAACACTTTCTACCAGATGAGGTTGCTCAGAGCCCCATCCAGCCTGGCCTTGAACACCTCCAGGGATGGAGACCCCACAGCTTCTCTGAGCAACCTGTTCCAGTTGCCTTCTCTTCTCCAGGCTGAAGAACTCCAACTCTCTCAGCTCTCATTCTGGAGCTCTGAGCAGCAGAAGAATAGGCCAAATCACCATCTTTAGGGTGAGCTACAGAGAGCCCCTTCCCCTGCCCTTGGGAAGGGCTGCCAGCTCACTAGGGTTAACCTGCTTTTTTCCAGTGGGTAGTCTGAGAGAATGAAATAGGTCATAAAGTAAGCTCTGCTCTCCAATGAGTGTCAAAGCTTCCCAGCTGCCCTGGTTCCTGCAAAGCCCCTGGAAGAACCATATCAGAGTCAGAAGAGTTCCTCTGATTACCTGCCCTGATGAGGCTGGAGCCAGTTTAACTTGTTCTCAGGACAGAAGGCTTTCTTGACCTCCATCTGACTCAGTTCCAGAGAGTTTTTATATAGCCCTCTATCTCAGGCTTCAGTTTTACTGGTTAACAATTGTGGTGGAAAAAGGATCACGAAGTCTGGGATGTCAGAGCCACCCTTCTGGCCTGAATTCTTCCTTTCCCTACACGGCAGCTTTGTTAAGGGCTGGAAAGCTCAGTCAAAGAAGGCTGACTCTATGGTTCCCCATTATATACATTAATTCCTCCTCCACAAGACTCCTCTCTATTTCTAGGAATACTTACAATGGGCATTTTCAAGACAGACAGGTGACCTGGCAGAAATGAGCTCATATCAAAAGATCAGTATATTATCCTGTCCAAATCATAATAGCTTAATCAGTATCAAAGGCATACTATTTTTTAGAGCATACAGATTATGCTCGGTCTGCACAGGAAGGATCCAGACCCATGTTGAACTATGCATTTTCCACCTCTCCCCTCTAAATGAGCTGTGGGACATACGGAGATGCAGTTCTGTTTTGAAAGGTCAGCATCCTGACTCATGGCATTATCTGCACCAAAAAACTTCCCAGTATGAGCCAGTACTGCTTACTGTATCAGGTCTTGCTGAATCACATCCTACCCTGCCAATATAGTCACTCATTTTCTCAGTTCTGCTGCTGCTAAGGAAATAGCTCTTCCAGGAATTAACTGTAACTGTAGGAATAACTCAGTACTTTCTGTAGTACTCAAGTACTTGCAGTAACTTTTTGGCAACACATCATTCTCAGCAGTACTGTGACCATAAAAGTTCTGGGAAACACCAAACCAAAATACTGTTCAAGGAAAAACCTATTTACAGTGCTGTCATTTTACATTTTGTCTATGAAATGGATTTGGGGTTGCAGAGGGACCAGCAAACACATTTACACAATCATTTCTGACCAGACTCGAACCACTGCATTCAATGAATTAAAATCTCCACAAATAGCTATGCCACTTATCACAGAGAAGATGAGCATATTTGGCTAATGGTTTCAGCCATACACATTAGCAGAGAAAATAAAATTTCGTATTTCAAATCCTCTCAAAGGAGTAATCAAGACCTCGAAGAACACTTTGTTTGGTGCTCAGAAAGAGCATGCAACACTCCCTTCACAAAACTCTTGCTACAGAAATCCTGCAGTTACAGGTTCATGCTAGACTGTGTCAAAGCCTGAGCCTCAGCATAAACCATGAGGACACCAGTTATTGAGACATGCCTTTGTAATGCCCAAAAGCTTGCAACATTCTCCTGTACTGCAGTATCTTTTGACATTTTGCTACAAAAAGGAGGCAGTGGAATCTTCCCAAAGCAGAGAAATTGCCGGGTCATGTAACTCAAGTCAGTTTCTACGGCTCAGATGTATTTATCAACCCTATTCAGAAAAGCACATTCCTTCTTCCTAATTGGTCTGACCTTTGCTCCTCAGGTTCATCTAACTTCAGAACGGTGCAGCAGCCCACCTGGGGATGGGGAAAGAGTAGAAAAGAGGCTGGAGAGTACAGTTCCCTTTGCCCTCTACCCATACCTTCCCAGGAGATGGGAGCACTGCCACAAGCCTGACACCAGCATGGCAGTGTACAAAGGTTGCACAGAGTGTTCCAGGGGACTGCTGACTTGTGCTCCACAAGTCAATGGCTGAGGCAGTTTTATTTTCCATGCCAGGTCTCCCAGGGGATTTAAGCACACTTGATAAAATAGGCAATGACCAGCTCTCCCTCTTGGTCAGGGCCCTTTGGGTATTCCTAAGGACCCACATCTACCAGATGCCACAGCAAACAAGTTTTAAGTTCTATGTCAGCTCTCTTCTTACCTCAATACATCATATTTTCAAAAACTATGTGTGTTCCAGCAACCAAGGAGCAAGAAATAAGAAATGTTTACTTAACATCTAATTCTTTCACATATTCCCAGGCACCTGAAATAAAGACTCTATTATCAAAGGCAAAACCTGAACACTGATCAAGCAAAAAGCTTGTTTATATCCAGGCTGGGACACAAAAGAGACACCACACACAGCAATGTGAGTAATTCCCTTCCTTCCTGCTAGCCAAGGACATGTGCCATCCATTGCTATTTCAGCTGGTTCCTATGCTGAAGGACAACTTTATGCTACAAGAAGCTATCATAATGGAGCTGATCCATCCCACAGAGGGGAAAATAATATGTGTATTAGAGACCAAAGCATGAAACAATTATAAGCCATAGCCTCCATTCTACTCAGGAAATGAGCAAAAAGCAGGCTGGAAAATCTTCCAGATCTGTCAGTAACAGTGACAGAAATCTAAGTGGCTTCTCCCAGCTAGTGCTGAGCTGGCAGTACCAAGGACCTTGGTGCAGACCTATGTTTTTAGTAGAGATCCTTGAAGCATCTTTGCAAAGTATAAAACACAAGGCTCCTCAACAGATTAAAAACAGTTTTGCAGCTGGGGCTACCCACTGGACCAAAAACAAAGTTAAAAAACTGCATGATCCCAGAACTACAAACATCACCATGAGCCTGATTTTGAAACTTCAGTATTCTAACTGTTGACAAGAAAGTAGCTTGGATGCTTTAATCACACAATGCAGAATTTGAAGATACCACATTTTACTAGGCAAGGAAAATATCAACTTTCCCTGATAAGGTCTCCATCCTCATCCTCCTAGAAAAGGCCTTTAATTTATTAGCACCTTAAAAAACATCCAAAATGGCCAAAAGATCAATCTCACTTATGCATCACTAAGCAATTGCCACACATAGAGGACCTATGCAGTACTTGAGAGAGATCATTTATTTGGCAACTGTCTTATCTGGAGTTAGGAAGGGCTTTTAACATCTCTTGTAAATAATGTGTGATTTTTGCCTCTGAGGTCTAACTATCTCCAGAGCCAAGCTTGGCCTGTTTCATGAAAGCACATCTAAACATTCTTTGCTGGGATCAAAAATCAAGTTATTAGGAACACTTCAGAGTGTTGCCCTGCTCCTCTAAGAAATGAGGCTTAGCCTTTCAACTCATTTACCACCTTTACATCACCTCTGACTTAATAACAATGTCTGATAATTTTTCAGAAGGGAGAAATGACTGAAATCTGCAGTTACATGGAGACAGACCATTGGTGTTCCTCTTTTAAAGGCACTGCCAGATCAAAGCCAGAAGTTCATATGCTAGTTAAGGTTAGCACTCCTCTCTGGAATCTCTCCAAACCTCAATAACAACAGAAAGATTGCAGAGCACCTCCCACACAATACCATTTTGTTTAACAGAGCAAAATCTCCATGCCAGTTATTGGGCTGTTTTGTGTGAGGCAAGAATACTACCACCACCAAGAGGAGGAATCATTTCCGAGTGAGGGCAAAAGGTCCTCTCATCTCCCATGCACTTCTCATTCTGATGGGACCCTTGGCACTGCTTCCAAGGACCTTCCCAAATTCTTCTGCACACAAGAGTTGCATGGCAAGTACTTCCTGGTGGACAGGTATCTAAAGAGCAAAAAAGAGTCCAGCTTTACAGGATAACACCAATGACATCAGCAAGATGAATGCCAAGCAGCTTCTTTTACAGCAACTTCACAAACTCTTACTTCAAGGCAAGCTCTGAATAGAGCTGCTGTTACTTTTTTAACAGCATTTGCTTATTAACAGTGTTCACATGCTGTAAAATTGAGAGCAGTTTCAGACAAGAGTTATTGACCTGGAATATGGTGCATTAATTACTGAGGCAAACACAGCAGAGGGCAACCCCCAGCTCAGCCAAACTTACTGATGTACAAGGACCCTTGATTTTTAAATCTGTGGTAAACATATATAAAGGCCTTCAAAGGACTGGGGTCTAGGTTAATACAGGCCAAGGATTTGCTTCAAGATTCTGCATAAAATTTGCTAAAATATTACTCCAAAAGTCAGTCTGAGCCCTGTAAACAAGAATGCATTATTCACATCACACGTCTCCAAGACATGCATCTCATTACCATCTGAGCTGGCAGCTTTCAGAGCTCTCAGATTCTCCTCTGCCTAGCAGTCCTTGAAGGATGCCAATTAGACAGAGGCCTTCATTGACTCTGTGCAATGACATTAGTCAGCAAAGCTTGCTGCCGAGGCCAGTGAGTTACAGAAGCAGCAGTCAAAGCCCACAATGATTCATCTATTTATCAGCTTACATCTTTCCACCCTCATACCTGGCACCACACACAATCCTGTGGTGACTCATGGGAAGAAGCTACAACCTGGCATACCTAGGACAGGTGTAACAGTCCATCCCACCTGCCCTGGACAGCCACAAGCTCCAGTCTAACCAGAGGCACTGAGAGGTTATTTTTTCCCCACAGGTATATATATCTTAGTTCTCTCATCTGGATCCATTCATATTGCCAAGGTCATCTGCAACACAAGGAACTTGGGCTTAACCTCCAGCTACAGAATAATGTTACACCCTTGTCTAGCAAAATTGCATTCCCTGTAGGCAGCATAATAAATTATCAGAAATTGCTTCTGTTACATAGGGCTGCTATTAAACCCCAATGGATCAGTTACAGGACATGAAGAACACCTACAAGTGCAGCATCTGCTGTGCATTACAGTCAGCAAAACCAAGCACACAAGAAGTACCCTCTTCTGCTCACTGCAAGCCCCCACAAAGAGCCTCAAGAGATTGGGGAGGGGAGTGCATTCAAAGTGTTTGCAGTTATCAACAAACCATTAGTCCAAAAAAACACAATAATGTGTTAGTTAGTAGCCAGGTTGTTTGTTTCCTGACACAAACATGACCTAAAAGCCTCGCTTCTTCAGGCTTTCTTATTTCTTAATATTTCACAAGTATTATGCACTGCACAGTTTAAAAAACACAAGAAATGTTTCCCATTAGAAAGGGCAAGCAGGCCAGTCTGTACAAAGTGTTGCTGACAACTCTACTGTCTCAGGCAGCAAGGCACACCCCAAAAAAACCCCCAGCAGACTGGAAAAAAACCACAAGTATTTAACAAGGTGAACTGCAATCTACCAGGCATAGATCATCAATCAGGGGGTTCATTGCTATTGCCAAATATATAGACACAGTCCAAACCAGTCCTCCAGATCTTCTACAATCTGATGGAAATAGAGAAACTGAACCCCTGTGACAGTGGCTGCTCTAGGGCCTCAATGAAAGACAAAGGACTTTCTGAAAGGCTTGGTTTCTCCAGTGACTGGCAAGACAGCTCCAATGGCATGTTTGCAGGGGCCTCAACAGCCCCAAACCATATCAAAAGTTCATAAGAGGCAATGGATTAAGACATGGCAAAAATGAGACCAAGAGATAAAGATGCACTAAATACAAAACTGTAAGTGTTGGAGATTGGGAATTTTTCCATCCTGTGGCTAGAGAGACTTTAACGAGCCTTAACGACGGTACTTAAGAGACAACGATTGGGTACTTAAGAGATAACGACTGAGTACCTAAGGGACAAAGACGCACTTAAGAGACTAAAAACATAGCCAGGTGTGGCAAGAGAAGAAAAAGGTGGCTGGCCGTGGGCAGAGACACACTTGTCCCCGGGACTTGTTGGAGGAGACAGCTGCTGTTTCTTCTTTCCCTTCACTGCTGCCGCGGGAGCTCAGCACTACTGGGTTTTTCTTCCTTGCTGGAGTCTCTGCTACTCTTTTGTTCGCCCGCTCGAGTGGACAAGCTCTGCCGCCCAGTTTGCTGCCTTGAGATTCCCTGCTGCAGCTCCGCTCGCCGTGCAGCTGCCTCGCCCTCTGCTCCGTCTGCCATCACCGAGGACCTGAGCTCGCGTCACAGCGCCCCCTGCTGGCCGTGACCGTAACTGTACCAAAGGGGAGGGGCGGTGTCTGGCTGCTTAGAGAAAGCTGCCACCGGGTATCTGGTCTGTTTATTTGTTATTGCTACTGTTATTGTTGCTTGTTTTCCTCGTTATAGATACGAGTAAAGAACTGTTATTCCTTTTCCTATATCTCTGCATGAGAGCCTTTGATTTCGACCTTACAACAATTTGGAGGCGGGGGGGTGTCATATCCTCTCAGGCAGTTTTCCACCTGCCTTAGCAGACGCCTGTCCTCCAAACCAAGACAGTAAGGTACCTGATGATGTTGAAAAACAAACAGGGAGAAATGCAGCACACTGTGATGACTGCACAAGGCAGTCCCCAGCATTTCAGCAGTAGGGAATACTTCTGTGGCAAGTGATTTCACAAATATCAGGATGGCAGGTGACTAGCCCAGAATGGCTCCTAACAGGGGCAAACAGGTGCTAGAGATGTTTTTGCAGCAGTATTCCCACATTTTAGAAAAACATACTAACATGGTGCCAGAAATCCTTCTACTAACACTGAAGGGAAAGCCACAGGCAGAAATGAGCAATATCCTAAAAGTTTGCTGAGTTTGGAAAGGTGATTCAGGAGCAAGTTAGTGTACTTTCGGGAATATCCACATGGGGGAAGTAGACTTTCTAATAGCAAGTGGTCTGCCTGCTGTACTTCTTTACTCTAGCCCAACTTTCTACACTTTTTCCTCTTGTCACATGGAAAAAAATACAATCACATAGGAAAAAATATATCCATATACACCATATAAAGCTGGTAATCCCTAATGCAATACATAAGGGTGAAATACAACTCAACAGAAGCACATCCTTATCTGTACATGGTGCATTTTACTTAGCAGCATGTGCTTTCTGAGGCACTTCAGCAGAGAGAAAAAGCTATTGTGCACCAACTGCGGTCCCTTGAAATGTCAGATAGTCAAAGTACAAAACCACTTTGTTCTTAAAAGGAGCTTTCCCCTCCCTTTCCTCGGATCATGCTTGCAGCACTGGGAACAAGCTTCTGCCCTCCTGAAACAAGCAGAAAAGATTTTTTTTCTAATTGGCAGGAAAAAATTCAAGTACAAGCCCCATCCTCTTCAACTTGCTCCATCCCACAGCCTACAGAACAACTGAACACCTCAGACTCATTCTGAGATGTCTTGTTTTATCTGACATGACCTGAAGAAATATCACAGCAAACTGTAGAACTGTCTCTGAACTATGGACAGACATGGACCCTCAAAATAGATTAATAAAGCACATGTTGTTACCTAACAACATAGGCCATGTAAGAAACAAACCACAGTCACTGTGTCCTCTCACTATGCCAACACACAGGATATAAACAGGCAAAGAAAGGGAATAATTCGGTATCAGCTGGGATGCACAAACAGCCAACACTTTGTAGACAGTTCCTGCAATCTAGCCCTTTACAGAGGCAACAAAATCAGCAGCATCCTGACTGAACATTCTGCAGGTCTGAGAGCCCACCCTCCTCCTGGGAAACAGGGGGAAAGGCCTGGGGAGGTCCAGGGCTGGGAACAGAAGAGGAAGCTTAAGGAAGCTATTAAGTTAACACTGTGCTGTAAAAGGTCTCAGCCATCAGAGACTACAGCATCCTGTGACTTCACAGAGACAGAAAACTCTTTACAGGAGAAAATGCGCTCTCTCAACATCCCAGGAAATCTCAGACAACCAGCTAGCAGCACTTTTCACTGTTAACATGATTTTGGCAACATCACGTATCTTCAGGTGCTCTTGCAGGCTCTGCTTGGACCTGGCTACCAGACAATCAGCCTCTGTCAGGCTTCTAACCAGTACAGACCTATGGGCCAAGGAAAAGGAGACATCCCACAACAAACCACTTCCCTTGAGGAAGTATCCCCATACAAGCATTCTGAGGACAAAAAATTCACAGACGAAGCAAGGTCAAGTTGAGAGAAGCAGAATACCTGAGTGGATTGAGCTTCTTCATTCTCCCATAGCAGGTCCAGCTTAGCTGACTCTTCTCCTCAGAACACTTTCCAATTTTTCATTGCCTTTTATTTTATATAGACTATATTTTATGTAATATCTATGTTCAATGTAATTATGTATTAACATATTTTTCAGTATATTGAGCAGCATGCAATTCCAGAAAGTATTTTGTACTCAAGTATCGGCAGCTCTCAAGATAAGTCATTATTTCCTCCCTTAGGCAACAGGAGAGCTCTCGCAATTAGCCATTGTCTATATGCTGTCAGATACTTCTCCATAATTTTGCCCAAAACATTTTGAGTAATCTCTTCTCTCAACATTTGATGACACTAAAAAATAATGATTAATGATCTAGGAATAAAGAATGCAAACTGTGATTATTCACAGGTGAAGGCAAGTCATCCAAACAAGACTATCTCACTAAGCCATCTGGATTGCTTCCTCAGGCCAGCGTGATCCTCACCTCCTCAGCTTCTGCTAGTCAAAATCTTTTTTTCCAGTAACAACTGCATCCTCTCCCCTTAACAGTTATCCTGACACCATTCACAGTCCCAAAAAGTACTTTGAACAGATTCATTCTCACCCAAAAGCCTTAAAACATTTTAAATTAAGATGCGTTTAACAGCTGCTGATTTAATAGGTGTTTTTTTTTTTTTTTTAGCCAGGCACTGAAGTACATGATAAGGCTTGCCTGAAAACCTCGAAGAATAAGATGAAATAAGACAAAAATCTACTTTCTATGGTCACATACTGATGTATATTCTATGGCCACTGACTCTGCTGTGAGTCATTTCACCTTTCCTCCTTACAGCTGTTTCCTTGGTTTGGGTGCCCCTCCTCCTTGGAAAAAGCATAGTAAATATTTAAACCCGATCATATCCAGCAGCAACCTAAAAACACTCTACCTCACCGCTACAGTGAGCTTCAGAGGGAGGTTTTCACACATATATTAAATATACCCCGTGCGGAAAGCAGTTCCTCTGCGAGAAACTGGCTATCCTGAAGAATTTAGGGGCAAATGGCAACTAAGATGCTGGACATGCTCAGCTTGGATGGGAGTCCGCGCCTCTGAGCATCAGCACTCCTGGCACTTCCCATAGTAGACACCAGGCTGGGTACCAGTCCTTTAAACCCTTCGATAGCGTGACCCAGCATCATTTCCCCCAGGTGGGGCACGGCTGCCACCGAGCAGCGACAGCCTCGCCCAGGCCATGGTACAGCCTTAGGTAACAAGGTTTATTCCGCTCTCCTGCGGATTCAGGGAGCGCACTCCAGAGCCTTACAGAAGCCAAAATTACCACAGACGTCCAGTTGTGCCCGAGGACTTTATGCCCGGAGCTACAACCAGGCACAGCTAATGCCAAGCGGGACGTGACCCACCCGCTCTCCTCTACAGGAGGAGACAGATGGGACCGGAGGGGGCAGACGCTTCCCGGGGATATCCACCCCCGCACACCCCCCGGCCGGAGCGAGCCATGCCCGGCGCACCGAGCCCGCCAGCTCCCCTTGGCCCGAGGAAAGCGAGAGAGGCCCGGCACCTCGCCGGGGATAGCCCTCCACCCTCCCGGAGCCCACGCCTACCTCCAGCGTCTTCACCAGCACCCACATATAGGCTTCGGAGATGCCCAGCGAGATGCCCAGCGCCGAGGGCAGCACGATGAGCCCGAGCACCATGGCCACCCACACGGCCCCCACCTGCCCCACGGCCCACGCGACCTCCATGGCAGCCAAAGTCGCGCGACACCAGCACCAGCAGCTGAGACCAGGCGTCACCGCCTCCCGCCGGCCCTAAAGGCCCGCGGCCGGCCCGCCCCCGGCCCGCCCCGCCTCGCCCCGCCTCGGGGCCGCGGGGCATCCTGTGCCGGCTGCCTTCGTGTGAAGGGCTGGCTCGATGCAGTGCAGGTGTAGAAGCTGCTATGCCTTGGGAGAGGACGCTCGCGGGGGAGGAAGCAGCTAAACCCGGGTTTAGCGAACGGCACGGAGAGCTCCTGGTGTAGGGAAAAAACGGCTCCAACGGGTGCGGGCGGGAGCGCAGCGGCACCACCACGGCGAGCCGAGTGCCTCGCGGCAGGAGCGTGGGCTGGAAAGCTGTAGGAAGCCCGAAAAGAGCAGCTCGGGGAGCAAAAGTGAAAAGGAAAACTGGGAAAAGCTCCTGGGTCTGTGAATATCAAAGAGGACAAGGACAGAGAAAGGAGGCAAAAGGGGCAAGGTCAGCAATGGTCCGCCTGTGTTGTCTCGTGACTTGGGCTGGGAAGAGAGCTTCACTGAGGGTCCAGCCGCATTCCGGCATTAGGCCCACTCCAAGAGAAACGAAACTTGGTGGAAAGTGGCTAGAGGAGGGTGTACCTGCCCGGGCCTGTGCACCGCAACCCTACAGCACTTGGCATGACACGATCCATACCAAGAAAGCTGCGTTAGCAGAAAGGGGCTGAAGAAGGATGGCAGCCTTGACAAAGCATCCCCGGGAAAGGGAATAACATTCACTTCCGAGAAAAAGGCAGTCAGCATATTTTCTGCATAAATCTTTCATAACTGTTTCATAGAAATGGGATGTTTGGTTTGCCTCTCCACATTTGAGAGATCGGAAATATGTCTGAGAGCCAAGTGCTTAGGATCCAAGGAAAAACCTGAATTAGAGTCCAAGGCCTAAAGAACTATTTCCAGGAGAGTTGTGTGGATGAGGTCTCCTATTTTTGGCTCTGCTGTCTCTCCTCCCATTCTTTGCCTCATCTGGTTAAATAATTTCACTAAGGCAGAGGCAAGATGATCCCTAATGAAGCCTCTAGGCACAATAACCACAGTTGTCCAGCTAGATCTGACATTGCCAAACAGCACTTCAGTGTCTTCATTCCTTTGAGTGTTTAGTTATGATCATGCCCAAAAGGCCCAGTTAGGATGAAAGCAATAACCTGCCAGTGCCATACACATCGTAATGAAGAGTCCTTACTATCTGCTCTAAAACTAGGTTTTAAATACTACAAGGATGTGCAGATCCAGGTCAATTAAAAGTGCCCAAAGCCCAGAACAGAAACAAATCAAAAGAACGTTACTTTCCAATCTGGCTGATATTTATAACATACCTATGGGTAACTTATTTTAAATTTGTGTTTTATCTGTTGCTTCCTAAGCAGAAAATGGTACAGGTTTTTTAGCACTTGCTTGTGAATTTTCATCTGGGGTGCAAATGGCAAAGGCCAAAGGCTTGGTTGATTTGTTTCCATCTGGCATTAAAGAATAGAAGTATTCATCCAAAGAACAGATGTGGCCCAAGTAGCAACAGTGGGTGCTGTATCATCCTGAGGAAAATAGTAGAATGATCACAGTAATGGGTCATACACCTTTCCTTCTCCCTGACATTTCAGTACCTTCATTTAGATAGCAACATCTAAAATTGCCATCTGAAGCAAGAATTGCAATACAGGTAATCCTGTGCAAGGCAAAGTGTTGCCTTGTGTGTTTGTTGAGAAAATAAACCCTGAAAACTGAAAATAATTTTGCTTAGTCCATGTGTTTGTTAATCTCTGCTTTAGTGAAACGGCACAGCATATGTCAAATTTGATGGCGTGTGGCAAATTCCTGAGTCTCAGAGGGCTGAAATCCATCAGTGTACCTGGAGCAACAAAAGAAGGTTCTGGAGACCTCTACTTGCAATATTCATCACATGGAATTGAGGCGTTGCTTTTTTTGCTACAATATCTGGCTATTGAACCTACTGGCACTGTCTCCATAAACAAAGAGTAGGAAGGGAGCAGTCTCTACCAATCTTTGTATTTTAAGAGCAGGGGAAGGTGGCTGGCTTGACTCCTACTCTCACTACACACCAGTGGGGAAAAAACCCTGGTAAAACCCTGGTAAAAATATACTATATATTTTTACTATGTGGTGAAAATATACTGACAGGAGGCAGCTTTAGGCACAGACAGCCATTCTGTGGGAGCTGAACAGGACCAGGACAGAGGCAAAACTCACACATAAACACAAACTCTTACTTTGTTGCATCCAGGCTTCCCCTCCATGCTTGTATGAATAATTCACAAAACCATTAATGTTAAATTAGAAAAAAAAAATCTGTTACTGAGTTGCTTCAAAAACCACCTTCTCTGCCTGGGACAACAGGGAGGAAACATGCCTGTTCATGGCACAGCCTCCTAATGACAGAGCTTCTGGAAGAGTCCTGTCATGACTGTGCTGAAGTTCAGCCTTTGCACAGATTTTGCCCTCTCATCAAAGAATAACTGACTGTTAACTGCAAAACCTGTTGATTGATTTTAAAAAACTAACAAACCAACTTGCTCTCTTTACCAAGTGGCCTTTGCCTTTTAAAGATAAAGCTGTTATAAACCACTGATCACCTATCTACTGATAATTTAGTTTCAAACTAATTGCATCATTGCATGTTATTTGTTTGCACTGTAATCTGTGAGGACATATAATTTCTCTGCCTCACTTTTACCAGTGAGCTTGTTTTCCTAAGAGAGGAGTATTTTTTTTTTGTTCAAGCACTAAGATCATACTTTCAGTATGGGTAAGATTAATTTGCATAAGCATGATTCAGTTGAAGACTCAGAAAGAGTGCCAGTTTTAACAATTTTCCATGCTTTCATTTTTTCAAGGCCTGTTTTGTGCAGAAAGGCTACAGTTAGTCATATTTCCTAATGGAGTATTTTCCAGAAAGAAATATCCCATGAGAATATACCAGAGTTGCTATACTTGGAGGAAAATATTTTTATATATCCTTATATTTTAACTTATTTCACAAAGTTCAGTGTATAAAAAAAAGCTTTGGTTGAAGTGATATGTTTCAAGTTTACCTAAACCAAGTGCTCCAAATGGATATTAAAAGTTGGAGTTTTGTTAACTTTGTGAGAAGTTACCAAGATTCTTAATTTTTATCCTATTAACACTAGCTATAACATATTTTTATGTCTGTAGCAAGAATACATTTGTTGTCTAAATATATGTGGCTGTGTGATGTAACCCATGATTTTAATGGGTGTTGGATTGAATCAAAAATTAATCCTATTCCTCTGTCTTACTACAGTGCATTTCTAAATGGTTTTTTGTTGCCTTTTTTTTTGTTTGTTTTGTCACAATTAATTTATCCCCCCTAATTATCAATATCTCTCAAGTTTTGGTGGTACGGAACATGCCTGCAAACTTGGTTTCCAGGATGGGGGAATCTTGTTAAACCAGCATGGACCTCATGTGACAGTCCCAGACTCCTTTTGCTAAGTTCTTGCATGTCTTATTGGCTTCTGATAGGTCAGATCTAATAAAAAGTAGTATTTAATTTTTCTGCTTTCACTGGAGCCAGGCAGCTTCAGAATATCAAATAGTTTTATCTCATGTAGATATCTGTGTTTTATTGGAAATAAATAGGGTCAGGGTGGTTATCCTAATATTCCCTTTTATCCTCTGCTGTTGAGCAACGGCAGGTAGCTGACAAACCACTCAGAGGAATTCTGCGCTCTCTTGTCTGTCTTCTGGCTGCTGGCAGGTCATGCTTTCTCTCTACCACTGCATTTGCTGTAACTCACTGTAAAAATTGATACCTTTTATACAAGGAGTCCGATGTTTTCAGCTTTACTTTGTATCCTAAGTGGAATTTTACTGTCTGCTGTAACAGGCTTCCAATTCTTATAACACTGAAAATAAATATGAGTAGTTTGGCTTCCACACAGCCTTTGAGCCTGGGAGTGTGAACTGACAGAGCTGCAGCCTTTTGTGTTTTCTCCAGCAAGAACAAGGGCTCATAGGCACTGTGCATTTCATCAACACAGCACCCAGGTGTGCCCCACCTCAAGCAATTTATTTTCCGTAATTTAGAAATTTAGGTTTCTATGAATTCAGCAATCCAGCTACTATTAAAACCAACCAATGCAGCAGACATGCTAGAATTTGTGATATCAACACAAGGAGTAGGCCACAAGGATAGCACCTCCTTTGGCTGTCGACCATGACCTGACAGCCTGGATTTCTACTGCATTTGGAGAGAAGACACAGAGAAGGGGAAAACATATAAGTATTATTCTAGAACTCCATGATCTCTTTAATGACTGAAACTTCCAGGGCAACAAAATTACCACTCGAAAATAAACTGTCTTTTTCCATTCATGCTGAGATTTTAAGGAAGGACAAAACACACTGATAGACAGTAAATTAATTTACCTTTGCATCTTGTTTTTTTTTTTTTCCCCTTTGAGTGGTATTAAAGCTTGCACTTCCCAAAAGAGTGTTAATAAGGTTCTAGGCCTCATGGCAGCTTAGACACAGATACAGGGGTGCCACCTCCTGGTCCTGCCATGCAGTGTAATCCATGAGCATGATGCACCCACCAGATCCCCTTGTCACGCGGACACTGCAACATGAAAAGAGTAACTTAAAAGTCCAAATGTTTTGGACTTTGGACAAGACAGCATCCGGATAGAAATCAGCCTCAGGTCAAATCTAACAGGAATGTAATTTCTATATCAATATCTCTCCTTCTAATCCCTTGTAGGGGGATTTCAGAAAATTATATTAATAAAACAAGACAGTGTTTTTTTGAAGTATAACATACTTCAATTATTTCATTGAATGCATATACATACATCTTATTTAAAGTTATAAATTATATGAGAAAATGAGACTACACATAGGCATATACAATGAGCACTTTTAAAAAAAATCTATTATATAGTTGATAAACAGTATTTAATGTATGAACTAATGAATGCTTACAAAATAGGCTGTTTAACAGATGTCTGTATAAACTTCAAATATATATATTAATAACTATCCCTTATAAAAGGAAATAAATAATTCCGAATTATTTAATAACTTACTTCTTAAAAGTTTGATATGCAAGGATGTAGTACTTTTCCCAGTATTACTCTGGTTAATATCCACAGTTTAGATATTACACATCTTTCACCACATGCATCTTTCATAAAGTCAAATAGAAGTACCAAGGGATATCAACTGATGTCAATTATCCACAACTGCACACAAATCATGACTACTGATTAGTAAAGCAATTAGCATATTAAAAGAGTTCAACAGGGCTCACTCAACATACTGTAAAATTGAAAATCAGTCAATACCACAGCCATGGTATAGAACAGCATTGATTGGATGTACTAAACGTGAGCCTTGGTGACAATTGATCACAATGAACTCTGCTCACAGAGGAGTCTGGTACACTAATTGAGGAGCCATCCTTAAATAGAATAATAAATAGAGGAGGAGGGGAGAGGAGAAATGGCTACAAAGCCAAGGTCCTTCCTGTGTGTGCAACAAAACAATAAAAAAACAGAGTGCCAGGAAGGCCTCTGTCTTTGCTGGATGTCCACTAAATTCCAAGCCTCCTCTTCCAACAAAAAATGAACCTGTGAACTCCTCATAGGTCATCTCCACAATGTACCACAGCTGGGAAACCTGCTTAAAAAAGCCTGAACAGCACCTCAGTAGAAACATTTCCCAAAGCACATCCCACAAAGAGGCCAGAAACCCCAGAAATGTCACCTGTGACACGTGACCAATCTCCATTGGTCTGCTTGAAATCAGGCCTCAGTCTGCACATGTAATCAAAATATGTTCCTCAGAGTGCCTTGAGGCTAAAATCAAACACCAGGTGAGGAGCTGCCCAGGCTGCTTTTTTGTTGGTTTTGTTTAAGGCAAGCACATGGAAGAGTTTGAGTGAAACTCTGCATTGTTAAATTTGACACTAACTGCTGTTCTCATTACAGTTCAGAGAAATGCATGCTGGTAGAAAACAAGTTCAGAACATGTCCCTTATTATCCTGAAAATTTGTTTTCTTCAGAAAGTATCCCCAGTCCCAGACAAAGAGCAAACGGCATTAAGAAGAAACTCATCACAGCGAATGCAAATGTTGTACTGCCTAAAGGATGATCCCACAGTTGTCGCCTCTACTGAGTTTAAAATGCAAATAAAAGCTCAGGAGTTAGACCCCTACCTGATTTTGAGTGAACTAAAGGACAGAAGTAGTTCTGATTTTGGTTTGTCACAGGGAAGAGATAGCCTGGAGAAGCCCCACACAGCACAGGCTGCTGAAACTTCAAGCAAGCACAAGTTTTTCTGGTGGTAAACCATGACCAATATTCAAAAATCCAGTGTTTGGGGTATGCCACGTTATTTCTACGTTTTCATGGTCTGCGGGAAATGGGAGAGCAGGCTGTACAAGGCAGTTTGCTGACAACAACTGGACGCCACCAGATGGCCCCCGTTGCACATCTAGTGCTCGGAGGTGCAGTCATATGAACGCACCTTGAACCGACGGCGAGCAGGGAAAATGGGAGATAAGCATTTCAAATATTCCCAAATGTAAGACACAGTAGTTAGTAAAAGACATTTGGAGCCAAGGGAATAAAGGATTTGAGCTACATCAATCAGTCTTAACATACAGGTATATTACAGTGAAAGATTATTTTTAAAATGAGCACATTGCCTGAGTTTCATTAAGCACCTAAAGGAGAAGTTTTTGTAAATATATCTGGTTTTCCATCCACACAGCTGTTCAAACAGTGATGTCTTCAAGACTTAGAAGCAGCAGCTATTTTCGTTCTCTGCCTTACCCACATAGCAAGAGGGAGTTATTTTATTCATTCATTCCAACTTACATTTATTTTCAATACGTGGTTTATTTCCTTAGGCAGTCCAAGTTCTGGATTAATGCACCCAGGACCGCTGTGGTTTGTTTCAGTTTAGTGGTGCATTAGTACCACAGCAACAGTTAGCATTACTTACATGCCTCATGCGTAGGTACCAGCCAGCAGCACCAAATTACCAAGCAAGGCTACCTACAATGTAGGTCTTCCCTGCACTGGTTAGCTGTATCATATTTAATTTGGAGATGAGGTCATCCAGTCAATTAAAAGAACAAGGCTCTTTGGTTAAGGAACAGAAGAGCAAGTACATTAAATAGAGGAAGTTTATGCTCTTGAGGAAGACAGCTCACAGGCTTGTCCAAGATGATGATACATCTTGCCTATGTTGTTTGCATAGCTATCAGATAAAAAATAAATTTAAAAAACAAAACAACCAAAAACCATTACTTACACTGACAGGGGTTTTGAAATTTTTTTATTGGCTTTGTTTTGGTCATTGATTGTCTGATCCACGCAAATACTCTACTTGCTTCCATTTAAGCCTATCATTTGGCACAAATGAACATGAAACCATATTGCATTTGATTCTGCAAAAGTACATGGTGAAAAAAGAGGAGCTCTAATAGTTTAGAAGCCTGGTTTGTGTAAGACCAGTGAAAGATAAGCAAAGAGGAGGAGTAACCCAAGTGTGAGTTCCTTGTTTGTGAAAAATAAGCTGTTTGTCAGCTTCCCACTCACATGTCATGAGAACATGTTCTTTTTACTGTTACCATGCCCTCCTGCTGGAAGAGGAAGACACACTAATCTGTGGAGTCCTTCTGTACAATAATCAATTCCTCCATAACTTTGGCACTCTAAGGGCAGTATACAATTTCAGGTAAAAGCAATTGCCAAGGCCACTGCTGATGTATATTGTACTTCATTTGTATTTCAATAGAAAAGAAAGGAGGAGGTGGAAGGTAGGTAGAGAAAATAACACCAAAAATCAGAAACACTTCATTAAAGCAGGACAAGACAAAGTTGTCTCTATTTCAAGTCAGGCTGGCAATTTTTACCAGCAGCTAAAAAAAACACACTTCACTCGTTGAGAAGTTCTTGGGTTCATCATTTGCTTTACATTTCCCCATTCTATATGTAAGTACCCACTTCTCAGAATTTCCAGCTTCTTTTGTCAAGACAGCCAAAAAACGTCAGAGAAAATACTGACAATTCCACCATCCCCTCAGAGATGACATGTAATACTCACATATTCAGAGGTCTGAGCTTTACTTTTACACAACTTGGAGTCATAACCATAATGAGGATCATGCATTCCAAGGCTCCTCTTGAAGAGCTGGAGAAGTGTTGCAGAACAGGAAAAGAGGGCACATCATCTCCTAATTTCTTACAGGAACAGAACATTTCTCTTCAAACAGGTGTTCCTTATCTCCTCATACTTTCCTGTGTCTGGCCCCTCTTTTTGCCTATTCAGTCTCCCATTTTACATCTGAGCAGGAAGAAAGCACACAGTAGTGTGGGAAGGATGATCCCAGCCCTTGTCTTATTGCAGTCTCTGCTAGCAGCTCTCAGAAATCAGTTACACAGAAGGAAAATCTCCAGTTTTAAACTCTGGCACACTGAAGACATTTGAGAGTTATCAGGATTGTCAACCACATTTCTTCACATTTTTATACCTAGAAAATAAATCAACAGCTTAAACAGCTGTGGAAGCACATCTTACTACAGTTGAGAGCAAGTGGACCTGTTCCATAGGAGGAGAACCTGAGGCAATTTTCCTTACTGCTGGCACTCCTCTTGCCTGGGTGGCTAAAAGCTGTGTAAAAGGGTAGATTCTCCTGCTTCTTACCCATGACACCAACACTTGGACTGACTGATCCACTAAAGGAATTCACATATCTATAGCAATGCCAGGCCGGGCCACAGAAGAGGAGAGCTTAGTTCCATGCTACCTCTGTGCCATGCAACCTCAGGGCAGTTAACATCTCTGTTAGCCCCTCCCCTGGATATTGGTTTTCTAAACTCTGCAGGGTTCGGCAGAGGTGTATCTGTGCATTTGTCCCTCTACAGGGTGTATTTGTGCTCAAGAAGACTGATTCTCTGTCTTCTCTGAGACTTCAGCCAACAGGCTGCTGTTATGTAAACATTATTAACTGTTCTTACCAATGTCTGTCGTAAGAGCACCTTGGCCAAAACAGCACCTATTTGTGTGTGTTTCATTAGGGACATTCAGATCGCTAAAGAAGCTAAATCCTTCCATATAGGAGCTACTTACCAGGAGATCAAATATTTTATACCAATAAATACTATAGGAGATGGAAATATTCCCATTGTATACTTCTTAGGAGCACTTGCTCTATTTATTCCTGGAGGATGGGCTTGTCAGAGGGCAGATCCTCAGCCTTCACATCCAGTGGTAACACAAGCAGATGGCTATCCAGAAATAACAGCAACAGAGGAGAGTTGATGTCACATCACAGGTTTTCTTTAATTTGTGTAATGCAAACAAATAGACACAGAAAGGGATATAACAAAATTACAAGATATAATTTAAAAACACAGTATATTTTCTATGGCACTGTCCTTGGCCATGACTATTATCTCAGCTTGACACACCCAGGCATCAGGGACATGCTGACTTGGACACTGTTCTGCTCTGATAAAGAGCAGAAAACTTTCTACCATGCCAACCCTGGTCTTGTGACACAGAGGGGAAAGTTATCATCTGCTTTTTCTCCTCTGACATCCAACACTTCCTGTCCAACATGGAATTGAGTAAACGTATTTTGGTGAACTGCTTCATGTCTTCTGACATCAGGAGATCTGTCTCTAGAGCAACATGGTTACTGTGACTCACAGGAATACTGCTAGTCCAAATCACTGAAAAAGTCTAGGAGTACAGAGGTGTTTTATTACAAGTAACCATTTACGTCCTCAAGGTACTGCAAATATTTTAAAATGGTATTTTAATGAACATAATTAATTTTATTGTAGATTCTTCTCATCATTGGGGAGAATTTTACTACCATATTGTATATTTTATAAATGAAATTATAGTACTTTGCATTAAATAAGGTTATCTCTTTATGATTTCCCTGCTGTGTCACATGCAAAATATCTTACAGGGACAGAAGGAAATCATGTTGGGTTTAATATAAAAACAGTCTATTTTCTGGTAGGGGTAAGTCATGGAAAAATGAGATAAAATAAATAGCATTTAACAAACATTTCCGTTTCCCACATCTCCATTTTCTATTACTATCTGGCAATATTTTTTCTGTTGCTCTTCCTTGAAAGACTCTTTGACCTTTTTCCGTTTCAGTCCCCCATCCCTGAAAGATACAGAAAAGAAACAGCCTTAAACTCACTTCAGGGTCAAGTCAGAAAAACATTACTATATTTAGACTATGTAGTCAAATCAGTTTCCACTCTTAATGTTGACTTTTGTAAGACAATGCTAAGTGATTTATGCTACTAAGACTTACCACACAACACTGCTTTTAACCCATCATTTAACAGGCAAGTAATTAATCTTCACCTAATACTGTCTGCTGTCCACTGGTCAGCTCTGTTTCTCTCTATATCCTATATTATTCTAATGGAATCATTCAAGTAATAAAGTAATATTTTCTGACTCAGAATCACTAAGGATGATGGACTACAGTGCAAACAAAGTAAATTTTAAAGGATTCCACGCTAATGTTTCAGATTACAGATCACCTAAATATGTTTTAAATCCACTTCCAGAGGTATTGCTTCTTACCAAGGAAGCACAGATATTCCTGCCCGAGCGGCAATAACAGCCTTGACTCTGTCTGCAAAGTGAATGGCATCTTCTTCTTCCTGAAAAAAAATATACAAATTAATTGCTTTACAACAAAAACATTTTCTCTGTGCCTCACCTAAAGATATAGGTTTTGTCAGACAGCAGGCACTGAAGTTTATTCCAGACCCACAAGCCAACTGTGACCTGCAGGGCAGGTCCAGCTGATCCTGGTTTGCCACTGTTTGGTGCCAAAAAGAACTAAATGGGAGGCTTTCTGGTTTCTGGGGCAATCTCAAAAAACACACAGCCTGAGGTCCCAGGTCTGGTCAGAGCAGGGGATGCTTTCCACATAAATCCACACTCTCTTAATTTTAAGACTATAGGGTGCTTCCTGGCCTTTTTTCATTAAGTTATCAACAGATATTCACAAGCACCTTGTGTAGTAACAAACATCCTTCCAGACAACATTTCACAAGCACTTTCAAAACATACAAATGCATAAAAACCTCTTTGACCATCGGTGGCAGGTACCACACATTGCAGACAATAGCCCAGCTGGTCAACACATTAAAAGCATAGGTCATTATGGAATGCTTTGTGCTGTTCCAGAAAGCATCTCCAAAGCGAGGGTCATACTGGAAGACAAGAAGAATAACCTACCTCAGTTTAAATCACATAAGCTGCTTTTTTTTTGGCCACAAAGTCACAATTTAACTTCTTAAATAAGGGGCAAAACTAATCACACCTCCTAAAAGCATCAGTAAATTCAGAGTAAAGCTCCAACATTTATTACAGGTTTCTAACATTAACCTTTACAAGCAATGCATGACCCCAAATGGTGACAGATCTGTTGAAACACCACTATTGCAAAAGATTTACTCAAAATGTAAAAACTTGTCATCTACAGATATGATGACTACAAAGGTTTCCTTGAAAATGCTCGCACCAGTTTTAACAACTTCCAGAAGATCAGGCAACATTATAGTTCCAGAAAAAGTAACTAACATATCTGAATCTAGGGTGACTTGGCTAAAGCTACTCAGAAAGACTTGGAAGTTCCAAGAAAACTGTGTTTATCCTCAGAGCACACAAAAGCCAAGAAAAATGTGTTTATCCTCAGAGCATACAAGAGCCAGGAACCCCAGGACAGAAATGAAGCATTTTCCATACTGCTTAAAACCACAAAAAGTTTCTCAGGGATTATTCAGCACTTTATTCACAGCAAACATACCTCTTTTCAATGTTTACACATGAACAACTTTTCTGACATGAGAACCTTTTTCAAACAATCCCTCCATGTTTGGAAAACTGAAGTTACAGTACCTTGATTGCTACTGGATGGATGATCCCTCCTACCTCAAAGCTTCCCTTCTTGAACATCATTACCGATGTGTTGTTAATGCAGGTACCTGGTCAGAATTAAAACAGGTGAAGGGCTTACACCACTCTGAGAGAAGTATCAGGAAATGAATCCTAAACTGCCTTGAGGAGACTTAGTTGCTAAAGGAGAAAGTAAGCTTTAGTTCTGGACATAATCCCGGGGCCTTGTATGTCTTCATTGTGTTATATGCTAAAGCAAATAAACTGTCACAAAACTGTTGTAAAATACTAGAACCTGACTTTTAATATCTCAGAAGAGCTAATTAATTATATAAACTAAAAACAAACACCTCACTTGTAAAGACTGGATATGATAAACCGCACTCAATAGCAAGAAGGGAGCAGAGCAAAAAAATCAATATAATTGTTTCCTACCTTCTGGGAAAATTAAAATGGGTAGCTTGGCCTTATCTGCAATGTGTTCTCTAATTCTGGAGAGAGAAAATAAAATTACAGTGTATACTTCATATTTATATTTGTCTAAGAATCTAAACCTCTGTTACCTCTCACACAGGACAAGAAAAGCCCTTGCCCAATTGCCCTTTTCAGTTCAGTAGCCTCAGCTGCGATATGTGCTGGTTTCAGGCCTTTATTTCAGTATCTCTTGCTAATTAAATAAGTAGATTTTCTACAAACCTCTATGAAGTTTCATTTTACCATTTTAACCAGAGAATAGTGGTATTTGAAGAATGTGAAAATAACTTCCCAGATTCCAGCTACACATGCAGTCAAACTTTTCTTTAGACTGAAATATAGTCCAAATTTCTAGTTTTCATGCCTTCTAGGTTCATAACATCAGTTTTACATGTATCTAATGATTCTCCACATCTAGTTAAGTGGCAGGCCACTATCTTACTATATTTGCTGCATCACTTAAAACCACAAGTATCACCACTAAGCAGATTACTGACGCCAAAATCTGTCATTTTCCAAGACAGTTGTCTTTCCAATTACTCAAGAGCATGGACCTCCTCTCCAGTCTGCATAGTCTCATAAAGAACAAAACCAAAACATCAGATTTCCCCCCTCTTCAGAAAAAAGAAAGAAGACAACTGATGACAAAAAATCACAAACACCAATGACAAATTACCACACTTGACCAGACAACAAAGCAAACACCTCACTACCTTACTTTTTCCTCACCAGGTGACGGTCTTTCATTTCTGAGCGTTCAAACAAGACATGCTGAGAGGTTTGCATGCAGGATTTTTGAATAAGTCCCATAAGCCCTCCATGTACCTGGCCAACCTGTAAGCCCAAAAGAAACTTGTTAAAAAGCAAACACACACAACATACACACTTAAATGATAAAATCCTAAACACAGATGCAGCCAGTTCTAAGCTTATTGACAAATTATACCAATCCTCTTGGTCATAAATGTGCACACACCTGCCTGCATATGTTTTTGGTTTTTTTTGCAGTTCATAACATGAGTCTTGAATGCTGTTGAAACCCAATCTTTCTACCAGGAAGTTTATCCTCTGACTCAACACTTCATCTGTGGGCATCTCAACATTTTGGGTATTTACTAACTGTCTTGTTCATACCAAGGAATAGCATCCATCACTGGCCAGGATTAGGACATCCAATGGAGACGTGTGGTTGGCTACACAAATGCCTCCTTCCTGTGGTTTGTTCTCCCTGCAATAACAACCATAAAAGTAATTAGCTAGAGTTTATTATCCAGACTACAGGACCCATCAGGTGGCAAACACTGAAAAATATCTAAGTGTCTATTTAACCCAGAAGGCAGTACTACTCCACCTATACACCCTGCCAACATACAACAGGAAACTTGGCAGGACATGCGAAAGTCCTGGCAGAGTCTAGGTGATCCAAACAGCTTTTTTGATCAAATGTTACCATCACAGTATCTATGCAGTAATGGAATAAGAATCCTTATCCAAAACTTGAGACGTTAAATATTGCAAGAAATCAATTCCAGAATAAGAAGAGCAGGATGTCATCACTCACCTGTTGTGGAAATGAACAAGGCCACTCAGACATCGGATACCTAAAGTGGCACATATCATCTGGACCTGGTTGCTCAGCCAGCCTTTAATTCTAAAAGAAATTAAGTCATAGATCCATTTCCAGTTCTATGGAGTCACACATACGACAAAGCAATGTAAACTCTCTGAATTATCCCCAACTGCTGTTACTACAAAGACCATACTAAGGCTTACACTGCATGTCTGCCTTCAGATACCATTGCCACAATTCTGTCTCACAGCACTCTGTAAGTTTACAGGAGAGAAAAAGTCACCCCATGATAACCCACCTCAATCTTCTAGACTCAAGCAGAGTGTTCCAAGTACTAGTTCAAATCCTTAAAGAAATAAAGAAGAAGTTGAAAGAGTCCTCAGCAAACACATACCTGCCATTTGGAAACTGTCCTACTACTGTAGTGGTCAACACCAGCAACAGGATGCTGAAAACAGACAAGCAGATGCTACAAAGTAAAATAATCTTAATTAAACACCAAGAAGTAAAACTGGAGGAGTAACTAAGAAGGTATTTTTATTTGGTCCTCTGATCCACTTCACAATCCTTCCTTCCAGCATTAATAGCATCTAACTAGCAATATACCACTAGCTAACTACCATACAGACCACCTAATCCAGCTTTTCTGGATTTAAAAACCAAATTAATTACTAATAAAACATATGGAACATGAGAACTTTACTTTTTTTTTCTTTTTATGGAAATATTTGGGTTTAGATGGCTTCTTGGAAAAGTCATGCCAGGTTCTCCTTCCTGCACTAGCCAATAGGACGTTATTTCACAATCTCTATGGAAAGTACCATGAAAAATGATCCAAACAAACTCCATCTGGCTCACCGGAAAGGCAGCAAGAGGCAATACCGAATTAGGATGCCAGTGACCCACACAGCAGCCAGTTTCCAGCTGACATGGTGCAGGTTGGCATTGGTTCTGCTGAGGAGGTTCCAGGACAAAAGCTCCTCGGAGGAGAACAGTCGAGTGACTTCATCTTCTGCAACTGCCTCACAGCCCTTCTTGGAGAAGTACATGACATCAGCAAGGCTGAAGCACCCTCGGCACCGGCCAGCAATCTCCTCCTCCATGGGGGTCTCATCTCTCTGGATGATCCCTGCATGAGGAAATGAGCCTTCCTTCCACATGATGAAATGAGCAATATGGATTCCAAAGAGAGTAAAACACATGTGTTTTTTATAAATAGCTCTCCTCCTACTCAAGCACCATAATGGCATTTTTATACCTCATTTATGTACTGACAGTTCATTCTACAATTTACTTCTCTAATCCTATGCCATATAATCCCCTTAAACTGCTGAGGAAGGAGAAAAGGATTCAGATCAAGATGCAAATACAACCTCAAGCACTATACTTATTTCATTGTCATTTACCAAACAACATAGGTACTCACACCTAGAAATGTCACTAATACACTGCCAATATGGCAGATCACTCCTGGTGCCCTGACTCAAATTCAGGCCTAGTTCCTATGATTGCTATTCTTGCTGCTGTTGGTTAGTTTTATCATTTCCCAGCTGTAACAAACTCTTTCCTCTGGCATTTTTTTCCTTGGAACCCTCTTTCTTCCCCCATCCCTTCTTCTTTGAGTCACTTCACTACCAAGAAACTTGAAAGTGTCTAGATTTCGCCCACCCCCAGCCATAGCATTACACAGACACATTGTGCAGGAAGAATGACAACACATTCTTGCTCTATTATTTGTAAAATTACACTCCACAGGACAGTCACACAGTAAGTGTCAGTAATCCTTTTGAGGTCACTCTGAGACCTGATTGTTATCCAGCTGGTTACAGTGACTAGAATTCTTTTGATTCTTTTCCTTTTTCCTTTTTTTTTTTTTTTTTGAGGGGTTGTATTGGATGACATTAAACATGCATTATAAAAATACACTTAATTTATCTTGATCAACATACTTCCCCCTGATCAGAATCACAATACTTTCCTCCAGCTGCACTTCAGTCAAACCTTCAACACCCAGGAAATCATTAGCTGACAAACCAAGCAGCCTATGTGACTAATGACTAAAAATGGCTCTAGAAGTAAAAGGATTACCAGGAAAATTTAATCCACTCCCCTTTGGTTGAAGAAGAAAGGAAAAGTAGTTGGGGAAAAATATCATTTGGATATTTTCTGTATGCCTAGAGAAGAGGGCAAATAGTAACTGTGATCCATGGGATGCTGCTCTTACTTGAGAGACCTTGGATTTTTTGCATGCTAGGAGTTACAAAAAGCAAAAGATAACCATGCAGAGCTCTGCCAAGCACAAAGAACATTCATTCCTTCCAGTCCTGTAAAGAGAGAGCTGATGGAGCCTGAAAGCACAAAATACTTATGAAAACAGGGACAGGTTCCCAAATGCTGATCAGCATTGTCTTTTTATACCCACACTAATCTCTAACTTCTTTTATTCACAAGACTCAGTCATTCAGAGATTATTTTGTTTATAACGTGCTTTTCTAGATTTGTAACTTCAACAGATATTTGCCCATCAAATGCCTTTTTAAGTAAGATTGTGTTAAATAGTTGTCTTTTTACAAGATAAATAGTGCTGTGTCCCCTTCATCCAGAGATCTTACCAGTGGAGATTAAATTTTTGAGTGCCAGTGCCTTCTGCTTTTTAACTCCCTCCTCAATCTGCAGGGTGGCCCACTGTTCCCAAAACAAGAAAAGCAGATGTTAATGGTTTTCATTTCATCTTTTCCAGACATTCTGTAATCACCTCAGGTGAATTGCCTGAGCCCCTTTTACACCTGTCTGATCTAAAATGTTCATTTTTCAAATTCAACCTGAAGGCTCTCCTGCATCCCTCCTGTTTCATTTGTTACCTAGACTCCCTTTTGCCATTTCCAGGAAAAACTGTTTGGCTCAAACCTCTTTTTAGGACACGGGCAGTTGTTTTTTTCCTGGGTGTCCAACAAATTACTGAGCTACCTATGAGACTCTATGAGATCCAATGTGTCCAAAACTCTCTCTTCTCCAGTTAGCTTCAGGCAATAGGATTATGCAAAATAATATCACTGACATTAAAGACATGCCAGAAAAGTAGATCTTAAAATTGGATTTTAAAGAATAAAAGAGATTACTTCATTTTAAGGGCATTCAAGTGGTCTCTGTTGGCAGAAAACAGAGGTGGCAACATTTTATATCAATAGTATTTCAGAAGGAGCAGCTTTGGTAATGAGTTTTCACCCTTCTCTGTCTACACCTTTTTGAGTTAAACTAAGTTTCTCCTCCTTGTGCAGAGCATCATAAAACTTCCCATTAACAAAATTCAATATACCAATATGCCTAATTTTTGAAGTTTTCCTAGTTTTGAATGTTTTCATCATACATATATAGACATATAAATAGTAGCTCTCATAAGTACTAAATCTGCCTGTATTTATATCAAGGTACGTGCCCTAACAAAGAGAGTGTTTGCTCTGCTCATTATTAAAGGCTTAATAGCAGTTTATGACTTCACCTGCTATTAAGGCTTCCCATCTACAATAGATAATGATAATCCATCTGCTTCATATAAACTCTTGCTAAACAGTGTATTTCCCTCTTAACACGTGCATCCATTTAAGTCATCACAAAGCTGATCTCCAACAGTCTTCAGTACATTACATGTCTCGTGCAAATACCAACCAGCTTTTTGTCACCCTTAAGTTCTGCATGCTCTCTACCAGCTCTTTCTGTAGCTATTAAAGTTAAGTCAGTAACAAGATTGACACTTTGCCATGTCATAATTAGGACAAAGTTACCCTTAGCTGACCTTTTTTTTTACTAGTCATCATAAAAGAAAAGAAAAAGGTGAAAGCAGGCTTTGATGTGGTATTTTAAACTCCATGCAAACCATCTTTTATAACACCACAAAGTAAACAACCCCCAAAAAAAGATATTAAAAAACCCACACCACAGACCTTCATCTTGTCTATACTTCCCAATTATTCTCCTGCAAAGGTCAACAGGTACATCATCTCTCTCAATCTTTTGCAACATATGGAGAGTCATTCAGAACTGTGGAGCCAGGGGATGTCATGAAAACAGCAGCCCACACACTGAGAAATGAAAGAACATACAGAACAGGTACAGGAAAGTTGCAAAAGAGAGTAAAGACAGACGTGGCAAATTTAATCTCTTTACAAAATACTGCTGGTCCTCATCCCTTCCCCAATATCCTTTAGGATAGTTGCATGGTGAAAGGGAGGAAAAACCATAAAAATCACTGAGATTGACAAACAAAACCCTTTGCCTTAGTCTCTGCTTTCCTGTCTTACACCTTTATCTTGCCTATCATTGTCCTCCTACATAAAAAACCACCTGTCAGCTGGCCAGCACCGCTGGAAATGAGCTTGCTTATACTGTCCTGAAAAATTTGGAATGCCTCCAGGAGGCTGGCTTTTGATTCCCAGATAGAAAAAAGGTGATAATCATTGACTAAACTGACTCCACAAATACAAGTTGACTAATCTAAATGAGCAAGACAAGTCAAAACTAACAAAAATTCATAAAGCTTACTAAAAAATTACAGAATCTCGCCTCCTAGCACAGAGAAAGAGTGATGTGAATGTGTTTAGTTACAAAAGACTGTAACTAAATAGTCAAGGTTACAAAGGCAGTGGCTAAGAAAGATGAGGAAGAGCTTTCAAAGGCTGAACAGTTACACAGGGCTTGTTAGATTGGAAAAGAGATGGCTGAAATGGGTTAAGACAGACATCTACGAAGTCTTGGACTGGCACAGAGCAGGAGCTTAAGGAACAGTTATCTATTTTCTATTCTGCCACAGGAACTTAGGTTTACCATGGGAAAGCTTTGGGCAGAGCGTATTAGTAAGGAAAAGGCAATGTATTTCCACAAACCATCATGGGACATGAAATTCTCCTAACTCATGGGTTGGCATGGGAGGCTGAAGCATAAGAAGTGAGGAGGGAATACAGATGTACAGTCATCCAGGTCTTTGGCTTTCAGTCAAGCCCTTGAATCGACACCTGTCAAAGCCATCTGTCTGGGTCAAACTATGGATTAATTAACTCTGGAGTAGCTACTGTGTTGTTCTGCACTCAGTAGCATCTGTATGTATAATTTGTTTTCAAAAATGAAACAAGGCTTTGTGATCACCATTGTATTGCACAGTATTGAGACAGAGCTGTCATGCTGGTCTTTGTTGCAAAACAGTAATGAAAGGATGTTTTAAATACCTTACAAAAAACCCCATAGATGTTGCAACTAACACAGAATTTAAGTTTTAAATGTAGCAACTTCATTACTGTGTTTGCTGACTGAATGAGAACTCAGGTGTTACGCTTTCCTCACTCCCTTTTCTGAAGTGATGAGGACACAGGGAGTCCAAACATCCAACATTAGATCCCAGCTGGAATACTGAAGACTTGACAGCTTAACTCCAACAGTCCATTTGTTTGAGCTTCCTGTAATTACATTCTAAACAAAATAAGGGTGCCCAATACTTCATTATATTCATTACTGTCTTCATAGGACATGACATGAAATGTAATGTGGAATGGTAATTTCCTGAAATCTCATTTCTTGCAGGTTTTTTCCTCCCTAGCATCTTTTAAGTAGAGCTTAGTACTCCATTTTTCCATACTACGTAATAATTCAGTTTTGCTTCTCTTCCCATATTTTACTTCATCTCCTATGTTCTCACAAAAGGTTTTCCTAATCACTCATTACATGAACTTTTCTCAATCTTTTCCTCACATGTGACAGAGACTGTGAGGCAATTCCTCTATGTAAAGTCTTCCACTGCAATGGCAAAGAGAAGGCTGGTATATTTTCAGCACAAACTAAAATCACCCTCTAATATCAAGCACTTGTGACCTCTTCAACCAACAGTCCTTTCTGCCTGGCCTCATTTCCCCTTGCCCATCACAAACATGAACCCAGATCAAATGATCTGAGTGTTACACTCAGCAGCTGAGAGGATGTGACTGTCCACCCTCAGATTGTAGAAAGGACTCACAAATCTCCTGGCTGCCCTGTGATGACGGATGAAAGGGATTGAGAAGGGTTTGTTTGGGTTAAAAACACAGGTATAATTTGTTTGGGTTTTGTTGCAGAGGCTAGCTTGGGTTAACCATGTATTTGAAAGCACAGCAGCGCACTTTTTCCCCGGCTGAAGTATCTGCAACATCTGCCATGCCCCAATAGAAGTTTACAGCACATGAGCTAACTCTGGGTACAAGTGAGTTTTCAATTCAAAACCTACTCACAATTTTTAGCTGAGTAATTTCTACTTCTTAAGAAGCAACAACACTCCAATTTCATACAGAAGTTCAGATCTCATAAAACTCCAGAATATTTTTTTAGCAAATAGAGCTGCACCTGTTTAATGTTTCTTTGACTCTTCACAGGGCTGTGAAAGCATGGTATAGATTTCATCCTAGCAAATGCGTTTTCTTTTGCAACAGCTGGAATAATGTCCCTAGCACAGCTTTACTACTATTCTCATCTCCAACAAATCCCAGCTCAGAGAAAAGAAACTGTTTACAAATAAAAGTTAACAAGCATATGTGAAAGAATAACTCTAACAAAACCCAAACCACATTCACCTTTACTATTTCCAGTAATATTTGAAGGATAAATTAGAGGAATAATACTAATTATGGGGTAACAGATATGCAACTGACAAATTACTGTATTGGAGATCTTTTGCTATTATAGTATCCTTATGTCCTCAAAAAAAACCAAACCAAACAAACGAACCAACCACAAAAAACACCTGCAAACAAAAATAGCCACCCCCAAATTTTCAAATATTGAATCTTACTTTTATAGAAAGACTTATTTTCTTTCTAAAAGACGTATCTAGATTCCTTGACAGAGAAGCAGCAAAGGATAAAAAAATGTTTCCATACATGATTACATCTTTCCTACTTGTTCCAATCACCAATCACAACACTAAAACACTTCAGTGAAGTCAAGAAATCAAAGTGACTTATCTCATTATATGGTAACATTACTCACTGTTTAGTAATGATGCAAGCGAGTTAGAATTTAAGGAACAACTTGTTAGAAACTGCTTGCTGAACAGTGTATATTGCTAACTGCTTGCTAAACAGTGTATATTGCTTACTTAACATTTATTGTGTTTGTCAAAGCAGGATGAGGAATGAAAGATTATTGACAAAAGCAGGGCCTGTGGCCCAGTTTGTGCTTGTGGACCCCCTACACTGGCTAAAACCAGAGCTGTTGTTTGGACTTGGGCCAGGCACTCAGAGAGCATGCGCAAGACAGAAAGTGAAAAGTTCAGAATAAAAGAATGAGTGTTATACTTCCTCCCAAGACCCCTGAAGCCCACCACCAATTAGTACTGTGCAGGCGTGAGCACATGGAAATTACTTTTGAAGTCATTATAATACGAAGCGGGGATAGGTCATGCATATATATAAGCGTATTGTGAAATTCTATGAATGTGTAACATGTAACCAGATATATACTAAGCAATACTGTGCTGGGGCGCGCATGTGTTTTTGGAGGACTACCTCCGACACACCCAACGCTGCAATAAACATACCTACAACTTAAAATTATATAAGTTGTGAAGTTTTGTGCCTCATTTTCCATGGATCATTTTTGGATCTTTAATAGATCTGAAACTTGAGTTTTATTCTAAAACACCTTTTCCACTCCCAACAAATTCAGTAAGGTCTACAGATATGCTTTCTTTAAAAACACAACTTCATAAAATATTTTTTGTTGCTTCGAAGTCTTTGATTTCAGTCTCCACTCATATTTTTCTCAAGTCGACAAACACAGGGTAAAACAAAACATATTTTCCCTCTGCTCAGCTGCAAGAAACAGATATAAAGTGTCCTTGAGTGAGAAGTTTTCTATTAATTTTGCTGGTCTACATAAGAGACTAAATCAAAGGCAACACAATGGAGAGACCAGTCACAGTGGTCAAGGCTGGATTTTTGCTGAAACATCAATGAGTTGGTACTTCCGAGGGCAGTGCTAGTCCTGCAATATAGTCAGTAGTGTGTTGATGTATGACTAAGCATCTGCTCACAGCATTTCCAGCTTAGCTATCTGGGAAGGCATCCTGTTTCGCCATTCTGGATGACAACAGGAATCACGGATGGTCTCTGTGCATTATCCCATTAGCAATATCTCAGGAAGACAGCACCACAGCTAGAAACCAGTTAACACTTTTCTAGGCTTTCAATATCAAGTTGTTCATGTCTCAAATAAGCCTGCTCTAAAGCTGACTGTATTCCACAATGTCATTCTGGCCATATTCCAGTGGGTGAGCCGCAGGACTCCGAGAATGGGCCCAGCACTTCCATGCACAAGCTTTAACCCAGCATGGCCCAGTCCTACCCTTTCTTCCAAAGAGCCCAGCGGGCCACAACACATGCAAAGGGGACCTAACATTCTCTCCATACTCTCTCCCTCCAATTTCCCACCAAGATAGCTCTTAGTTACTCTTGGGGCACAATGAGAAGCATTTGAAGCCGTACTACAAAGGAAACCGTTTGAATTAATTGTCAGATGAAATAGAGGAAACTCCTTTTTGGCCACATGACAATTAGAGAACAACTTTGAACTAAAGAACAAATGGAGCCAGCCTGACCAGCAGTGCATGGAGCTGTGCGGTTCCTGTTATTAGCTGCTGTGGCAACAGGGAACTAGACACAAAAGGCTATAGTTGATCACATAACGATTAACTTATTTATTTTTCAATACATTGATCCTCTAAACTGTGAACACAGAATTATCGTGCTCATAACCTGTCACGAAAACTGTGGAGAGAAAAAACACTTAGTGTGCTTTACAAAAGAGAAGTGCCCTCCTACATAAAACGCACACTGAGTGGATCAAATGTCTCTTGAAGTTGGGAAATACACAGGGGAAGAAAAATACAGAAATTATTTTAATACCCACCAAATGCAATTGCAAAGCTGTCCAAAGGCAGGTTTGATACAAGAGTAGCTCTTAATTAGGGTACCAATAAGGTTACCAATTAAATAGCATACCACTGGCTGATTAAAAAAAAGATTTCACATATAAAGGCCAATATTACATACAGCCACTGCAGACAGTCACTGCCCACTGACATCAGTATCTGGAAAAATAAGAAACCCTTACATTTTGCAGTCATGTGCTCTATGCTATATGATGTTCATACAGCTGAAGACAGATACTGCCCAAGAGACCTTAATCAGTATTAAAACAAACAAAGCAAACAAACAACCTCCCCAAAACAGACAAACATACCAAAAAACCCAAACAGAGAAAGATAATTATGTGAAGAATAAAAGACAGAATTGGCCAAGATGGTCATGATATTAACTGTATCACACTGTTACAGACATGTTCTACTGCAGCTTAATAATAATAGCAACAATAATAGTAACATGTTTTCTGCTACAAGTAGAAAGTATATTCACAGAAAGCAGGTTTATGCCAGAAGCACAAAGTTAATCTACTGGCAAATGGAAACTGTTTAATACGATGAATTCACAAAACCTACTTCTGGCTAATGATGGATATCAAAAGTCAAACTTGAAAAAACTAAATGGAATTCTGGATTATTAAAAGCTCCAGAAACCTTTTACTGATAGAAGCAGAATCTTAGCCATGATCTGTTCATTTCTAGAAAAATTACACTTTTATAAGGTTGCACAGCCTCCTCAAGCCTTGTACAGCAGAACTTGTAACTGTTGGATCCCCCAGATTTATAACTGGGTGAAGCAAACACACAGAGTCAGGATTCTTGCCTAGAATGTTAATCCCATATAGTTTAAACAATCCAAATAAACCCACTTAAACTTATATACATCTAAAATACATGGTTTTATTACTAACTAACTCCCATAAACTTGTGTATACTTGACTAGTCATGAGTATTCTACTTGCATGAAGCATTCTAACCAGCATGAACTAGAAGTGAATATCATGGAATCTCTACTTTAACCCCAAAAAACCTCAAACCAGTAGCAGATTACAAGCCAGCATAACTAGATATCATTAAAGACACCTCTCAAAGCATTATCACATAAAATAAAGCTGCAAACAACACATACAAGATAGCAAATTTTTTTCTGCTGACTTTTATGGCATTTCTATCAAATGTACAGATTTTAATTTTTTTACTAAAAATGTCCCGTAGCAAACACATACCTTCTGAACACAATTCTCAACTTACCTCTAACGTTTTTATTAGAATTTTCACATAGAGATGAGAAATTCCCAGTGACACTCGAAACACCGAAGGCAACAAAACTAATGCCACAAACAAAGTCATCCAGACAGACAAAATCTTGCCTTCTGCAAGGTCATAACCCTCTCTCTTTTCTTCCATGTTTGCTCCTCCAAAATGCCAACCAGCTGCCTTCCTGAGAATGTATGTTCATCTGTAGTGGAAAATCTAGCAAGCTTCAAAAGACAGAGGCAAATAAAAATTACACATTCTAAGAGCCGAAGCTGTCTCTAGGAGAAAGCTTTTGCTTACTGAAGACTGACACTACTGATACTCTCAATGATAAAGTAATTTCTACCCTTTGTCCCGCCCTAACTCCACCCACTTCCTTGTAATTGATAAGCATTTACTCACCGGGGAGAAGAAAGAAAAAACATGATAAGTAATAACATGTGTCAGATAATTAGATGCTGCCAATAAGGAACCTTGTCAATGTGACAATTGATTTTCACAAGGTGTCCTGCCAATAAATTAGAATACAGAACTAGGTGAGTGTGTTTTTCAGACTGCCTAAAATCTTCTCCTCTAAATCTTATTAATACACATGAAACATTTCTCCAACTGACATTTGCACAAATTTGTGACTTATTCAGTCAGATTTTCTATTTTATGGTGAGATAACTGCCTTGTTTTAGTATTTGACCAAAGGAATGAAGCTGAAGCTTGAGATGCAAGTCAAGCTTTTTCTATTTTATTTTATTTTTTAATAACACATGTGAAATGAAGATGCAAGTTTCATCAGACAAGGATTGACAAGACAAGAAACCTATTCCCTCCACTGCTTTATCAGAAATTAGCCAAAAAGCCCATATTACAGGATTACACAATACACTGTGGTGAAGTAACAAACCGTCTATCTTTGCACTTATTCAACTACAGAATTGAAATGCAATAGATAATCCTGTTTCTCCTTCTAGCCTATCACATGTCAATAACTTAATCCAGTATTTTTCAAGAAAGACCCAACTCAGCCCCTTACAGCCATTCCTTTCCTGCCTTTTTTTTAGCATCACAGTAAATACAAAGGTGAGTGACTCTATCTCTAGAACCTCAGGGGAGCCAACCAGCTGCTTCTTTACAACCTTCCCACAGAACAAATTAACCAGCCTTGATAGAATGAATATTTAGGACACAACTTCCAACACAGTGATATGTTAGTCTACAAAAGATCTTCCCTTTGCCAATACTTACATTGATGTGTTTGTCTGAAGCTGGGTCTATCCTTTTAAAATACTCCCATCCCCAAGTACTATTGCTTGTTTTGTGTTGTGGAGCAGCTGGATTCCTTAGAAATGGATGCAGCCCCAAAGATCCTTTGTAAAATGTGCACTCAACACTGTCCAGGCAGTAAGAGAAGCACAGCTGTCAGAGGGGGCTGCACCACCTCTAATTTACACCACTCACCCAGGTACCAGCTCGCAGACTCCTGACATGCTAGAAGCCCATGTGAATCCATGCCATGCTTCTTGTGCTACATAAGGAGTCCAGTAGCATCTGTACCTTCAGATTTGCTGCTGCATGACACCCCTCAGGACTTTGAAGTAACAGTCACTCTTTTCCAGCAATGTAACTTTTCTTTTGCATCTTTTCATTACTTAGCTTTTTTACCTTCTCTCCCCTTGCTGGCCTTCTTCCAAGCCTTCTGTATCTTCTACAAAACCTCTCTGGTTTGTTTTTTAATTATTTCTGCCTTCCCAATGCTCTTTCTCTCAATGGCAATCTCAAGCCCCTCACTCTCATCACACTGCTGCTGCCAGGTACACCATTAACCACTGTTTCTCATCTACTTCACCAAAAGACTTCTCTAGGAACAATGCTCCACTGTAAAACATCTTTGCTCACCCATTTCTCTTTAGCTACACTTCCTTATTCTCATTTCTGGTCTCTTCCTCAAGTGGCTCACCCAGCTAACACACCCTAGTAGAGCCTGTGGTGGAAAGCTGGAGGAGAGGGTGTTGATCCACCTGGCAGCACCTCTTAATAGCTGCCATCAGCCTTGGCACAGGGGATTGGTATTCATGTCGTCTGGGTGCTAAAAACCTCGTGGGCGGGAGGGTGGAGGTAATTTCTGGGATCTGATTTGAGGCAGGAAAGGTGGGCAAAATGAAGTATTGCAAGGAACAGGAAGATACGGTGACTTGCTTGCTGGGATGCCTCAGCAATAGGTTTTGGCACACAAAAGATGCATCATTTCATAAAAGGATAAAAGGAAAAACAGGCTTCCCTAGCCTGGGTGGGAGGGAAATGTTTCCTCTCCTGGGTAAGGGAGAATTGTTTCTCATCCCTGTGAAACCAAACAAAGAAAGAACTAAAGAGTTTCTAGTAGCCTCTCTATGGAGGTGGTCAAACTATCCAGCCGAAAGGTACTACAAGATCCATATGGCCAAGCCTCTTCTTACATTTATTCCTTGCTTTATCCACTTTCTACCTGCTAAAATAATGAAAAACATCTCAGTGTTCTTACTATTCTGTTACCTTTAATGTCACATTGTTTGGGGAGAAAAACAAACAACCAAACATACAAAAAACAACCTGCACCTAAACCACCCAAACTGGGAATGATACAGAAATCAAGGAGATTCTGCACATCTACCTATTAACAGTATGGAATAAAAACTCTAATTCAATGGAAAATTATTCCAAAACCCACTAAGGAATGAACTTGAATACTGGAACTTGTCCGATCATGACCAAGGAGTTTCCTCTTGGTTAAATTTCTGCTAAAAATGGCTGCCAAAGCTTCTCAAGCATCTTTCTGCTATTGAGATCATGATTGTAAAAACAACTGACACATGGTGGCCTAAGCACGTCTACATCCTAACTCCAAAGCACCAAGAGTGCTCTAGAAGTAAACACAGATGTGAATTTTATCTCTGCCCTGAATGAAGGTAATGAATTTGTCCATGATGTGAAGAAGAAAGCAAATTTTTAATTCTCCAAGTAATTCGTAACACAGCTTCCTATCTTTTTGTGAGAAATTTGGCATAGCTTTTTGCACCCCCATCACAATAACTGATTTTTTTTTATTATTGTTATTTCAAAAGAACCATGAAATGTATAAGTTTGTCAAATTCCAATGTGAATAGATATGCATCTAACACTAAGCTGAATAACTACAGTTTATGATGTGGCTACACGAACTTCCTCAGCACAATGTCTTTCAGAATTAGTTCTGCCATCCACTAACTAAACAGCTTCTGCATGTCATTCTTCTTCCCTTTTTGTCCCTCTTACCAACCAACAGCCAGCCTGCTACAATCATGTCTGTTTTGAAGCTGTGAGAGAGAGACTTTATCCAGAAGTGTGAAGATATTGCAAATAATTCAAATGAACATACAGCAACAGAATTTAGCACTCATTTGTAAGGTCCAGTAAATGACAGCTGATGAATTTATACCAAATTACCACAAGAACTTCTTTATGATGAAGTACCCTGTATGTCAGGAAAAGCCAACAAACAATGTGCAAAACTCTGTGTTCATTTGGAAGAATGAAATCCAACTTAGAAGAAATGGGTGCTGGTGAGATAGGAGGCATCCAAGAGCAAATTTCCCTTTAATTTAATGAATCTCAAATTGACACCCACAAGCACAAGAAATTATCTTGAAACAATTCCTGGTCTCCTAGGGAAATGAAAAGGAGATGGAATGGGTGTCAGCTGCCTACTCTAGTCTCTAGATCCCTTGAGGTCATTCTACTAATTTCACGTTGCAAAACATTGCCTAATGCCTAATTGCCAATTGTCAGAGGGAACCGGAATTACGACCCATTTATTTTTTCAGTGTAAAGAGAAGCAAACACAGCACGGACCTGTGTCTATCTGTAGTGCCTCATGTGAAAGGGTTAAATCAGGTATAAACAGCCCGTTCCTGCACAGCAGTGGTTATACAGCAGTCAGCTTTCAAGAAGGTTCGTATACACTGTGAACAGATAAAAAACTGCAGTGATGTGACAACTTTCAAGAAGTGCCACTATGGTTTTGCCTTCCCTCTGATACACAGAGAGAACACAGCCTGGAAATAACACTTGACACAGTCTTCAAAAAGAAGGAGTCACACAGCTACAAAAATGTTGGGAACCATGCTTTCCAGGTATGCTTCCTTCCTGTCCAATACTAACCATTCCAGTGACTCTGAGGGGATGTCAGGGGAGAATTTGCAGCCTGCCTTTCTTGTAATGCCTTTCTTATCAGACAACCAGAACATCACATGTCCCCAGCAGATACTGCTCCAAAGCAACACTGACACATCAGTGCCAGCCAGGTGGCGTTTCAGATGTTGAAGTAATACATTCCCTAAGGGTTAACAAAGAGATATTTCCACCTGAGGCAAATGACAATGACCATGACTGTCAATCAAAGTCAACCTTCTACCACTTCATCCTTTTGATAGTAAATGTACAGGATATATTGTTCATCAGTTTGCAGTTGCAGCGCAATCAAAAGCTGCTTACACCTAGAAGTCCAGAAGTACACCCTAGCCCTGCCAATAGGCACATGGAGGTGTTACTGTTGCTAAAATTTCTCTTCTGACTCCAGCTGTAGGGCCCCCTGGTATTTCTCTGTCAGTTTTGCCATATCACAAAGCAGACTGGTCTATTTAGAAAAGCCTTGTAAGTCAATGACACAGAGTCAGACAGCAGACCTGGGCTGATTTCCCAGCACCACGTAACATCTGTGGGTAGCAGGATTATGCTTTGTAGGATAAGAAAGTCTTCAAACAGGACTGATCAGAGCATTCTGCACTCTGGTAATTCTGATGTGGGTACTCAGAATGAAAACTATGAAGAACATCTCTTTTTCTATTAAACTTTAACCAGCTGTAATAGCAACAGCGAAAAGCCTTTTTTAGTTTTGCTTATGTCTTCTCAGTGTTTCAACCTCACATTTATCAAATTCCTTACCTGATTGCTACTCAAGGGTGAAATAATCTCTGACAGTTTTGTTTTGATATTTATCAAGGCTAAGGTTCATGCTTTACTTGTGGAAAATCCTCCAAAAGACCATAATAACCTTAGAGGTCACCTACTGCATGGCAAGCAGTGTCAAGTGCAATGTTTATTTACGGAATCCACACTGTCTTCATGCACTAAAGTGCAAATATGTGCTCCTCTGCATTCTCACTCTAACTGAGCTATGCCAGGTGCTCTTTAGGTCTCTACATATCCCATCTACGCCACTAAACAGGCATGTGTTTATATCTGATCACAGTCAGATTGTGTTAGTTATGCTTTATCTTTGGTCATCAATAGCTGAATTAAGAAAATACTGAAGAAGTATGTTTAACTACTGTATCCCTCATTAGGATGACTGTAACTCATTTAGCTCTGACCACAGAAGCATTATTGTTTCCACACAAGATAAATTCAACAAATACAGAAAGTTATTTATTGTATCCTGTAGCTTACAGCAGGCTTGTCTTTGTATCTCAAGAGGGAAATCCACTACATATTCTGATTACATTTGTTTGCCTCAGCAATGTATAAATATCCACAGATGTGTAGGCATTACATGGCTGTCAATACATATCTCATTCATTGTTCATATAAATCTTGTATATGGTTTGTGCATCTGTGTTAGTTTTGCTTGCCCCAGTTTTTGCTAGTGGTGGGGGGAGCCCACAAAATGGCTCCTGTGAACATGTCCAACAGAGCCAATCCCTGATGGCTCTGAAAATGATAGACATGCTGCTGGCCAAGGCTGAGCCAATTAGAGATGTTGGTTACTCCTCTGTGAAAACATATTTAAGAAGAGACCAAGATGGGAGGGGCATGCACTTCTTTTGGCCAGAGGAGGAGGAGGTGGTGAAAATATGTGAGGGGAAACAACAACAATGCAGACACCAAGGTCAGTGGAGAAGGTGGGGGAGGGGAAGCTCCAAACACCAGAGCCAAGAATCTTCTGCGGGCTGTAGTGAAGACCATGGTGGAATGGGATGTCCCCCTGCAGCCCATGGAGTCCACGGGGAATGTTAAAATTCACGCGCAGCCTAAGCTGGAGCAGGTGAATGCCTGGAGGAAGACCATACTCCAGCGGGAGTCTCAGTGGAGAAACAGGCTTTTACAGACTGAATTAAGTGCCCATGCTTATGCCTGACAGAGACTGTGGTTCAGCAAAGAGGAAAAAGCCTTGCTCCTGAAATGGAACGGCTCACTCAGAGGTCTGTAATCCGTGGACAAAAGACCCCATGTTGCAGTAGTTTTTGGAAAAAACTGTCTGCCCGTGGAGGTGTTGCAAAACCATGTATAAAGACTTTAGTAGTAGTTATGTTAAGGCTTGGAGAAATCAGTAGGCCTGAGTACAGGCAGTATTGTGAAGCAAAGTTGCCAGTAGAGATCAAAAGGATCAATAGAGCGTACTGAGGAGGTAGAAAGACCTATATAATTATTCACAGAGACTTAGGTGACCTGCTTAGTGGAGTGTGTGGCTTATCTAATAGAGTCATGGTAAAGAATGTTCAGTTAACGAAAACAAAGTCACAATGAAATCATAAATTAAGTAGATATGTTTAGAGATCAAATCTGTTGTGATGAAGCAATATTGGAAAAAAACATATATATACTCGATGATTTTGTCAAAGTTTGGGGCTCTGACTTTGGACGCTAGTCCGCAGGCTCCCAGGGCCCTCAATAAAGCACCGCATAAAATAACCTCGGTTGTTTTGTGTTTCCTCGGTTCGGGCAACAGAGGAAGCTCACGTGGCAGGGTCGGACGGACTGCCACATGTGAGATTTTGGAACCCGTGGCTAAACAGAAGAAAAGACTCCTCTCCTCTGAGTAGAGGAGAAACATTTTGGTGATAAACTGACCTACCCTACCCGTCTCCCCCCCATGCCTTGTTCTCTTGTGCAGCTGCTGGGAGGGAGGGGGGGGGTGAGTGGAGAAATGGCGTTTTTAAAGGTTTTATTTCATTCCTTATTCTTCTCTGCTTCTGTTAACAATAAAAGTTTTAGCCTGTTTTCTGCCCTGGTGCATCTTTTTCTCCCAGTTTTCCTTATCTCAACTCATGAGCCCTGGGTGTATTAATTTTATGAGTCTGGCATTTAGCCAGAGTCAAACCACAGCAGCATCATTGACACTGAATGCAATAAATTAATCTGTCAATGCCCAACATTTATTGCACTGATTAAATGCATACAATTTTCTCCCAGCTCTGGCTTAGGAGTGACTGCACGCACAGCACACAGTCCTTTGGGGCAATTCCTGAAAGATGTCAGCACTTGTGTCCACTTCCGTTATTTCCTCCACAAACAGCTATGGAAGCTGGTCATGTCCATCTGTTCTCGTTGCCTCTACCACAGCAACGTGGTCCATAACAGAATCATTTGTTGCAGTATATCCCTTTAGATGCGCTGCACTTGCTACCCATTTGTTTAATACCACATGGTCTGCATTGCAAGGCACGCATCCTAGCTCTTTCCCATCAACCTTGTCCATCATTCTGTACCATCCAGAGACTTGTCATCCCCTTACTCAGAGATCTAGATCATTTATGAGTGTGTTGAGGAATAAAAGTCTTGTAACAACAGTTAAGACTCACAACAATCTTCCCTTCTAAATACTGGCATTATTAATATGTATTTTAAATAATACTTAAAGAATTTTATTTAAATGTAAATATGCCAGAACTAACTGTTCTCCTTCTAAATCTTGCTAACAAATTTTAAGGAAAAAGAAACTTAATTAAAAATACTAATTTTATATGCAACTTCAAAAAACATATGAGAGACTTAAAAAGCATGAAAATACCTCTTGAAAGACAACAGGTCCATACATCCTGTTTCAAGACTCAGGATATTAATGTCTAAGGCTAAGAATGTGCTTAGCTATGATCCTGATGAGGGATGAAATCAAACATTTGTTCTCCTGAAGCAAAGGAGTAAAACTCCTGCAGCCTTTAGGCCAGATCTCGGATCACATTTCAAAGAATGTTGTCACTTTTAAGTCTCCCTTCCCAAATGCTTTTTCTAGAGCTTTCTTCTGACTGGTATGTCAGGAACATCTGCTAGAACAGGACAAAAATATGCTACTACAAGTATTAAAAAGATGTAAAATGTGACAACTCAAGAAATACAAAACATACATTCTGCAAGCTCAGACTATATCTGAGGAAAATGTGGTACAATTTACTGCTGTCAGATCATTGCTTAGCATGATCACTATCATTTTATTACTTCCTTATCACAGTTTATTAGGTTATTAACTTAGAAGATTCTCCCCATGATCCTAAACAGTACAGTGCACCTCCAGACATACTCACAACCTCATGTCCTGTTTCAAAATGCACAGCCTTGTTACGGACAGAAGCTCAGCCAGTGCTATGCCTTTTTATATTGCAGGCTGGCATGCCACAATTCTCCCACTCTGGAGATGGGAGCACAGCTTGCTCTACCCACACTCTCAGTGGGATGATGTGGGCTGCGGTGATTAATGGCACGGACTCCACAAGATGGTGATAAGCGAAGACATTTTATTGTAAAAATCTAGGGTTCTTAAACTGTTACATTGTTATGAGTTTACATACTTGTGAGACACAACAAACTTGTTTAACCAACCACTATAAACCACAACAGGAACATGCTTCAGGTGTAACCAATCACCAGTCCCACAGTGTGAGCACTTATTGGTTCTAACAATTGTTTTCCAATTATGTAACTTGTTTTTCGCTTCTAGTTTAGCTGAGTCATTTCCAGAATGCTCCCTGGTTAGCTGAAGTAGCAGAAGTGAGCAAGGATTTTACAAGGGCAACAACGCCTGCACTTTGCAAGGCCTTTCTGCTCCGCAACAGTGGGCCAGGCAGTTCAGTTTAAATGCTGATGTTTTGATGAAAGCATCAAACTAAAGTTTGTAGCGCAGCTCAGTAAGGCACTTCCATGAGCGTAGATCCTGCCCTTGGGCCCAGAGCTTGCAGGCAGGGGACTGGGAGCAATGGCTAAGGACAGGACAGCTGAATTTGTTCTTAGGACAAACCCTTGAGCTGCACCTAAATTCTGCATTCTTTGTGTCCGCGATCAGTGGTACATCCTTCTTCCCGAGGTTTGTTAAGCCTCCCCCTAGGTGAGACCATTGAAGCATGTCCAGCCTTAAACCTTAACAGGGCAATTCTACCAACACGTAATTTTTCCTTCTAACCCCATCACTGAGAGCTTGCTTGTCAGCTGCTATCTTATAATCTTAAGCTGCAACAGAAGAGGTTTGGGCTGAATATTAGGAAGTATTCCTTTACAGAAATGGTGATTAGACATTAGAATGGGATGCCCAGGCAGGTGTCGAGTCACTGTCCCTGGAAGTGTTTATGGACGTGTTACTCGGTGCCGTGGTCTGCTTTACATGGTGGTGTTTGGTCTTGAGTTGGGCTTGATGATCTCAGAGGTCTTTTCCAACCTAATCGATCCTGTGACCTGTTTCACGGATTATATCTCCCTTCTTGTTGATTAGGCATGAAAGGAGACAAAGGTCAAGCACCAAAGAACATGCTTTCTTGAGAAAATTTTTCCAAATTCCGCATTTTGCCGCCGGGCCGCGCTCCCTGTGGGCGGGCCAGACGCGGGCGCGGCGCTGCCGCCGGCGGCCGCTGGGGGCTCCCGCCCGTCCGGGGCCCGTCTCGCCATTGCCGGGTATGGAGGGCGAGAGCACTTCTGCCCTGCTCTCGGGCTTCGTTTTCGGCGCCCTCGCCTTCCAGCACCTTAGCACGGACTCGGACACGGTGGGTGCCGCGGGAGGGCCGGGGGAGCGGAGGGAAGGAGGGACCTCCTTCGCCGCGGCGGCGCTGCCGCCGGGCCTCCCCCTGCCCGGCCCTGCCGAGAGAGCTCCCGGGCTCGGGGCTGTCCCGCCCCGCCGCGCCCGGGTGTCGCTTTGTGTGCGAGCGGCGGCAAAACGTGGGTGTTTCGCGTTCAAACGAGGCTTATGGCGGCTGCAGCGCCGCGTCCGCGCGGCCCCGAGCGCGGCGCTGGCCAGGCCGCTTGGCCCCAGCCTCAGCAGGCAGCACCCGCACGGCCACGGGCTGCTCGCTGCTCAGTGAACACGGGAGCCACGGGAAACCGACCAGGACACAGCACGGCTTGGCTGGGAATTTTTTCCTAACTGCGGGCTAGTGTTGAAAAATGAGCGATGAGCCGAGAACCTACTCTGTTAAAAAAAGAAAAAAATAAACAGAAAAAGTTCATTTTGACAGCATTTCCCCTCTCTTGAAGATAGCATTTACACTTAGTATTAGAGGGGAAATCATTGAATATGTTGAGTTGGAAGAGACCCACAAGGATTATAGAACCCAACTTCTGGCCCCACACAGGACACCCCAAGAATCCCACCGTGTGCCTGAGAAAGTGTTGTTCAAACCCTTCTTGAACTCTGCCAGGCTTTGGTGCTGTGACCATTTCCCTGGGGAGCTGTTCCAATGTTCAAACACCCTCTGGGTGAAAAGCCTTTTTCTGATATCCAACCCAAACCTTCCACAACTCAGCTTCATGCCGTTCCCTCGGGTCCTGTCACTGGCCGGCAGAGGGACGAGATCAGTGTCTGTCACTCCACTTCTCTTGAGGCAGCAGTAGACTGCAATGAGGTCTTCCCTCACACTCGTCTTCTCCAGGCCGAACAGATCAAGTAACCTCAGCCATTCCTGCTATGGCTTCCCCTCTAGACCCTTCACCACCTTTGCAGCCCTCCTTTAGATACTTTCTAATAGCTTTGTATTTTTCTTACACTGTAACACCCAAAACTGCACAGAAGACTGGGGATGAGGCCAGACCAGCGCCGATAGAGAAGGCGTGACTGTTCAATGTTACTGTTAATGTGGATTTCTTTTTCCTCTTTCCTCTTCTCGTCTAAAGGAAGGTTTTCTCCTTGGAGATGTGAAAGGTGAAGCCAAGAACAGCATTACTGACTCACAAATGGATGACGTTGAAGTTGTGTATACAATCGGTTAGTATGTTCACATTTTTCATACCCTGCTTGGTTTCAGGCAATAAATGACAGCTTTCACTTTTGAGGGACAGTAGTCAAAACCCTACAGCGAGATCCTACACTCTACATTGATGTGAAAAAAAAAAAAAAAAAATGAAACAACCAAAACCACATGGAAGCACTAATTTGTAACATTTTAACTTCTAAAAAAATACAACTTTACTGCAGAAAACACAGTAATTAAAAGAAAATTAGCTTGTTGAACAGCTACTTTTTGCCAAATATCTTGTTACATTAAACATAATTTAGGGTTTAGACTCCTTGTCTTGGCTACATCACAAACTCTCCCGGACTACAGCTGCTCTGGAAAAACTTGGTCTATTTCAGTGATGTAAACTGTAATGTATTAGCATCTATTACCTATTTTAGAGCTCATAAAATACTGCATGTGAAGGCTGCACACTGTTTATTAATTCCATTAAGCAGATGCCAGACATATTTTTCTTTATCATCTTGATGTAATTGGAGTGGATGTGCACTAAGTAACTTAAGAGAAACCTTTCACACTACTCCTGTACTCAGCAGAAGGGAGCGAAAAATAAAGTACCTGACTTCATTTTTCATTTGACAAGGTAGAAAAATATAAAAAAAAGTCAAATGTAAGTGGTTCCCTTTTACATTTGAAAAAAAAATTAATTAGAATATATTCTAAAAATGTTTAATTTCTTCACCTTATTTAATTAGATGTTAATTAGATGTTGATTCTAGGAAATTATGTAGAATTATTTCTTGATCCTTCATTGAGTTTAATGCTGTTCATAGCATGCAGAAGAATATACATCTTGAGCTGATGAACCAAGAATAATATGACTTTCTCTTTCCAGATATACAGAAGCATATTCCATGCTACCAGCTGTTTAGGTAAGAATCTTAAGTAAATAGATATGAAAAAGTTAAAATTAGCCCTAACTTGAACTCTTCAAGAGTCAAACTTATATTATATTGCTTGAGAAAATCACCTAGCTGTAGTAGCCATATTAACCTCTTGGAATGACATGCAAAATGTCTTATAGTATTCCTGTTTTGGTTATTTGTGTGTGTGTGAATGTATTTGTCTGTGCATATAGAAATAGAGATAAAACATGCTGCACCTTCTGGTGAGCTACGATATCACATAAACTACAAAACAATGTCAAGACACTGAAAAAAAGCATTCCATACATGCTGATCTCTCATCCTCAATAGTATTAATTCAAAATGAAAAAAAAAACCAAAAAAAAACCCCAAAAAACAAAAACAACAAAACAAAAAAACAAAACAAAAAAACAAACAAACAAAAAAAAAACCCAAAAGTCAGATGATTCCCAGCATGCTAGAGGTACTTTTACAGTACAATTTCTTTCCCTCTAATTGTCCTAATCTTCTTCTAGCTTTTATAATTCTGCAGGAGAACTGAATGAACTTGCCTTGAAGAAAATACTATCAGGCTGCAAGAAGGTATTTTATTTTCAAGTCTAAACCATACTGAGGAGCTCACTCAAATTTTAGAGGCTGTTCTGGATACCTCTTGCATCAAGGTTTTTTCTTTCCTCATTTTAAACCTTTTATAGTCCCTTGTTCAGCTGGTCAAGGCAGCCACACTCTTTTTCCTCCTTTAAAAAACAGTTTAGCTTATCTTTGACTAGGGTTTGCCTACATATGTGTCATAACTTTATTTTTAATTATTAATTTCTCAAATGAACACTTCAAGTATCCCAAAGGAATTCCACTAATTTCCACCTTAAGATAAGTTGAGGTCAGCTCACAAGTGGGTAAGGACCATTTGATCAAAAAAACTTAGTCTTTTCCACAGAACAAAATTTTACAGGGGGAAAGTAGAAGCTGAAAAGAAACAAAACAACAAAATACAAGAAAGTTTGCAGTTTCAGCTTGAACAGAAGATCAGAAATAGGCCAATTCAACTCATGGATTTGAAGGAAAGAAAATGCCATACTGGAAGTAGGCTTAAAAGTTTTAAGGGTTTCAAGTTAACTAACTGCTTGAGTATGTACCTATTACCAAACAATTCAGATGTGGCTTTCCACCAAATCAAACTTGCTTCAGTGTGACACACAGGGATATCATAATTCGACAGTAACTATGAATTTTCTTCTGCCTGCAGAGTGTAATAGGATGGTACAAATTCAGACGTAACACAGACCAGACCATGACATTCCGGGAAAGACTTCTTCATAAGAACTTGCAGTCACATCTGTCAAATCAGGGTCTTGTATTCCTCCTTTTAACCTCTAGTGTGATGACAGAAAGTTGTTCTACTTACAGACTGGAACATGCCCTACATCGCCCACAGGAAGGGTAATTGGTTTGTTTTGTACAGCACATGCTAAAAGGTGAAAGTTTCTCTACTTTGTTGCAACTGAATCAGTAACACTGTTTATTTTACCCTTGAAACTTAAACTTTAAATAGGATTACCGCTTAAATTGCAGAGGGCAGTTGAAGGGTTTACCCTGGAATTCTATTCTGGGATTGCCATTTGTATCTCTAGTGCCAGCATCACCAGGCAGACATTGCCAGTTTATTTATATTTGTAAGCTGCTCTTGATGAAATTCTTTTGTGTACAGACTTCATCCATACATGGTGTTCATTAAAATATTATAATTGGTGTTAACTTTATCTTCAGAGATATCCTGCCCACAGGCTAGCCTTAGGAAGCATGTGTTGCATTAGTGTGTGTTGTACTCAGAAAGGGGGGAAAATTATGGGTATTGCTCAGCAGCTGGTTGCTCTTAGAGTCTGCCTTTAGCCTCGTCTACATGTGATGTAATACGTTTCGCAAGGACTAACTATACTGCAAAACTCCCTCTGGGATCCTGAATGGTCAAGAACCTTTAACAATGTAAGAGAGACCTTTGGATGATAATCGTGTTTTGACACTTCTGGTTTTTAAGTCTTTTCCAGAAAGTCCCTTTGGTGGTTACCAACTTGGGCATGGCAGAACAGCAAGGTTACAGAACAGTGTCTGGTTCCTGTGTATCCTTGGGTTTTGTGAGAGCAGTGAGACAACACAGGTACAATATATGCCATATTTACTGAAGGCTGTAATATCCAGTTACCATAACTATACCTGCCTTTCTGTAAAAGCATTTAAGTGCTTTTGCAAATGCTATAGTGATACCTTGCTCACTTGTTGACCTGTTTTCTGCAATTATGTACCATTACAGCATATTTGAAAACTAATTCAGTCCCATACTTTGCCAGGAGCTGTCTGTCTTAACACAGGCACCTGGCATTGAAGCCCAAAATGCTTCTTTACTAATTAAAGTTCCTACTAAGTAAGTGCTGGGATAACTAACTTGCAATTATGCAGTAATACTCTTGGTCCACAGCTCAGAATTCTTTCATGAAGATGGGTCCTTACAAGAGGTTCATAAGATAAATGAGATGTATGCCACCTTGCAGGAGGAACTGAAGGTAAGCCAGAGACACCTGCCTCACCTTCAGCAGTACTGCAAAACCAAGGCAACCAACATCTTGCACTGCATGAGAAACAAAGCCATGTCTTGGAAGGGCATATTGAAAAATCAGGGAGTTCCATTTACTATCAGTAGCTGCACACTGTTCTCAAAGTTGAAGACTTAAATTCCCATTTGATGAAAGCACAGTGTTAAATCTTCAAGTCCACTAATAAATTCTCACAAGAGGATTCTTTTGAAGGAGTATTATCTGTAGTTTGTTAGATCTCCTTTGTCTAGATGGGAACAAATAAAACATCTCACACCTCATTCAACACAAGGTTTTAAGTTATCTGTAAAATCCATCTCAAGCTTATCACTTAAGCTTTCTACTACTTTGTGTCCTACTTAATCATGAGTACCTTATGGCTTTTGAAACAATTTTAAAGTCAGCTTCTGTAAATACTGTTAATCTAATCACACTTTCCTCTTCTTCTGGCAGAAAATATGCTTTACAGTAGAAGTCAGTGAACGATCTGTAGAGAAACTCTTAGCAGAGGTGAGCCAATTAAAAGAAGAAATAAAGAGGAAAAAGCAACAAAATTGTTCAGGTAACATAACCAAATGTGATGCAAATTTTGCCCTTCCAAAGTTGGCTCAAGTGGCAGAAGCAGGAAACACTTCTGAACTTGAGGCAGCCTAAACAGTAGTGGTGCAAGAGATTGCACAACTCTGACTTAGTTTTTTTTCCCCAGGAGAAGACAGAGACCACCCAGGAGAGCCAAAAGAGAATGTTCTCCTTTGTCAGGCACTGCAAACATTTTTCCCCAATTCTGGACTTCAGACATGTATTATTTCCTTCAAAGGCCAACAGATATCCAAGAACTGCTGTAACACAGACCATCATATTAATGTCATGGACAAACTGACTCTCATGGTAGAGGAAAGAGGCTTCACTGAAGCTGAAACAAAGCATCTAAACAAGCGTAAAGGCAGAGGAACCATAACAGTTGAAAAGTCATTCAAGAAATCCAGATTGCTGCAGCTTCACCAAGAATCACTTCAAGACCAAGAGGACAATGACCAGGAAAGGAAGCTTACACTAAGTAGCATTGAAACAGATGAGGATGTGATTGAAAAAAACAGAGATGCAAATGAATACCCACACTCTCCTACTTTCTGATCTGTCAGATGACTTCACACCAAAAGCTACTGCTAGTGTATTCCAGTGATGTGTCAATCTATAGCACTGCAGGGATGTATATAATAGGGCATTTTTGCACATTGGGTTTTTTCCCCAGTGCATGAAACCTGTTCGGCATAAAGACAGGCCCAAGATGACATTCCCTCACTTTGCCTTCCAGAGTTCCATCTGTATTCTCTCTCTCAGGGTTTAAACACCATGCTACAGGATGCTATCAGTCAGAAAGCATGTCACATACTGCTTCAAAGTGATACAACCTTAAGGTGCTGTTGAAGAAGCAGTGCTACACTCTTGATGCAGGGAGCATCAAATTAACACAAAACAGAATTACCTGTCTACATGAACTGCCACAATTTAAATACAGTAATTTATCCTCAGGAAACCAGTACTTGTTTACTTCCCCACATCTTACAATGCAGCAAGGGAAAAAACAGCCACCTGAGCTTTAGCAAGACCTGTGAGCAGAGAAAGGGGTCCCATATAGCTGCCAGTGTCTATTATTGCTTTACTCTTTCATACTTCCTTCAGACAATAATTTTAGAGACTTCATGAAAAAAAAAAATGACTGACATCCACCCCTCAGTCAACCACACATTATGCTAGCAAACCACATTTCCAGTAAACAAGTATATAAACATAAAACACAGTTTTATTGTTTATTTCTTTACAGTAGATTACTCTGGATGCTTGATATTACATAGCTTGGGGTCTGTGAGAAATTGTGGGTTCTTAAACATAACTGGCATAAATCCTGAAAAAAAAAAAAAGATGGTGCTCTTAATAGAAAAGTAGCCTTGAGTTAGAAAACTCAAAAGCAAAATAATACTTACCAAATACATGAGCTCTTTTAATGGCTTTTGTAATTTCCTTCTGCTTCTTGTTGCACAAGCCTAAAGAGATGAATTATTTTCAATAGTAAGCAAGTAATTAGAGTGTGAAAGGGATATTACTGACAATTCCCTCCAGCTTTGATTAAGTCTTTCTAGAAAAATGCATGTGTGCTTTTACTGTTAAATATAAAATGCATATAATTAAGGGATATTTCTATTTCCTTGATGCAGGCTACTAAGGGGAATACTATTGCAAAATGTCTAGAGTTAGGAGCAGTTACTTTCAGAAAGACTGCTGATGCAGTTAATTAGACTCACAAAAACATTATTATTAACCAGTAAATGATTTAATACTTCACATACCTGTGATATGTCTGCCATAAATGGAGCCAGTATATGGAGAAACAAACTGGGAAAGAAGCTACTTAAAATAAAGAAAATCAAAGTTAGTTTAAGAACTTTTTTTTTGGAGCTTTATGTTATTACTTGCACTCTACTTTTCATTTTTTCATTTGTTTTTACGAAACTCAGTTCTACCTGAAGAAAAAGTACAGCTTGGAACTAGACAATATTTTCTATGGAATAATTTTCATGCTTTGTGACAGCTGAATTGTAACCAAGGACTCTATTTGTTAAACAACAAAGTTGTCATACTCACACATACATAGCAGCTAATTAAGCATTTTATCACTACAACATTATTTAGCCCTTAATCCGCACACATTCTTACTCTTAAATTTTAAACTCTCACACGTATGAATGGATTTTCTTTTTTTTTTTTTATCCCTGTGGACTTCCTACACTCATTTTTAAAAACAGTAAACCAGTTACCTTCATCCAAGGACAGCAATTTTCAAACTCACCTGCACATTCTTATAGTCCACACTTATTCCACATAAGACACATCTCTTTGGAGGGTCTTTATAGGGGTTTTCCATTTGTATGGGCTGAAATTAGAGAATTTTTAACAGGTGTAAGCTGCACAAGAAAATAGAGAACATTTATTACTTTTAATTCTTTGATCAATATTTGCCTTGAAGCCAAAAAAGATATTTAGTGCACCACTGAAGTTTTTCAATAACTTTATTTGTCTAACACACTGGTTGGTACCTTGCAATCTAGAAGACTTCTTACTTTTATATTTCAGTAAAAAGCCACTAACAACTGTATTAAAGCATTCAGTAAGATAGCGCTTGCACCTTTTACTCGGAAGTCAGTATCTACAGAAGCTGGTAGTAAGGTAGTGCTGTCTGATAAGTCATAAGAGTCTTTTTTAAAAAATATTTTCAAAGCAAATGGCCTGAGGGAGCTCCTGTGTGCTCACACACTTTCTAAAGAGAGACTCACAAATATCTCCCAAGGACCGAAAGCCTTCTCAAACTTCAGAATACAGCCAGCACCAAACTCTTGCAAGATATGAAAGATGACATTTCACTTTTCACAGTCACAAAACAGTTAGGATTGGAAGGAACCTCTGGACATCATCCAGTCCAATCCCCTTGCCAAAGCAGGGTCACCTGGAGCAGGTGACACAGGAACACATCCAGGTGGGGTTGGAATGTCATTAGAGAGGGAGACTCCACAATCTCCCTGGGCAGCCTGTTCCAGAGCTCTGTCACCCTCAGTGTGAACAAGTTCTTCCTCATGGTAAGGTAAAGCTTACTGTGTTTTTAGTTAATGGCCATTGGTCCTTGTCCTGTCACTGGCTCCACATCCGAGGCACTGAGACAGCAGGTTTAACAGATTATAGCTAAGATACTAAAATACAGATCCATAGTGCTTTCACTTTCAGCGCCTGGTAACCTTCCTCTGCACTGCACTTCCCACAATGGATTTAGGATTTTGAGGAGCCCGAGCTACACAGAGAACAGAGCAAAGCGTTTCCAGACATGCCTGGTGCCTTGCGAAGGGGGGCAGCAGGACGGCAGTCGGGGCAGGCTGGGGAAGCCTCACCTGGTCCGAGCGCTCGCGCTGCGCCTCATGTTGCAGGCGGTGCGGCCGCGCCCAAAGAGCCGCTGCAAGAGAGGGACAGGGTTAGCGGCAGCGCGGGGGTTTGGACAGCTCGAACACGCGAGCACCCTCCGTGGCCGCTCGCGCACCGCACTCGGGACAGATGGGGAACGGGGAAACGGGAAGTACACACCAGGAACCAGGCGCTGCCAGTGCCCCCGCGCCACCACGACCCGCGCCGCCATGACAGCCGCACCGTCCACCGCCACTTCCGCCCGCGCGTCACCGCCGCCTACCGCTCGCTGACCAATAGCAGAGCAGTCTTCCAGACTCGGAGTAGGTGACTGGCCAGGACCAGAACACGTGCTATCCCCGGCCGGTTGTTGCCGGAAGGCATCGCTCCCGCCATGGCAGCCACCCCTCCCCGGGGCGGGCCGGCGGCCTCTCACCGTGTCCCGCCGCGGCCGTGACACTCCGCGCCTCTTCGTCGCAGCCCCGGCCATGGCGGAGCCCGGTCTCGCGGTGTGGAGGAAGAGCCGCTCCAGCTCTGAGCGGAAGCGGAGTCGGGCCCCGGTGCAACCCATTGCTGCCAGCTCGCCGGTGGCTCGCAAGAGACCGAGCTCTGGGGGCGAGGGGCCCTCGGCGGAGGCCCCGGTATTGGATGATGGGATCCTGGGGCTGACAGCGAGGCGGGGGAGCTCCGTCTGGGAGGGTGGCGTGTGTCGCGAAGGGCCGCGCTTTTTATGAAAGGGGATGATGCCGTTTGGCTTTACCTTAAAAAAATTAATCTCTGTCAACTCTCTGCGTGCGTGTCCTGCTTACTTGTAGGTCTGGTTTCATTGGGTCAAGACATTCCTTTAGAACCCGAGCTGCGTTTTCCTCACAGACGACATCGGACAAAATGCTTTTTTGTTAAGTTGGGGCAGACTTAAGTGACTTGCCTCTGATGTGTGTGCTGTGCAAGTTATTCTTTCTTCTGTGGTGTTGCTTCGGGGTATTAATAACTCCTAGTTTGTTTTTTTGCAGTGCTGTTACGGCAGCGAAGAGGATATGTTTGGTGACTATGATAGCTTATATGGAAACGATTCATTGCTGGCTCAAGTGGATGATATTGAACAGAAATACTTCCAGGATAAAAATATGGATGTGAAAGCAGCTGGAGAGATGGTACTTCGGAACCTTCAGTCAGGAGTTTACCAGAAAGAGCAAGATAACTTTTCTGCTTCAGAAGATGTGGTTGTCCTCGAAAGTGACAAAGAGGGTCCTTGCCAAATGCATGACAGTGACTCAGCGGATGGCAATCAAGAACTAACTGAGTCTGTTTTAGATTACTTGCCATCATCACAACTTTTATATTTTGAAAAAATGGATGAACTTTCTTCTGCTTCTAGAACATCTCCAGTCTCAAAAGGGAAGAATGAACATGTGAATTCTTCCTTGGACAAAATCAGCGGCCCCTCGTCTTTTTATGCTGGTGCTGGACCTAGGATCAGACCTACTGACTCTTCCTCACACTCCAAGTGTGTTTTATTTAAAACTGAGAGTCTCAAACATCACCTGAAAAGTGCTATGACTGGAAATGCCAAAGCCCAGACTCTGCAGGTCTCTAAGACCAAGCAGCTTAAAGAAGCTGTTTTATCCAAAGAGATTTTTGTGGCTAGGAAAACTATTGAATCTTCTTCTTTTGATATAGGCCCTTTTTATGGATTACCTAACAAGGTTAAAGATTTATTCAGACAACTTCGAGGGATTGAAACACTTTATGGTAGTGTAACTAATGGTCTGTTGGAAAAAAAGAATTGCTAGTGGAGTATTGTCTCTTTCACCCATTATACTGTAAAAATATTTAAGGTAATGCTTAATGTAAACCATGTTGGGAAATACTTGTTCAGTTTTAATAAGTGGCTCTTTTGGTATTTTTGATGGGTGAAAGGTATCCATCTAGATTATAGAATACTTTGAAGTCACCATCACTGAAGAGTTTTAGTGCTTTATTGGGGAAAAGCTCTCAAACACTGGCCTTAAAGTATTCTGAAACATAAGCATTTTGGTATCAACTAACGTGCTGCTGATAGTTCTGTTTTCATTTTGCAGAGTGGCAGCATGATTGCTTAATGTTAGAATCTCTACAGCAAAGAAAGAACTTGATATACTCATTGCCAACCAGTGGTGGAAAAACTCTCGTAGCTGAAATAATCATTCTCCAAGAATTACTCTGCAGGCAGAAGGACGTTCTGATGATCCTGCCATATGTTGCCATTGTCCAAGAAAAGGTCTGGATACAGTACTTCTGTTACTTCTTTGTTGGATATATATCTTTTCTGATACGGTTTTTACTTACTCACCTGGCAAGCTCCCGTGATTTTTATGAATATATGGTGGGAAGTGAGTGACCTCTCCTAAATTACTTAGAGTCAGTAATTCTGTAATGGAATAGCCATAAATCATGAGGTGAAGATGTTGAGTTACGAAGTAAATGGTGCTGAATTTTAATACTATGGCTTATTGTGATGTTTTGTGTAGTTCTGCACCATAAGAGCTGGGCTGCCCAACTTGATAAAGAAGTGGTCTTGAAATAAAAACTAACATCTTTTTATATAAAGGGAAAGTTAATTTTAAAGAACAGATGAAACCCAACTTGATAATATGTGTAGACACTTCAATTTTGTAGCTTGAATAGATATCCTTAGCTAATATGTTTTCACTAATTCAAGCAGCTGATTGCGGTGTGGATTGGTTTTATGTACATTGAGTTCTTGAGGCAGCTCAGAAATCCAAAATGAGCATGAGTTTGTTCTCTAATTGATTTTCTTTTATAGGTTAGAGGTTTATCGAGTTTTGGGATAGAATTGGGTTTCCTGGTTGAAGAGTATGCAGGAAGTAAAGGAAGATTTCCACCAATCAAGAGGAGAGTAAAAAAATCTCTTTATATTGCTACTATAGAAAAAGGGCATGCTCTAGTGAACTCCTTAATCGAAACAGAAAGAATCAATGACCTCGGCCTGGTTGTGGTAGATGAGGTGGGCCACAAGATGTACTCAGATTTATCAGATGCAAGCTTTTTTAGATTTCTAATAAGCAATTATTTTAGGAAGTACCAGTTCTTTGCCTGCTTGGTTTTGTCTTGAGTGTTCATCATGAAATTACTACTGCTTTTCTGTGTTCTGAATGGGCACATAATTCTGTAATACTGAAAGTTATTTTTCTTTAAATGAAGCATTTATTATTACATCAGAGTAATAGATTTTATATTGAGAGATCTGCTGTGTTAGTGGTTGATGGTGAATTCCTGCATAACTACTTGGCAGTTAGAGGTCTCTAACAGATTGCAAAAAAGCATAAAGAATTTTAATTGCATGGAGCATATTTTATGAAGCCCAGAACTTGACTCTTAGATGTGAAACCATCCAACTTTTTGAAGCCATTGACAAAAAAGAAGAATACCAAGTAACACTTGGCTGTGAGAATTGCCCCTTATTGTGCCTTTCAGTGGTGTGGCTGAGTTGTGCTGCCAAGGCTTGATTGTGAGGTTGAATAACGGGTACAGCATCTAACAGCAATTTTAATTCATGGAATTCTTCAGGGTGTCTGATCATACTTTAGCACTGTAGCTTCTAAACAGAGGGCAGCTGAAGCATTACTTTCCAGTTTTTCTGGAAGCTGGCTGCTAGAAGCATTTTTACTCTAAGTGTTGCTTAAAACATGTTTTGTTTAAAATTGCCTTACCCTGGTGAATACAAAGATCTCCACACTGGCTGTTTACTGTCAGGAGTTAACTGTTTGTGTCAGTTGTGGTCTAGTTAAATGGAAGGTAAATCTTGTTGTCTACATTTGCCCTTGAGTCTGTTTTTCTGTGATTCTTAAATGCTTTTTAAGTGAGGTTATACATCTGAACTTAGCAATCCAAATTTACAAGAGGGATATCATGAGTAGGTCCAACAAAGACAGTTCTGTAGTATTTGTTTAGGTCTATATATTTTGGAGGTTTTTTAGAAATACTCTCAGCTCAGTAACATTCTTGTGTTTTCTTTTTCGCTTCTGTGGCAGCTGCATATGCTTGGTGAAGGAAGTCGTGGAGCAATACTGGAAATTACTCTGGCGAAAATTCTTTACACCAGTAGTAAGTCATGGCTGCAGTTAATGTCATTAACATTTTGTAGTTGTGACTTCTAGAGAGAAGTCAGACTTTTGTTTTCTGGATTTGTGGTGTTCTGGCTGCTTTTCAAAAGCATGGTGTGACTCCCTGAGGTGACAGTGTATTGACCTCTAATGATGGGCTGGATGTTTCTGAAGCTCTTTCGATTCTTCTCTGGGAAATCCTGACTATTGTCAAATGTCTTCCATTTCTTCCCTTTAACCATTCCAATTAAATGCTCTTTTTACATTTAAGTCTTAGGTGGTATTTTGTAACTTAGCATTATGCCTTAGTTAGTATTTCTTTAGTAGTGGCCTATTCCCTTCAAAGCCGCAACTTTGGCAGTTTCAAAGACTAGTGATGAAGGAGTCTCACGACTTAAATACTGAACAGAAGTGTTAAAAATTGGTAATATGACAATAAATTCATCTCAGCTTCTGTTTTACAGAAAAGACACAAATCATTGGCATGAGTGCAACATTATTTAATGTTGGAGACCTGCAGAAGTTCCTACAAGCAGAGTACTACACCAACAATTTTAGGCCGGTCTGTACACAAGATACCATGAACTAGTAAAGAAGATATTTGTCTTTAAAATTGTAGTAAATCTATTTAAGATTCTATCACAGCTATTGTGTTTAATTGTGCAATATAATAAAAGGCCTTCCATTGCTTGCAATTGCTAACAATATAATCAACAGCACTATGCACTTCTAAATACACAAATACAATAACCTTTATACTGCTCTGCTAAGGCAGTCTTGTATGCTGTCAGAACCACGGTTTATGAATAGTTCATGGGATACAATATTTGGCATTCTGGATTATGATTCCATGCTTTATCAAGGCAAATAGTTAAAACAATTAACCTTTTTAAAAAATTCTAAAGTGTGTGCTTGTGTGCAAGTATGTTTATGATGTGATGCTTGGAAAAAAGCTTTAGCTGTACATCAGCAATAGCTTAAGAGACAACTGAGTAATTTAACTAGTAATTAAAAGTTCTCTTGTGGCTTCCCTCTTGCTAGATAGAATTAAAGGAATACGTAAAGATACGAGACACCATTTATGCAGTGGACAGCAAAACAGAAAATGGCTTTGTTTTTTCACGTCTCCTTAATTTCAAGGTAAAAAAAAGTGCTTATGGTTTCTTTGAATGGTTGACACAAAATATGTTGTTTTACACTGATTTGTTTACAGATCCTTTACTAGAGAAATTACTTGAACTTGATAATTCATTTGTAGTACCTATGAGAAAGAAAAGATAGGCTTTGGGAAGGAGAAAGACCTTAAAATACTGAATGCTTAACTTGATTTTCCCTTTTTGTACTCTTCAAGGTAGAGATTTCCTCAGTATTTTGACATGTAAAGAGTATTGTGTTTGAGATTCCAGATACCCAATGCTTTATGTTTTGGGGTAGATTTTCTCAACAGTTAATCACTCTTAGACAAAACTGAAAGAACGTCTCTTTGGGGGGTTTGCCAGCTTACTACTGCCTTGTAGGGATTCATTTCAACCTTTACAAAGAAAAATGTGGTTTATGGTAGACTGCCAGTATCACAGGTAACATCACTACGGTGTTGCTAAAAGAAAATGCAATATTAAGGGAAAAAGCAAAGAATTTTATTTGTATACCCATGTATCCCTCAAGTTAGGTGCCCTTCAAGTGAGGATTGGGAGAAAATTTATCTTACAACTTCTTGGAATTATGTCGCATTAAATCCAATGGGAGTATTCTAGCAATGGTTGGGAACAAGTATTGAATATTTAGGTTATGACTTAATTTCTAAGTTTAAATATTTTTCAATTTGTGTTTATTACAGTATTCTAGTAATCTGGAGAAAGCAGATCCTGATCACATCATTGCACTGGTTACTGAAGTTATTCCTAAATATTCCTGCCTTATCTTTTGTCCCACTAAAAAGAACTGTGAAAATGTGGCTTCAATGGTGTGCAAGTACCTCAAGAAGTAAATTTCTGTCTTTTTTTTTTTTTTTAAATTATATGTGAAATAGTTGCTTACAATTTAGGATTTATTGTCATCTAGTTTGCAAGTGTCTTTCTCTGGTGATTAGAAGTAAATACTTTGAACATGGAATCATATGAGGTTGCTAACTGCATAAGTGATAGCAAACTGTGAAAGGCTTATCAAACAAATATTTTTAAATATTTTTACTTTTATACCAAAACAGTTGGAAGAAATGATTGTCAGACGACAAATACTAAAGAAAAAAAAGAAAAGCATACTAAACTAATACTAAAAGCATACTAAACTTTGTGTCCCTTTAGCACTGGGTTCTCCAGGCTTTTTAAAACATATTTTTCTCTGTAACCTGATGTTTGGTCGTGTATTTTACTAGTCAATTGAGTATCTCTGTTCCATACCCACTTTGGAAATCTAAGTTGTGAAACCTAAACCAGGCTTCATTAATACAGAAAAGAAAGTAAGACATAAGATTAGTTTAATTTAAATGTGATTCAATTATCTAATAATGATCTAGCAAAGTTAAATTTTATGTAGAAAAAAACTATATTAAAATAAACACCTCCCTCCCTTGCTGTCAAAATTGAAGCTATTTTTAGATGTACCTATAATCTTCACTACTGGCCCTATTTACTTTCGCTGGTGCACTCAATATCCACACCCAGCCAGTATTTGATCCGTTCTGTTCCTGTGCTTCCAAACAAGATGCATTCTATTGCAACTAAATCAATCTCCTGTGTATTGCTGTTTTAAAATTCCTGGAAATAACTATTTCTCCAACCTAGATGTTGGACAAATGGATGATGAAGAGTAGACAGTAAGTGTGTCTCTTGGTTTTTATTTTCTTTTTAGTTAATGATTGATCAAAGTCTAAAGATATGCTTTTCCTCCTCCAAGAGAATTTAGAGCTCACAGGGAGAAAGAGAAACAAGATCTCATCAAGAACCTAAAGAGTATTGGAAATGGAACTGTCTGTCCAGTTTTGAAGCAAACAATCCCTTTTGGTATTGCCTATCACCATGGCGGCCTTACAAATGATGAAAGAAAAAGCATAGAGGAAGCTTATTCTTCAGGTGTCCTGTGTCTGCTTGCTTGTACAGCCACTCTAGCTGCTGGAGTTAACCTGCCAGCTAGAAGGTTAGTAATTAAAACATTTATTTTTTTCATTGATTTTTTGCTTTAATAAAAAATAGGCTTTATTAAGTTGAAAATCTCAGTGCTATTTAAAGTGTGTTTCTGCTTTTACCAGCAAATTGGAAGTATAAGAGATTTTGTATTCAACTTGGGACACAGGATGGTCACGTTTTTATGTAGGAAATGTGAATCAGTAGGAAATCCCTCAGAGAGAATAACTGAAGAGCATTTATCTAAATGGATTAAGGAAATTTTAATAAATTGAAAAATTACTTCCATATTTTTAGTAATATTATTCAGGAGAATAGTGGTTTCTTTAGATACTATCCTAAGAACAGTGTTTAAATTGTAAAAGAAGTCTTTTCTAAGGAATTACAGTTGGAATATGTTTTAATGCAAAAATGTTTTATCTTTTCACATACAAATTCTGATTATAGGGCTGCTGTACTCTGTATGATTAAAGATTGTTTCCTAAGAATCCACTTCTGTGAGCACATTTAATAAACTTTAAATAGTTTCATGCTGTACAATTGATTTACACATCTGTTCAAAGAGATGCATTTGATTTTTATTAGTTACTAGGTAAGAGGTACATATAAAGAATGAATTTGTAGCATTTTATTGCTGCTTTAGTAATTTGAATATAAAACATAACTTTTTAAAGACTTCTTTACAGGGTTATTCTCAGAGCTCCTTATGTTGCCAATGACTTCCTGAGGAAGAACCAGTACAAGCAAATGATTGGCAGAGCTGGTCGAGCTGGCATTGACAGTGCTGGAGAAAGTATTCTCATAGTGCAAGAAAAAGACAAACACTTGGTAATTTTTACAAAGCTGTTGGTAATTTAAATTACTGGGCTAAGATGGTGGAATAAACAGGAGGAACTGAGCTGCCTAGCTTAATTTTTATTCACCTCTTAAAGTTTTAAGTATTTGACTTATGTAATAATACCTTTAAACTACCTTTACATGGCTTGTTTTCAGATGTGAACTGTAAACTTTAGATATTTACACTTATTTTCTTTATAAGCTGCATCATGCATATTTGGGGTTTTTTTAAGTGTAATATTAATGTATGACTATTCCTCTGCACTAATATATTTTTTGCTCTTTATAGGTTCAGGAATTAGTTCACAGTCCTTTGGAGAATTGCTACAGCAATCTTCTCCTGGAGCTGACCAAGGGAATGCAGAGCCTATTGTTATCTTTGGTTGGACTGAAGGTATCAGTTAACTCTTCTCTGTGAGTAACTTAAGTGCTTGGAAATGCCAAGAAGATGTTACCTGATGATTCTGTAGAAAAAGAAAGACTGCTTAAACACTTGGGCCTGCAAGTTCAGAACAGCTTCTAAGCAGATAAGGGCAAAAATTAGATTAATCTTTTCATTTAACTCACTTACTATGTAATCATGTAACATAACAATTACCTTTACCTTGTGTAAAAGCAAATATTGTATCTATCGTATTATACAATACAGTATTAATATTTCTATTTCTGATACTTGATTCAAAATACGAATAGAAACAGTGGAAACAGATTAACATGATGCAGTAGCTAGAATAATAGAACAGATGGAGTGCAGTCCCATCAGATCCACTGAAGAGTATCTATCATCCTATTTGTTTGGATGGATTTCTATAGAAAAACAAACTCCTCCTGCATTCAGTAGTTTTTTTCCTGTATCTTATTAAATGTATGAAATAGTAACTTTAAATATGCTAATCACTTCCCAAACTGATGCAGATAGCAGTTACCCATGAGGAAGTGGACGATTTTATGTGCTGTACATTGCTGGGTGTTCAGCAGCAGCTGCTGTGTAAAGAGAAGAGCCTCTCGGAGATGATTGAAGATGGGCTAGAAAATCTAATAGAAAAAGGACTACTAAAAGGAAGAATAGCTGAGAAGGACCACAATTCCAAATGTACACTGACAATCACACCCCTGGGTAAAGCTACATATAAGGGTAAGGCTTTTTACATTCTTATTATTTTTTATTCTTCTTATTAAACTGTAATGAAAAATAAGTTGTAGAGAAACAGTTTTACCAAATGATGTACTGGACTGAAAATGGGAATGAAGTAGCACATGACTGAATGTGATGGGAATGTAATAATATTGATCCCAGTGGGAACAAAACCAAAACTATACCCCTAAAAATTATTTAAATACTTGATGTAGTGGTTGTAATCAAAGTGGCTCAGGACCTTGTTTTATAATTAATTGTTATGAACAGGTTATTGTAAACAGAAGGATTTCTTGCTAAACTTAAGAGGGGAAAGGAGCATATGACATGTAGACCAATTGTAATTAAAAAAAATGTATCAGGAAGTTCAGTTTTCCTGTCATAGCATAAAGATTTTCGGGTATGGAATGCAATTGAAATAGGATAAATCTGAAGGATTCCTTCAATCTACAACATTATTGCAGGATTTCATTAAAGCCAAGGCATTTCACAGGCACACCAAAACCACACAGAATGAACATACATGGAAATAGATGACTGCTTCTCCTCAGTTTTGCTTCACTGCTCATGTTAGGCTAGAACAGTTATTCAGCTTACAGATATTTCTATTCAGTTCAGATGGTGTAACAAGCTTTTGTGGAAGGTAAAGACACTACTGATTCTATGTTAAAATGTACTACATTTAATTCTGTGAGCCTTTTTATGATTATGCTTTTTCATACCCTGTGTGCTTATTCTAGGCTCTATAGACTTGGCATACTGCAATCTTCTGTACAGAGAATTGAAGAAGGGTTTGGAGGGGCTGATTCTTGAGAGCAATCTTCATCTCCTATATCTAGCAACTCCCTATGATATGACTTCTACCTGTAACCCAGATTGGATGATATACTTGAGACAGGTGAGAATTTGCTAGCAAGCATGCATTGGGGCATACAGTAATCCTGTGTATTAAATTTGCATGGGGTTTGTACACAGAAGACATGTAGGGGATAACAGTTTGATGGAAAATATACTAATTTTTTACTGGGGGAGCACTAAAATCTATTTAATTTTGCTAAAATGAGGCATTCAGAGAAGGACAAGTAGGCAAAGAAGCTGCAGATCTGTGACTAGTGACTGTAGTACTACTCTACTGATTCTATAGAGATATTGAAAAACATTGTTTCACTGTAAATAATACACTTGTGTTTTCTATAATATTAAGAGAACTAAATATCTGAAAAATCTTGTAAAAAAAAATTGTAAAATCTTATTTTAGTTCAACCAGCTAAGTGCAGCAGAGCAAAAAGTAGCAGATATTGTGGGAGTACCTGAAAGCTTTATTACAAAAAAGGCTTCTGGACAAGCCATCAGAAAGGTAGGTTGGAGATTTCTCATACCTGAGATGATGTGCTGGTTTTGCTTGGCCCAGTTTTTTCTACTGGGGAAGGGGCCACAAAGGTGGCTCCTGTGTGAATCTTCTCAAAGCCTTCACCATGTCCAGCAGAGCCAATCTTTGATGGCTCTGAAAATGATGGACATGCTGCTGGCCAAGGATGGGCCAATTAGAGATGTTGGTTACGCCTCTGTGAAAACACATTTAAGAAGAAATCAAAACAATGGGTGCATGCACTTCTTAGCCAGAGGAGGAGGGGGTGAGATTATGTCAGGGAAAACAACATGGAGACAGCAAGGTCAGTGGAGAAGGTGGGGAAGGGGAAGCTCCAGGTGTTGGAGCTGAGATTCCTCTGCAGGCCATGGTGAGGCCCATGGTGAAGCAGGTTGTGCCCCTGCAGCCCATGGGGCCCACAGGGAATGCTGAGATCTGCTCAGAGCCTGTGGGGAGGTGCCCGTGCCGGAGCAAGTGGATGCCTGGAGGAGGCCATGGTCCAGCATGAGTCCCAGTGGAGAAACAGGCCTTGCACCTGAGACTGAACTGAGTGCCCCATGCTGGAGTTGGGTGGGTGCCAGAGAGAGACTGTGGTCCAGCAGGAGTCCAGTAAAGAGAAAAGCCTTGCTCCTGAGATGGAATGGCCTGACCTTGGAGGTCTATACCCCGTGGATGAGGGACCCCCACACCGCAGCAGTTTTGGGAAGACTGTCTGCTTGTGGGGAGAGTTCACGTTGTGGCAGTGTCGGGCAGGCTGCCAAATGTGAGACCATAGCTATGCAGAGGATAAGACTCCTCTCCCCCGAGCAGTGGAAGATCTGGGTGATGAACTGACCTACCCCCACCATGCCTTGTTCCCCTGTGCAGCTGCTGGGAAGGAGGGAGTGGGGTGAGCAGAAAAACAGTGTCTTTGAAGGTTTTATTTTACTTCTCATTTACTCCTCTGACTCTGTTAGTCAATAAATCACTTTTTGCCACTTAAGTTTAGGCCTGTTTACCCTTTCAGTGCATCTTCTCCTGGGGTACCTTAACTCATGAGCCCTGTGTGTGTGTATGTTAATTTGGGGGTACCTGGCATTTGGCCAGGGTCAAATCACCACAGATGACAATTTAGTAATTTCATTTGATTATTTACAAATTCTAGATTATTTTTCTGCTAGTGTTTTTTATTACTGTCCTGATTATTAAAGTTATTTTAACTTCATTGATTGATTTTCTTAATGTTTTCATGTCTTTGTGTATAACATAGAAATGTTTCAGAGCTGTGAAGGGAGTAGATATGAAAAGAATGGCCTTGTAGTACTAACAAAAAGCTGCAGTGTGATACTGGTTCTGAATTCTGGCTTGTTTTATTCCTAGAATGTGGACAATGCTGTGGTAAACAGGCTCTACCTGTCATTTGTCCTTTATACCCTACTGAAAGAGACCAATATATGGAGTGTTTCAGAGAAATTTAATATGTCCCGAGGATATGTGCAAAATCTCCTCAATTCTGCTGCTTCCTTTGCATCCTGCCTTCTACATTTCTGTGAGGTACTGTGTTAAAATAATGTAAATAAATTCTTTGCGATTTGATTTTGTAAAATCTGGAGTTTTGTTTCCTTATTTTAGAACAGAATACCAGTGTTATACTTCACCTTTCCTGTGCAAAAATGTTACTTTCCTGTTCACAATTATTTTTCCTGTTGAGAAAAGCATGTTCATGCAGTGACATTTCTGATAATAAAAGTAAGCTTTATGCACAGAGAATGTGAAAATATACAAACTGTACAGGGCATTGGTCAGTGTCAGTGCTAATGGTAAAATAATTGAAATAATGCATTGCTTATCCTTCAGAACTGCTCCAGCTTTGGGATGTTCAGCTGAAGAGTGGTGAATACACCTCTGCAACTGTCTGAAAGCATAACTAGAAATAATAGTGCTTCCCCCATCTAAAAGCCAAATATATGCTTATTGCCATAACAGAGCTTTTATCACTCATATTCTCCAAATACAGAGCTTTGGATCTGATTTTTAGCCATCTTTGTCTCTGCAGGAATTGGAAGAATTCTGGGTTTATAAAGCCTTGCTGACAGAACTTACCAAGCAGCTGACATACTGTGTTAAGACAGAACTCATCCCTCTGATGGAGGTAGCAGGGGTTCTAGAGGTCAGTAAATCTGGCTTGATGAAACCTTACAATATAAACTTGTGTGCTAAATGTTACTGTGCCTTCCAAATGTATCTGGAAGACCAAGCTAATTTGTTACTGGGAATTCAGCATAATGCAGATATTCCACAACAGTCTGGAGGTTGGGGGAACAGTGGTCTATTGAGGAAATGGGAGCTGGAGCCAATATTTTTCTTCTGGCTGCTGCCACAGCAACTGTTGAAATACTGTATTTGGACAATAATTTAGCTGCATACTCAGTTGGAAAACAGTCCAGGTTTCTTTTGTGGTCAGGATTCTTCAGTTCATGGGAGTAAAGAGGAATAAGAATTTACATATTTAAGTCAGAAGATCCTTACAGAAAAATGCAAAGTCCTGTTGGGAACTTCAGCTTTTGCAATCACTTGCAATGCTGCATGTACTTTAAATAAGAAGTTTAACCAGTCCCTGAATCCAAGATGCCTATTGAAATAAAAGCTCTTTTGGGGCTTCAGTCCAAGGTTCTGCTCTTTGCAAAATAAGTTAACTTGCTTGTCTGGTCTATTACAGAATCAGTTTGTCAATGTAGAAGGCCATTGAATTTAGTGGCAGTAAGGTTTTTGTCTGAGAAGCTAAACAAGACAGACACCTGCAAAGAATCTGGATTCTTTGTAGATTCATTCCTGTCAGTGACAGTGAATGCAGAAAATATGGTAACGAGGAGACAGCAGAGGTGGCATGAGCTAGATTTAGAGAAAAAGGGTTCCTAAGAGCTGAGTAGGATTGCTTTGGGAGGTAAATCTTAGTGGTAAAGCTGTGCTTCTGGGGAGTAAAGCTTCTCAGAGTATTCATGTTAGAAAGAGAAAAAAGAGAATTAGATTGATATGCAGAAGGAAATGTTTGAAGTTGGTACAGAGATTGGCACTTACTGCCTGTTCTAGTAATCTAACAGAATTTTGTGCTTTCAGGCACGAGCAAAACAGCTTTACAGTGCAGGGTACACAACTCTAGCACACTTGGCTAATGCAAATCCGGAAACTCTGGTCAAGACGATTGAGCACTTGTCACGACATCAAGCCAAACAAATTGTTTCATCTGCAAAGGTGAGTTAGAAACAAAGCTATAAAAACCTGCTTCAGAATTCCACTATGTCAAAAGTGGATGTCTGAATGACATTAAAAGGGAAGGATTCAGTTTACTAGTAAAGGCATTAGTGAATGTTTGTGATCCAAATACTGATCTGTACTAAGAACAATCTGCTGTATACAGGATAGTTCCAAGTGGTGCTACTTTTCAGAGGGGAAGCAAAGGGCAAAAATGCTTGACAATTTGTCTGATGAAATGTGGGAGTGAAATGACTGCTTTGGTCTCGTGCTGAGTTCTCAATTCTTCTAATATCTCAGGACTTGCCTTGCAGAAGGTTCTAGTGGTAGTTGTGACAAAATAATAGGATTTTCAGGGTTATAGAAATGGAAACCAACAAGGTACAGGGTTAACTTCACCCATTTAGGTTGCTTTTGTCATACCCTGTTATTCTTTCCTTTCTTTTCCGTTTTGAATATGCAGGTTCTCTAACAAACACTGAGTTGTGTCTAAACAAAAAATACAGGAAGTACTTTACCAAGTGGTGGTATTCTCTCTCTTCTATCTCCATTCATCATCTGTTGTTGCAATGGTATTGGCTTCATGTTGGATTCTGCTAAAAGAGCAAGCTGTTGGTGAAGTAAAGGAATATCCAGAATAAATGGATGGGTGGTTGGTGTCAAAATGAGGCAGTCAGAAAGTCCTGGTTTGTACTTCTATCTCATGAAGTTAACATACTACCTTTGGGGGTTATGCACTTAAAGGTCATACTCACTTAATGTTTCCGTCGGCCTTTTGCTGTTTTGGTTTTTTTTTAATTTGCTGCTGTGGGAGCCAAAAGAAAGGCCAAAATCTAGCCTAGTCTCATGCTCAGATATTAAGTCCATGGAATTTTCTCTAACTGGGAAGTTAGAAGAGTGCTTGCATGGGGTCCTGTTCTTCTCCAACTGCCAGCAACAAACAGTTCAGGGCAGTGGATTAAACAATGGCTGGTATCAGAAGTCCTGTATATCTGGAGTAAAATGCTGTAGTAAGAAATTGCAAATAAAGGAAGAAGTTAGCAACCTGGCATGCACAACTTAAAAATGTTTATTCCAACATGGAAAATAAATGTCTAAGGTTAAAAATGTTCCTTAACAGTTCCAGACAAAACTGTTTGTGCTCTGTAAATTTGCCGTATTATGTGATGGCAGAATACCAAAAAGCAGCTGTGTGCTTTATGAATTTTTGTGTGACTGCTTTTTATATGGGTGTGCATTAGTCAGTAAATAAATATTGGTTAAAATGTTAGTCTTTTGAGGCAAAGATACTGTGGTCGTAGGAGCAGCAGCAGAAGTCTTCTGCAGACTCAGATGCAAGTTCAGAAATGTTGGTGTTTTAATCTGTGTAACTAGTTATAGCTAGTGCTTGTATTTGTTTGCTAATTTTTGTTTCTTTGTGTTTTCTTATTGTAGATGCTACAGAGTGAAAAAGCTGAGGCTTTACAGGAAGAAGTCGAAGAACTCTTAAAGGTGCCAACAGATATCCCAGGGACCCACTGACTGTCATGAGTAAAAACCATGAATCCAAAATTTGCATATTTTAAAGTTTTTAAGTCTCCTGTTTAAAGCTGCTGTAATTTAATAAATATTTAATGTCTTTTGTATATCACAATTTTGAGTGAGTTCTGAGTTCAGAATGTTTCCTGGAAAGTTGATTTCATTTGAAGGTTTGGATTATGAATTTCTTGAGCAATAAGGTAGAATCATCTTAATTCGTTTCTAATTTTAGATATGGCCCTAGGAGTGCTTTGGGGATTGGACTGTCTGCCTGGTGTGTACTTCTGCTGGGAGCTTACATTCACAGCTGACTTAAATAATATCTTCGGATATTCCCTTTAGGACACATGTGCTTGAGTGAGTGATTCCAAATTTCATACTTGAAGGATTCTCTGTACTCCAGGTGTAGCTAATGGAAGGAGAGAAATAGAGCTGAAATTCGTAATAAAGAAGTTGTCCCAGAGTTGGGTAGGAAGTTGTAAATGATGCCTAGTTAAAGCCTTTTTTTAAATGCAAATACCAAATTCATATTCAGCCTCTGGCAATTACCTGAGATACTTCTTTCAGGATGCTTCTGAAGCAGTCTTCTAAACAGAAAGTTTACTTT
>VZRN01000273.1:648977-660363 GCA_013397935.1 Dasyornis broadbenti
TTTTTATTTTTATTTTTATTTTTTTAAGGTTTTTTAATTTGTTGCTTAAATGTAAAGACTAAATAAAGATGAAGTCTTGAAGAATTGACTTTTGAGATACCCTTTCAAGTTCTGATAGTTCTGCCATGGGCAGGGGCACCTTTCACTAGATCAGGTTGTTCAGAGCCCCATCCAGCCTGGCCGTGAACATCTCCAGGGATGGGGCATCCACAGCTTCCTTGGGCAACCTGTGCCATTGATTCATCACCCTCACAGAAAAGAATTTCTTCCTAACATCCAATCTAAATCTCTTCTTTTAGTTTAAAGCCATTCCCTCTTGTCCTGTCACTATCTGCCCCTCTAAAAAGTCTCTCTCCATCATTTGTTATAATCCTTGGAGCTACCTCTTCTCCATGCTGACCAGCCCCAGCTCTCTCAGCCTGTGTTTGTAGGAGTGGTGCTCCAGCCCTCTGAGCATCTTGGTGGCCTCTTCTGAACCTGCTTCAACAGGGTCCATGGCTTTCTTGTGCTGAGAACCCCAGACCTGGATGCAGTATTCCAGGTGGGGTCTCATGAGGGCATGAAAGTAGTTTTGAATTATGGTAGCCATTGTACTGGCACACCTAAACATAGCATTCTGTGTAAAATTGGGTGAGTCTTCTCAGTAAAGGAAGAGTAAAATAACTTTAGTTAAACTGTGGGCTTGATACTTAGGTTAATTATGTTGGGGTTCTAGAAATAAACATAGGAATATTTTTAAATCTAGTGAGGATGTTAGATGTTGAATGCTTGAATGAAAGGGATTGTGGTGAAAAAACACTGGACATGCTGGTATTTGACTGTTAATTTTGTTGTTGCATTAGAGCAATCATTGGTAGCAATTGATTAAGTTCTTTATAAGCCTTTATTTAGCAGAAACATGCCTCTAAACCCATACTTGTGATACTTCATAGTGGCAGACACAGTTTGGATAAGTGCAATATTTGAGTGCATTCAGTATTAAACCAGGTCAGGAGTTTTAAACCAGCACATTTTAGAAGAAGTGTGATTCATTTCCACTGGTACATTGAGTGCCCACAGGAGAATCCTGTTAATGATATTTAAGCGCCTAAGGCACAACTGGATTTGGCCGTCAAGGGCAGAAGCAGTATTTGCCATGACTTGAGGCTATATGTAAGTCTGTGTCTTAATGCCTTGCCCTTTTAATTAAGATATATTTTTGACCAAAGTATAGATATTATTAAATTCTATATTAGTTTATTTGTGTTACATTCAAAAGGCAGATGATGGTCGCTCCATCGTAACTGAATATGTATCTAGGCAGTTGATGTAGTACCCACATAAGAAAATTCAGTTGTTCTAAAGTCTTATTGGTGCTTGATGGTGCTTCTCTCTCTGTCTTTCTTGGATTTGGAGGTAAAAAATCACAAAAGAGCAAGTTACTATAAAATTATTCACTCTGAGCAGTGAGTTACTGCAATAACAGATGTTATGGAAACAATCCATTTATTGCTACATTTACAACAGAGTAGTCAAGGAGCCAGTAGCCTCTGTCACAATACTTTGCATGGTATTTGTACATGCATGCTAATTAAAGTGTACATTTTTATATATTTGTTTTTATATAGCAGAGGGAAACAGCAGGAAAATGTAATTCCTGAGAGTTGCTAAATGTACCCTCACACTGTACACAACTGTAACACCCAGCACGGTTGCAAGATCAGTTTTGATGACTTCTTTAGGAGTAAGTCAAGTATTCCCTACAAATGCCAGAGGTCCTGTGAAAATGGTAGTAAAAGCTGGTTTGAAACAAGAGAGTGGTTTTAGATCTGCATAAAACTGGTCTGGAAAGAAAAAGAGGTTGGTATTTGTTGTCTGTGCTGTTCTGTTTACACAGGCTGTGCTCTGACAGATGCATGCATGCAACTCCCCCAAGGCTTTCTCTGTGACGTTTGAGAACATCAGAAGTGAAATGAAGCTGCACTAATTTGTACTGGAACTTTGCTATATGTAGCTTGTCTTATTTTCCTGAAATCAGCTTATCAGGCAAGGCTGAACATGTATTGCAGACTGTTTTTTCTTTCTGCAGTATGTATTAATGTGTAATTAAATGCTTTTTATATAAAGCTTTCCTACCTGCGCTTTTCCCTGGGTGGAGATGGGAGAGGGGGGCACAAAAGGAATACAACAGGTGCTGCTTGTGGTATTTTTGTGCTGCCAGTTGATGCTGAGGTACTTCAGTTTCAAGTACAGTACTGGGCTCATAAAACATACATATATAACATGCAGGTGTTGGAACAGGTACACATTGGTTTGGTAAATGTCTGTTATGGGTGGATGTGCTATGGGAAAGCTTATGCTAAGGATGACTTCAAGATATTTTGGAAAACAAACATTTCTCACTTGCTTCAAAGGGATGTTTGTATCCTAAGACCTGTGTTAAAGGGAAAGAAGCAGCATTGAAAAATCTATCTTCTGTCAGTGTGAAATAATGGTAGATGCTTCAAAGCAAAGGCAGGTCATAAAAATATCCTATGTAGGATGTTCCTGCAAATGTCTTCATAACCCACAGTAAATTGGATCAGAACTATTGTGTGTGCAAGTCTGGTCAGGTGCAGAGTAATGTTCTGACCTAAAACCTCAGAGCATATTTCTTAGATTTTATTTCTATTCACTCCACTTTCCAACTTGCCCACATAGACCAGTTCTTGTGTTTGTGTGATTCTCTTCCTTCTCCTGAGTCATAATTCTATGCTTTCAAGAATCCCTGTACATGACTTACTGAAAACTGTCTCTTTGGAAGGACTGGCAAGAAGGTCAGGCTTAGGTTAATGTTTAGCTGTTAATTTTCATTGTGTGAATGAGGCCTATTGTGTTCCTGTGTTCTGGAAAGCTGTTTCTGAATGAGTTAGTCCTACCTAGCTCTCACTTTATCCTTCCTTTTAAAGCTTCAGTTAATCTCTGTGTGCATTTCAAAGAGAACTGCTAAAATCTAGACCCAAGGTGTCATTTCTATCTCTGAATAAACAGTGTGTGCCATCTCAGACTCCCATAACAAGTCGAGCTCAGAAATGAAACCAGCTGGGAGTGCTCAGAGCTGTGTGCTGTTTCAGGACAAGATCTAGCTGAGGTTTCGGAGCAGGGAGTAAGGATAGTTTACAAAACCACCATGGTAGGCATCTCTGGTTTCACAGTTTCCATGCTTTCTTGGAATCACCTTAGCCTTAGTTTCATCTTCCTAAGGCTTTTTATATAGAAACAGCAATACTCTGACATAGGTCATCTCTGTTCATCTGCCCAAACATCTGTGTTACAAGAATTGTTCACCTTTTGTACAGGCAGCTCTTTCCTCCTGAATTCCCTTATTATGCACAATGTAAAGCACTGAGATACGTATTGATATAGATATAAATATTTTAGTTCTTGGTACTTGCCCAGGAACAACAGTGGGGCCCCTGTTAGCAATAGCATGGTGCCACTGCTGTTAGACAGTTGAAATTCCTGGAAGGTTTTATTTTCAGTTCTTTCTACTTACAAAAACCTAGTCATCACAGTGTGTCTAATGGCATCACTGGCATGGGAGAAGCAGAACTGCCTGAAAGGGACTGTGAGACCAAAGCATTTGAATGTCAGAAGGCAGGGGCTAGGCTTTCTGTGGAGTGAGGAAGTGAGATGGGATGCTTGTTTGGAGTTGGCTTCAAGTAACACTCAATGGGCTTAAGCCTAGTCCCAGTTCTTAAGTGGTCTCCTTGTAGCTCACATGGCATCACTCAAATTCTGCGCTTCTTTCCATGTGAGTCCAAATACATCTGTACAGCTCTCCCCTACTCTGCAATATTTAAAAATGGGTATAAAACCATGTGAAAAAGTGCTCATGCAAAAGCCGCCACTTCTCATTTAGTACCTCAAGCTCTTAAGCTAACGCTGGAGGCACTGTTTTCCAGCTCCAAGGTTTTGCAGGCTGCTAAAAACACAACATGCTAGGCTTTGCATACACACGTCTGTACACAGCAGCTGAAACCATAGTCTTGACCATTTGAAACACACACCTTGTGCCTTTGCTGTGAGGAATACAGCACAGTGGCAACTCAAAGTGCCTCATCTCAAAGAAGAACATTGAGGAAATGAAGGCAGAGTAGGGAATTCCAACAGAAAAAAATTGTACACAGGCTGCATCTTGGCTGACAGCTTTTGCCCTTCCCTGTACCTGTAGTAACAACCTTAGCTAAGTGTGCAGCATGATTTCTGAATTACTGAACTACATTCTTATATCCTTAGTTTACCCATGGGGCTGAATAGTTTGTTCGGCATTCCAGTCACTTGCTGATAGATGAGCTACTCCTCTGGTGGGATAGTAACTCCAGTCCTTTCTGGGACGTAGGCATATAATTGGTGTTGCACCCCCAAAATGGGAAGCATTACCCTTACTAAGATAGTGAGACGGTCAGAAAAGTCGCTGATGTTTCCTTTTTAGTAGGGCCATGGATGTGTTTATCAGAAACAGAGTTAATTTGGTCTAGTTCTTCTAGTTCCGGTGATGAGTTATTTAACAGTACAAAAATGTAGAGCAAACAGGAACAGGAAGGGCCAGGCAGGCAAGCACTTGAGCAACACTAATTAATGCTCTGACTTCGGTGCATGTGGGAAGACCTGCACCCAAATAAAGTAATAGATTTGCAGCCTGTTCCAGCAGACAATTGTTTTGAAAACAAACTTAATAACAAACATGGATGGTTCAGGATGAACTGATGCAGGTGGGAAATGTGATGGCAGTGTTAAGTTTGTTTTAAAACTCTGCAAATATTTCAGTAGTGTGTTTAGAAACATAGAAACGTTCTTGCAGTCCAGAAAGCAAACTGTGTTCTGGGCTGCATCAAAGGGAGAGTGGGCAGTAGGTGAAGGGAGGTAACTGTCCCCCTCTACTCCAGACTCCATCTGTGGTACTGTGTCTAGCTCTGGGCCCCCCAAAATAAGAAAGATGTGGACCTGTTAGAATGTCTAGAGAAGGCCACAAAGGTGATCAGAGCAACAGGAGCATCTCTCCTATTGAAGACAGGCTGAGAGAGCTAGGGTTGTTCAGCCTGAAGAAGAGAAGGCTCCAGTGTGACCTTAGAGCACCTTCCAGTATCTGAAGGGATGATAAGAGAGCTGGAGAGGGACTTTTCACAAGGGCATGGAGTGATAGGACAAGAGGGAAATGGTCTTAGGCTGAAGGAGGGTTGGTTTAGACTCGATGTAAGGAAGAAATTATGTACTGTGAGGGTGGTGAGGCACTGGAACAGGTTGGCCAGAGAAGCTGTGGTCACGCCATTCCTGGAAATGTTCAAGGTCAGGCTGGATGGGGCTTTGAGCAACCTGGTCTAGCGGAAGGTGTCCCTGCCCATGGTGGGGGCCATTCTGTGATACTAAGCCATTCCTGCTCAGTGGCTGTTGCTGGCTCTTTCCAGACAGGCCTTCCTAGCAAGGGCAGCTGTTGCCAAAGAAGGAGTTTAGGCACAGGCTGGACTCTGCGGGGAGCATCTACGGGGCAGACCCAGAGCCTGCCTGAACACCTTTTGTAACAGTATTTCCAGGTTTCATGGCTGTGTAATTAAGAGATACACTTGTTCCAACAGCTTAGCAGGGGAGACGGGATTCAGCCTGACAGGCTGTGTGCTGCTGTGAGTCTATTTCCCGCAGTGAAGACCGTAGCCGGGATGCCGAGCTGACGTGTCAGCCCTGGAGCAGCAGCAGTCAGCCTGTAGCCATTTTCCAGCCCGCTGGTTGTACACCGAAATGCCCAGGGGCGCTCGGGCAGGGCGGAATGCTGGAGGAGGCGGCTACAAGACTGCAAATGTGCGAGCAGGAAAGGAACCAGCTGGAAACACAGGTTCATTTTGCAATGGTTGAGGCGTTTGGGTAACCCCGAGTTTCGGGTGCCTTGGCGCTGATTTGAGGCACGAAGATGCTGTTGGATCCCTTCCAGAGGGTGAGGAGGGTCCTGCTCACGCCAGCCCTGTTCTTCTCGACGGGCAGCGGAGCCCTGCAGCCCCGGGCCCGCCCTCCGCGGGGGTGGTGCCGGCGGCGGCGGCGCGGCGAGTAGGGAGCGGAGGATGCTTCTGCCGCTGCTGCCGCTGGTCCTGCTACTGCTGCCGGTCCTGCTACTGCTGCCGGCGCTGGCCGAGGGGCAGCGGGCGGCGGTGCTGCGGCTGGGACTCCGGGACAGCCCCCGAGGAGAGGTGAGCCCATCATTCCTCTCACTCACCCTTGACTCCAGCCTCGCCCGGGACCCCCGATACGTCGCCTTACTCAGGTAAGCCGCCTCTCGCTCCTTCGGGCAAAATAAAAAGGGTCTTGGGGAGGCGGGCCATCCCGGTGGGGAACCAGCAAAAGCACTGCGGAGCGAGCTGCGGTGACCCGGGGAGCGCCCGAGCCCTGGAACTGGGGTCGGGGGAAGCCTGCTGGATCCCCTGTGCTTCGGGATTCGCTAATTCCATCCTGCCAGGGCAGAACACGGTACCTTCCGCAGGTGACAGCCGTGCCGGCCCGTTTGTGCTGAGGGAAGGAGTGGCTGGGCTGGGTAGATGCAGGGAAGGGTCAGCTCGGGCACAAGCCTAGGAGAGGAGCTGCTTTGCGAGCAGAAAAAAAGGAAAAAAAAAAAAAGGAGAAGGAAACTGAGGGAATTGGATTGTTTGGCCTAGAGAAATGAAGGCTTCAAGGTGTCATTATTGCTCTCTGCAGCCACCACAAAGGGGGTTGTAGTGAGGTGTGGGTAGGTCTTTTCCAGGTAACAAGTGATTGAACGAGAGGAAATGGTCTCAAATTGCACCAGGCAGGGTTTAGGTTTGAATATTAAGAACAATTTCTTCACTGAGAGGGTGGTCACACATTGGAACAGGCTGCCCAGGGAAGTGGTGGGTTCACTATCCATGAAGGTGTTCAAAAACATGTGAATCCTCCAGTCCTGATTACCCTCTTCCCACCATTCGAATGTTTTCCCCCTCACTGAGGAGGTGAGAAATGTGTCACCAGCTTTACTGGGAAGTGCTCTCAGGTCCCCAACCTCCAGCCCAAGCCGCACACCTTGGGGTTCAGCCTGAGGCCAACCCTGCCACCACAAGGAGCGGGAAGTACTTGGTGGCCTCTAATCTGCTGTTTGTCACCAGGAGCAGATAGTGCCCAACACGCCTGGCACCCTCCGACGCTTCGCGGTTCCCCCCAGTGAAGGCTGGGTGTCGGTGCTGCACGTTGTGCATGGGGTGTGAGCAAGTCACAGAGGCAGAGTTGTGTGCTTTTATACACCTGCTTTGATAAAGTTAACACCTGTCCTGCAGGGACTCTTAATCTCCTTTGGGTACAAAGGCAATTCACTTTGGCTTCTGTGGGTGGAAGTTGGGACTGATGATGTAAAGCCAGTCTTGTGTCCACTTTCTAATGGGACTGTTGTGTTGGTGTTGTATAAACAAAGCCAAAAAATCTAGGGGAGGAGGATGTTTAGGACAAAAAACCCAAACCCGTCTTGAAGTTTTGCCTTACTTTGCCCCTAGGATTTGACTCCCTGCCTGTGACCATGTTCTCCCCTTATTGCCTCATAGACATTCTCTTGGCTCACTTGTTCATCAGTGTCCCTCTTGTACAGTTCAGAGGGCTGGGATTTAGATCCAGCAAGGCATCAGGAGTGCCCTGAGGCTATTGGGCCCCCCAGGTCACCTATGGCACATTCCTCAAAGTGCTTGCCATATTTACCCTCTACACTGAAGTTACAGTCTGCATAAATACAGTGATTTTCTGTTTCTTGGCATTCCTTCCTCAGCAATTCCAAGCTGCGTGCCCTGGCAACAGCCCTGTCCCCAGGTTTCCTGAGGTTTGGTGGCACTGAGACAGATTTTCTTATCTTTGATCCCAACAAGGATTCAACTTCAGAAGAAAAAATCCTCTGGGAACTTCAGGCACAGCAAGGTAAAATGGGCATCAATATTAGACTCAAAACCATCCTGGATTTTGGAGGGGACTTTGATCCAGGCTGAAGATACTGCAAGGGCACAGCAGCATTGCTGGGGGACCTCCATGGGGTTAGCATTGCTATCATCCATGGAGAGGAGGTCTGTAGACTTTCAGCATGGTTTGTGGGAAGAGCTGTGCCAGCTGTGGGAAAATGAGAAAGGATGTGGGGGAACTGGTATCCTCCCTGGCATTCTGCTGAGGCTCTCCCTTTGCTGCCCTCTGCTCCCTGCAGCAATCTTAGGAGCTCCTCCAATGCCTGGGAGGCTATCATGGTCAGGTCAGAAGTTGTGTCTTCATTAGGAAAATAAGGTAACAGATGGAAGAAATAATCTGAGGAGAACAGAGTGTCTGATCTCTCCGTCTTTGTCAAAGCCAGAGAGCTGGGCTGAGGATGCAGCCTTACCTTCCTGTTGCTTTGACAGGGCAATTGCAAACCTGCTGGACCATTGCCAACTGCTTGAGCTTGGTATTTTCTCTTTGAGCTTAGCAAAAGTGCATAAACTCTTCAAGAGTTTCTTCAGAAGAAAAAAATGCTGTCTATTCCTGTGGCACATAGCACAATGGTGCAATCCCACACTACTGTACAAGCTGGGATGCTCGGTATTGAAGTCGAGTGGTGCTTTTCCCCTCATAGCATTTTGTTAAGTAGCCACTTCCTTTGACTCTGGCTCATGCCTTCCTCCTGGTTATGGCTTGTTCCTGGTTTGCATGCCAAGAAAAAACATGAAGGAAAAACATCTTATGACTCCTGCTGGCACTGCTGCTGGAGCCATGCGGGGAAGTCAGCACTTTCCCCTGCAAGAGGCAGGCAGTGCAGGAAACATTGCCCTGTTCCTGCCCACAGCAGGGTGGACCATGATCCCTGCCTCACCACTGCATGCCAGAATGGCTTATCTGCTCCTCAGGCATGGCAGCCCACGTTTTGTCAGCTCACTGGAAAGAGGGTTTCTGGATGGTGCACCAGCTGAAATAGTTTATTGGGGTCTCACTGCCACAACACCAGCTTCCAGAAGTCCAGCTCAGTCTTCCCCGATCTCTCTATCTCCATGATCTTAAATTGGAAAGTACACGTTTTATACATACTATGTATTTATGCATCTAGCCTAACATCTGCATGGTTAATGTGAAAGTAGGGGTGCATTTCACAGAAGTGCACAACTGGCTCTCAACCTAGTCCCAAGGAATTGTGCTTCCTCCCGAGGGATGCAGCCCTTTACATACTGGACCCTGTCTGTGGGGTTGAGGAATTAATTCCTATCAACCTTCTTCTGCCCTACAGAGGCTTGTGGCTCAAGGCCTGCATTTGCTGCTGTTGAGAAGCTGCTGCTGGCCAAATGGCCCAGGCAGGAGAAGCTGATTCTTGAAGAGCAGAACTGGAAAAAGCACAAAAACACCACCATTACAAGTAAGACTTAAACAGGCAGACGCAATTGTCTGCCCCATGGTAAAAGGGACATAGGCTGTTAGGAGCTGAAACCACTGAAAAAGAAATATTTCACCCACTGAGAAAAATATTCAGAGAACTCTTTTTCTACTGTTTGCCACCTCATATTTAATAGTATTCAGCTGCAGGAGCTGGGAGGCTCTCAACACCTGCAAGATGTCTGTAGTGAGGCCTGACTTCTGTCTGGCTGAGAGGGTTTGCCACATCTGCAGCATCAGGCTAAATAAATACAGACAATAAAGATTGTTCCTTGGCCAGAGTTCAAATAGCATGCTCTGACCTTGAGATAAACACTCCTCCTTTCTCCTCTGTGCAGAAAATACGCTGGATATTCTCTACAGCTTTGCAAACTGCTCAGGGTTTCACCTGATCTTTGGACTCAATGCCTTGCTGCGGAAAGATGGCTTGCAGTGGGACAGCTTAAATGCTCAGGCACTGCTGGACTACTGTGCTTCCCAGAGGTACAACATCTCCTGGGAGCTTGGGAATGGTAAGTGCATGTTGGCCAAGCCAGCCGTCACCAGGAAAAGTACAGGGTATGGGCTGGTAACTTCGGATGTTTTAGATAATGGCACATAAAGGCAAGGTGATGTTTTATTAAGAGATATTAGGGTCTTAATTTGTAAAGAGGGATTTCACAAGAAGACACAATGAATGAGCAAACTGAGATGATTTTGCTGCACCTACTAGGGCTTTGAGAAGAGGTGAACAATGCCACACGAGCTGCAGAATGTCACCTATTGGGACTGGCTGGGACAGAGTGCTGGAGAGCACTGCATCCCCATGGCTTTTGGTTTCATGCGCATCACCTTCAAATATCTCACCCACACCATGCCAGATCAGGTGAAGCCTTAGGGGACTGGTGCTACACACATGGAATGAGCTGCTCTATTTTGTGCCCCAGAAATAGAGTGGGGTGTTGATGCACACGTGTTTTCCCCAGAGCCCAACAGCTTCAGGAAGAAATCTGGCATCCACATCAATGGCTTCCAGCTGGGGCAAGATTTTATTCACTTACGCCAAATTCTGAATAACTATGCTCTCTACCAGCATGCCAAGCTCTACGGTCCCGATGTTGGGCAGCCCCGAAAGCACACACAGAGACTACTGAGAAGGTAGGAGTGTGAGGTGCCAGCAGCACTCCCTGGGGTAGGGCAGGTGTGGAGAACAGTGGCTTGTCTGCCTCTAGATGCAGGGTATATGAAGAGGCATCAGGGCAGGGGCTGAACCATCTTTTTTTCCCTTGACTGAGGACAACTAAAATCTCACCTGCATGCATGAGCTCCAGGCTTGAATACTCAGCCAGGTGAAACTCAGCTGCAGGCAATTTGTCAGTGGTTCACACGTTTTTCCATTGAGTACTGGCTCCAGGGCTGTGCTAACAAGAGCTTTTAGCCTGAGAAGCACCTGTGTGTAAAACAAACATCAATTCATTCTCCCAGCAACCTGCTGAGGCAGCCAGGCTGCCCAAAGCCTGCTTAAAAGCCATGGCAAGCCTGGTCCCTAAGCATTTGCCATCAGTACTGCCAACTGGGGGAAGAGGGGAGGGCTGTGCTTGGTGTTGTACTGGTAGGACAGCCATGACCCATTACTGGTACTGCTAACTCCCTGCTGTCGCACCATTCCCTCTGGTTGCAGCTTCCTGAAATCAGGAGGGAAGGTGATCGATTCTGTCACATGGCACCAGTAAGTACCACTTGTTTACCACTGTCACTATGATTACTGCCTGTTTTCTTTACAAAATGTCAATTTGAGCACCTCAGCAGAACCGGGGGGGTGTGAAATACCCTTTTGGCCATTCTTCAGGGACCTCTGCACAAATTTCTTTGTTCAGAATGAGAAAGGAATCCATGTTACAGAAATGCTGAAGCCTCCAAAGGGTCTACTTGGTGCAGAGACCCAAAAGCAGTGGTGGGGGGTTGGCACATTAACACAGCAGTAGGGAATGCAATGTGTGCAAGATTATAATTTTTTTTTTTT
>VZRN01000273.1:660421-671139 GCA_013397935.1 Dasyornis broadbenti
TTTTTTTTTTTTGCTCTCTTTATGTCTACTTGATATAAAGGAAAAGCCCTGCAGGTCTGGCTGACCCTTTTCCATGGAGAAGTGCCAGCAACTCCTCCTGCTTCCTTGAGTTTATTATCTAAGTCATTTTTGGCTGTGTGGGTAACTCACCCTCAGTTTCCACACACAGTGCAAGCAGCACCGGCACAGTCTTGGCCCTCTGTTGTTATGCAGTGACTTTGATTTGTAGATTTAAAGTGTTCACAGGGGTAAGTTGGCCACAGGGCCATGAACTCCACATGTTTGATAGTCATTTCCATGTGAAGACAGTTTTCTCTACAGAGTCAAAAGCAGGACATTGACATGCAGCAGTCAGATAACAGTGGGAAGTGATGGACATTTTTATTTTTTATATATATGTGTAAATATGTGAATTATTTATGTATTTTGAGCTGCTAGAAAGACATGAAACCTGTCCTTTCCCCTTCCTGGGCTGTTCTTTACTAATTTAGGATTATCAGGTTTTTAGCTTCCTCTTGTGGCTGGAAGGCTTCAGCTACTTCTGGTGGGACTGAGTGATAGCAGGATGAAATGCAAAACTCACAGGGATCCCAATTTGTTTGGACAAACCAGACTTAAAAGCTCTTCTGCTCATGTTGCAGGGCAGCCTTCATGCCACAGGGATGCCCACATTACGGCTCCCTCCAAGTGGCCAAAATATTCCGCAGAGGGACAGATGCTGGGATCTGACATTTTTAATATATAATTTGATAAAGTAAAGCAAGTAATCACACAGGAGTGTTGGACTTATCAACAAGAGAAGATTTACAGAAGCTGTCTCTTGGTGATGTTTTCCTTATTCTAAATGAGTAGATGCAAACAAACCTATTATTTCTTCCGGTGGAAATTTCTGTGATATCCTGCCTCCACAGAGGCATTTATATCTGATTGTCCCTTAAATATAAGTGACATACCTACACGTTTGGAAAACAAAAAATTAAAAAGCACTGGACAGAAAAATCATGCTGTGGATAAATGTACCAATCAACTGAACACTTTCAGTGGTGTTTTGCACCACTGGTGGTATTTTTCCCTAATTTTAGCTCTGTTTTTTTCCCCCATTTTCAGTTACTATGTGAATGGACGCAGTGCAACAAGGGGGGATTTCTTGAGCCCTGAAGTGCTGGATACCCTTGCCACAGCTGTATATGAAGTCTTGGAGGTGCCTTGTCCTGTTCAATCATTTGCATGTTCAGTTTCCAGGGGGTTAGCAGAGAATCCAGAATAAAGCACTATTTTGTACTAGCGATAAACAGGGATACTCAAAGCTTGAGTGCTGCTGACATGGTAAATAAGAAAAAATAAATAAATTAACGATACTAACAATAAATGAACTCCAACAGTTTGACATGCAGCAGCAATCATCGTGCCAGGTGCATTACACACCTACAACATTCTCATTTATTGATGTAATAATTACTCAGGGATGTAATTTATGGTCATCCCACCCTGCTACTGCATTTTTGTTTTTTTTTTTTTGAGATCCTAAGAATAGTATAACTTAGGATATAGTACTACTCAGCACAAGAAGAACTACAGGACCTGGACTTTAGTGACATTTGTCTTGTTTTACATGTGTAACAAGTTGGGGTTGTTTTTCTTTTGGGGGGCTGGATGGAGATGTAAACTTACTTCTAGTCCTTTTGGTCCAAATTTCTGTGACATTCCTTCTCAGGGTGTAATCCCTTAAATGCAAACATCCTAAGTAAGCCTTTGGCTAAAGCACAAAATTTTATTTATTTCAGTAGCCAGAAAACTTAACTGTCATCTCCTTCTCTTCTTCCCTAATGCCATACTGGCCAGACTGTTGGTGGGATTGTGCCAGACAAGAAGGTCTGGCTGGGAGAGACGAGCTCTGCCTATGGAGGAGGAGCTCCCAGATTGTCCAACACTTATGTTGCTGGCTTTATGTGAGTACCATGTCCCAGGTGTGGGAGAATTACATATTTTGCCAGCTGAAGGGGGATGTCCCACAGGAGGAACGTGGTTTTCTTAGGCTTCCTGGTGAGTGCAGGCAGTTATTTTCCCTTCAGTAAGACATGATGACCTTTTCACAGGGTCTGGTGGGCCAGCAAGTCAAAGTCTGGTAATGGCAGGCAACCTTGTTGGTATGTTGATTTCCCTCAGCCTTCAGGCCCTTGGCCAATTCAGGAGAACCCACTGCAGCTCCTGGTTTCCATCACTTAGAAACAAGGGAATGGAGCAACTGTTCCCACCAGCTTGCACTTCAAGAGGTGGTCTGAAATTATTTTTTGATGTAATCAATGCAAGACTTGAACTGAAATTAGTTGTGTGATTTTAAAGAAGTCAGCATCATGCACTAATTTTTGCTTTCCTGCTTCCCAAGCTGGTTGGAAGGTGGCAAGGGTACAGTTGAGGTCGGCAATTTCATCTGCATGATATTTGCCTCATTTTTTGGCAGGTGGTTGGACAAACTCGGGCTTTCAGCCAGGCAGGGGATTGATGTGGTGATGAGGCAGGTGTTCTTTGGGGCAGGGACCTATCACCTGGTGGATGCCAACTTTGAGCCTTTGCCGGTAGGTAAATAACACACCCTGACTGCACCTCTGCACCCAGGCAATGCTGGGTGTGGAGGGACAAGTCAGCTATTTTAACGCCTTTTTTTGGCTGGATGGTCACAGGAATCCTTGCACCTAAAGTCGTCTCATATTTCGCTATGGGTTAATGTATTAATTATATATATAAATACATACAAGTTATTAACACCAACTGCAACAGACAGTCTTCAGCACAGCAGAGACTGATTTGTGGGACATGATGCTCTGGTTTGTATACAGGTACTCCTGGAACTCACAAGGCTTTTCTGGATGGCCTGTTTTAGTTTGAGTACTTCTTAGCTGAGTAGTTTAAAAACAGAAGTGATACAAGCTTTAAAATAAATTATATTCCACACGAAAAGCAGGTCAACACAGAGCCAAGACTCAAACATTTTGTAGATCATGAGCATATTCAGCCTGCAGCGGTGGCTGAAGGATAATTAAATTGAAACACACATTTAGTATAGTTTGATTTATTAGGAAACAACGTTTTGCTATGGTGAAACTTCATTATTTGAACTACACATTGTTCCTGCACATACAGCATGTTTCTTTGTACTACTAGCACTTAGCTTGGTGTGAGAGGACAGCATCTTTCTTTTTAGCTTTCCTCTCATTTTTCTGCTTCCAAATTGTGATTTTCATGGATGGTCATAGAGCCAGCTTGAAAGAAAACCCAGCATACGGAGATTTTCCATCCTGCTTGTTCATCTGGTTCCTATGCAAGAGGCTGCATTGTCAGGCTTGTTGCTTTGGGCCTTTTATTCCCTCACTTAAAATACATTTAATTTGGACTGAAACTATGTGCCTTGTTGCTCACCTATAGGCAGTACAGATGCTAATCAAACAATTAATGCTTCAGAGGCAGGGAAATCCAAACTCAGGGCCATCAGCTATAGTGAGGACAGAAATGAGGAAGCACAGCAGTATCAGAAGGCTGCACCTCTTTGCAGAGGAGTTGAGCATGAAGGCTGATAGGAAAAGTAATTTTCTGGGCTTTTGGTGAGTCAGGAGAGGAAACACAGTGGTTTTCCTTCTATGAAAACCTCAAAGACAGATAGATGAGCTGCAGAAACTCTCTGAAAGCCTGGAAAGACCTGGAAGAAAAGAGTCTGCACTGGGTATCACCCTGCTCTGAGGCATCATCCTGGGGTATCAGAGCATGCACTTGTGACTGGGATTCAATAATGAACCCTAAACCTATTCAAAAGTACAATGCTAGTGAAAGCAGTTAAAGTTTTGGGAGCTTCTTCCTGGTGTTGTGCCTGTGCGTTAGGCACAAGCTTTTCTGCAAGAAGGGCAGATCACACACCTGCATTCAGCCCCGAGGTCTTCTCTACCCTCCGGAAAGATGTTTCCAAAATGTGAACAATTTCTCCGCAACAGAGCTCTGAGAGTTGCATATGAAGGGGGAAATGACTTGTAAACACAGCTGTTCACAGGCAGGGCTTCCCTTTTAGCTACAGTGTTTGTGTGAAGTTAAGTAGATATGGTGAAAAGCTTGGTAAAGCAAAAAGCTATGGGGGAAACCCCTCGAAATGAACATCAAAATGAAGGTTAGGTTTAGCATTGTGTGGAGTACCTGGCATGTACGTAAATGTTTCTATGTGTTTTTGTGCCTCTCAGGACTACTGGCTCTCACTGCTCTACAAGAAGCTGGTGGGTACTAAGGTGCTGCATGTTGGCCTGGCAGGAGCTGACAAGAGGAAGCTCCGTGTCTACCTCCACTGCACAAACAGCCTCAAGTAAGCCTCCAGAAAAGGCAAAATATCCTAGAAACTGAGCCCGTGGCCACCCCCAGGCCAACAAACACCATTTGGGACAGTGCAAGGTCACACATTATTTCAGTGAAACTTCTTTCTCTCCTTATCCCCACCATCACCTTCTCTTGCCTTGCAGCCCGAAGTACAGAGAAGGGGATGTGACACTGTTTGTCTTAAACCTCTACAATGTTACCCAACATTTGGAGCTACCAAATTACCTATCGAGCAAGCACGTGGATCAGTACCTCTTACTGCCTCATGGCAAAGAGAATATTCTTTCCAGGTAAGTGTGCAATTCCTCCCGTCCCTGTGGAAAAGACTGTGTAGGGTTAGAAGGTCTTTAAAACCTCACGTTGTTCAATTTACAAAGGGGAAGAAGAGGTTACCATTTAGTCATCTGGGGTTTTTTCAGTAAGATCTGACTTCTGTTAAATTTGGTCTCCTAAACTCAGACTGCTGAACGCTTGCTAGGTTATAAGGACATTTACTTCATGTTAATTTGGAAGTTGTTTCCTAGCAAGCGTCAGTGCTCTGGACCAGCTGCTAAAGTCCCAGGGTTTTTTTGGTTGTTTTTTTTTTTTTTTGGGGGGGGGGTTTTTTTTTTTTTTTTTTTTTTTTTTTTTTTTGCACAGGTACATTGCTTTCCTAAGTGCTGGCTCCTAATTTACAGCAATGTGTTCAGGTTTTCTATGTTCATGGGGTTTTTTTGTTGTCATTGTTAATGCATCCACAGGGGAAGGATCTGCTCTATGGGCACAGAAGAATATTAACACTTTCAGGAGAAAAAGCAATTAAAATCTGTACTTTTCAAAGCCTGTTTTGCTATTGACCTCACTGGAAGAATAAGAACCATGTACTTGTCAATGTGTTTTTGCTGCCACTCTGAAGGAGTCCTTGCAGCGGGAGCTCTGCAGATGTCTCTGTGTGTGTGTGTGCGTACACACACATTCAAGGGAAGTTTAGTTTGACTTTGGGCTTAGTTAATGTTTACACTCAGGCCTAGCGCTATTTGTGCTTGATGGTAAACACAGCTGCCCAAACAGTCTCTCTGTCCCTCTCCAGGTCTACTGAGCTGAATGGCCATGTGCTACGCATGCTGGATGACAGAACACTGCCGGAGCTTATGGAAAAGCCCCTTGGTCCTGGCAGCCTGCTTGGCCTTCCAGCCTTCTCCTATGGCTTTTATGTTATCAAAAATGCCAAAGCTATTGCTTGCATTTAAGTGATCAATACACACACTCAGGATAAATGTAAAGCACCTGACTAGTAGGGAATTCTAATCCTAGAAATTCATGTTTCTACCATGGGATTTAATTCTGGTAAGGGATGCAAATGTGGCAGCACTAGTACAACCTGTGAGCTGGGGAAGACATAAGGTCCCACTGGCTAACTGGTACATGAAAGATGCTTGTTCAGCTTCCAGGAGAATTATCCAGGTAGGGCAAGACCATGCAAGGGCTGGTTTTACTCTTGATCCAGCCTGTCACTGTGCTTGAACATGGAACCCTTCTCCATACCACACACGGAGCCACATCAGCTTCTCACACTGCTTGGGGCTCTGCCAGGCCAGGCACTGCCATCTCCCCTCCCCTCACTTTTCTGCAAGCACAGCTCCTAAAGCAGTTTATTCAAAAGCTTGCCTTCAGAAAGGATGAGCAGGGTTTTTATTTAGCTGTACAGCTGTGACGTTGCACTATGTGGAGAAGCCTGAGAAGGGGTTGCGGTTGCTGAAGGCGTTTTGGGGTGGAAAGTGTGGGCATGCAAAGCAATCTAATGTCAGGGTGCTTGCAGGAAGGAAGGCCTTGCAGAGAAACCAGGTCCTCCATCAGATTTGGGACAGAGCCACACATTTTTCTCAAGCTAAGAGTTCAGTCACAAGATGGACCTGTGGCCGTGTGCTTTCCAAAGGCGAGTTTTTGACGCAGGAAATGCAGGCTATTCCTGTAGGGTGGTCTACCTCTGCTATCATACACTTTGTCCCCGCAAGGAAAGGAGAGGAGCCCACCAGTGCCCTGGCAAAACCCCTGTGTTCAATGGGCTGCACAGGGAGTTTGTGACTCCTCAACATTCACCACCCTGCAGGCAGGTCAGCTGGAAGGGACTTCCCTGAACCTATTCACAGGTGAAACTGTCTCTGCTTTACACTCCCTAATGCACGCAGGTCTCTTCTGTTCTCGAAGAAAAGGGATAAGAAAGAGGCTGAGCAAACCACTCACCCCTCAACCACCAGAGGGGCATCAGTGGCCTTAGAACATCGTGGGGACAGAACTGCCCAGCCAGCCTCACATCCTTCCCACTGGGAAAACAGCGATTTTGGCCAGAAATCTGTGTTGGTGGTGGCTTTTCTCTGCCGTTGTGCCTTCCCCATGCACAACCCGTTGCAGTTTGTTGTCCAACCTGTTCACACAAGCTGCTGGTCCCCAGGGTAATAAAAGGCCTCAGACGGTAGCTGTGGCCTCCTGCACATATTTATTTGCATCTACTTTTCTTGAAGATATGTAACACACACCCCTATCAACGCCTCATGATATTTTGAGCACAGCAGGGAAAAACAATTGCACACTACTGTACTTCCCTTTTTTAAGCTTTAAAAAGATGCTACCAGCTACATGGGGTTTTAACACAGGACAGGGAACCTTGTTTAATTAGAGGATTTTCAAAACTGATGTACTTTTGTAGCTGTGATGAAAACCTGCACGCTAAAAAGGTTGTACTTGAGTTCAGTGCATCCACAGAACAGATGTTATGTATCAGAGGATAACAGATCGCAAATGAGGAAGGCTGAGTTTCTTTTCATTGTCCAAATTCCATAAAAGAAGTAAAGAGAGTGTAAGACGGAGTGGAAAGTCATACATACAGTCGGTATAAAGTTAATAATATATTATTATAAAAATGTAAGTTACAGCTAAAACATCCAAGTTATTATTTGCCTGGTAGCTTCTTTTTAGAACTTTTCTAAAAGTTTTGTTTATTCCAATGCTTATGAGTTTCGTATCTGAAGATTTTATTTAAAGCAATTTATACCAGTGTTTTGCAATTTTCAATTTTTTTAAGACTCCTTTTTGACATTCTGATATCAGAGCACTCCCTACTTTTCTTTTCGTCATAATTACCGTTGCTTTGTTTGGTTATCAAAAAGAGTACCCAAGTACACAGAAAAGAAAGAAATACTATACAGGTTGGTGTGTTTCAATTGTGTTTGACCACCAGGTCAGAAGCACCCCACCCACCTGACTCAGACCCGATACATATGCTGGTGATTGGCACACAGGAACTACCAGGAAGGGCACAGGGATGTCTGGGCATGCACATAACAGCTGCTCCCAACCATGCCTCCTTTGCTGAGCCTGGGGTGGGGAGGTTTGATTTACAGCTCAGGAACCACCTTTCCCTTTGCAAAGTGTTGCACATCAAGCTAATAGCTACTGTTAGTTCTATACAAACAGAGCAGGAGGGACATGAATGCAGGGAGCAGGAATGATGCTGTATCCCAGCACTTCAAGACAGCTATGGTCTGAAACAGAGATGAGCATCACCTTCACAGGACCACTAATGCCTGCCCCACTCTTTATCTCTGGGGTCTTTTATCCTCTGTAAATGTTGTAAACATTGGGGGATTGAATATGTGCGTGTACACTTATTTGAGAACAGGGAGAATCATATCTCACAGTCATTGTAATTCACTTCTCCCCTTCTGACTCTGAAGGTCAGATTACTCACACTGGATTTGTTATAAACCAGTTCCTGGAAAGCGGAGTAAGTTGTATCAGACTTTGGTATAGGAGATCATTGGTTGTATGTGAAAATAAGGAAGCTGATCATCTCCTCAGAGTCAGGCGCATTTTGACCATCAACTCAGATTTGAGCCAAACAAGACAGTAGAGCCTTAATGTTTTTGGTGGTTTTTCGAAGTCTGAAATGAACTATACCCTAGATTACTTTTCAATGAAGGGCCAGGCCACTTTATTATGAATATAAATACAGTAGCAGTAAGTTTACTTTCCTGCTTTACTTCCACAAGCTCCTTAAAAATTTTCTGCAGACAGTCCAGGGTTCCTTGCCACATCACACATAAAAAAAAAAAAAACCCAAAGCAGTGTCTGTAGAGGAGCATCCCCCTGGTGACAATCAGAACACCTGTGTTCCTATGGATACAGCAGGTAGAGAGGCTGTGGCCATCCATTGCCACAACACCCTATTCAAACATGCCTCAGGCACTTGTCTGTATCTGAATAAAGCCCATGATGACCTTGACAACACAAAATGGAGCCTAGATTATTAGTTACTCTTCATCAGAGTTGAGTAACTATTTCCTTTATGGTCCTGTGCAAATCATTTTACTGCTGTGGACTATTGCTCATTAAAACAATAAATGGCAAAATATTAAAGTCACTTCACCATCGCATTCATATTTCACTTTCTTCTGCTAGTCAGAATCTTGGGAAAATAAAGTTCAAAATGATTTCCACTGTTTTCTACCAATGTGTGAACTGTTCAAGCTGAAGAAAGTGTATAAAGCAAAAAAATTTATACTCTACAGCAACAATGAACTCCCCAAGGAATCTTTCAGCAGCAGATCTGGGGACATTCAGACACTGAAACCACGCCATGCAAGGTAAAGGTTTCATGGCTCTGTCCTTTGCCCTCTGGTTTGTGCAATAATTCATATGTTGGTGTTACGACCAACTGCTGAAGGTGAGGTAACTGAGATTCTTGTTAATGGGTCCCTTGGAGCAGACTAGAGTGAAATGGCACTGAATAACCAGCATTTATATACATACCTAGTTTTAGTTTAAGAACGATGGAAAGGAGGAACGCAGTCATTTTGGTTATTATCTATAGAAATACAACAATATAAAAGTATAAACATATCATTTAAGAAAATGTATAAGGAAAAGAAAGAGAAAGGATAAGATAGGGAAGAGGAAAGATATCAAAGGAATGAGAAGAATGTATCTTTACAAACAAGTAAGTGAGTCTGTGAGTCTGCCGGTAGAAAAAGCCAGATACTGATAGGTGAAAGAAGTAACGGGAGGAGCCACACATTTCAGAGGAATGTGACTAATTGACACAGACTGTTGCCCATCCAAGGCCGTGTTAAATTCCTGGACTTAGAGAAAAAGAAGAGAGATACAAAGAAAAAGAGGGTAGGTTGCATATTAGAAGGGGATATGTATTAGGTGATTCGGGAAGCCTGTACCTCTCAAGTACCTCAGCCAATGGGGAAAGGAACAGGGTGACATGGCCGGCAAAACAGGATTAAAAGGAGGCTGCATCTTCCAACAACTTGAGAGATCCCAGGGGAATGTTCCAGGGCCTCTCCATTTATTAGAATAAAGTTACAGGACTCTTCTGTCCCCTTTTTGGGCATAAACCTCTGGCGCTGTGAATTTTTCTGCAGAGATATCACCATCTGTGGACCCTGCAATGAGACTTGATTGATGCAATTTTGATGTGTGATCGTCGTGTTTTAAACACACTTCGCCCAAGCCAATTAATTCCAATTAAGCCAATCAACACGGGGAAGCAAATTTATTAAGCAAGCGACAATCAGGCAAAACAGCACTGGGCGGCCCGGGAGCCTCTCACTCCGCCAACGGCTCGCAACTTCCCTTTTCGCGTTCCCGGTTTTTAAAGTCTCTAGTTTCCGCGTTGTGTGGCAATCCTGCTTTTCTTCTGCGGCTGCGTCTCCTGTTGCTGGGGGGTCTTCTTTGGCCTTCTGAGGGTCTTAAGGATGAAGGCCGCAGTCCTCCTCACAGCACATCGGTCATGTGCCCTGCACTTGCACAAGCTGTTGCACAATTCTTTACTAAAACAGTACCCCATACTCAGTTTCCTTAACTGCGGTTAAGGCTTTCCACCCATGCCCCTATTACTCAACTGAGGTATCATCAGCAATTTCATATCGGTTTAATTAACAAATCCTAAACATGCATATTATTTTTTTTTATTATATATTTCAAGATTTGATTAACAAACACAACTAATACTTATTACAGTCGCAGTCTTGATCCATCAGGGATGGGGAAGCCCCTGAAACCTAGAGTTTAATGGGCTAATATACAATCTGCGCAGGTGGGAATGCCCAGATATCTCGCCTGTTGCAAAGCATAGGTGGGTTTGTTGTGGCCACCTGGGCTGTTCTTATGCAGATCTTAGGTTTCCCACTACATACCCCAAACCTCGAGGGATGCAAACCCGGCCTCAGCCAAGCGCCTGCTGCTTTTGTAGCTCGCCGATTGTTTTGAGTCATTAACCCTCAGCATTTCAATCCGTCACATAGACGGCGGAAGAGCAGAGTGAGCGAGAAGAGATACAAAGGCCACATGGGAAATCTGTTTTTTTTTTTTTTTTTTTT
>VZRN01000273.1:671200-696449 GCA_013397935.1 Dasyornis broadbenti
TTTTTTTTTTTTTTGTTGTTTTTTTTAATTAACGACAGTAGGAAGAGGTTTGGAAGATGGCATATATGTTTAGAACGATCACGTTAAGTTTTGAGGACGAGGATTTCACTAGTGACATCCGCACCCATCCCCCGGCCCCCCCGCCAGCGCCGGCACGGGGCGGCTGGGGCCTCGCGCAGGCGCAGGGCCGCGTGACCCCGTTCCGCCGGCTGCGGGGCGGGGCCAAGATGGCCGCGATGGTGTTGGTGCGGTCGTGCTTGGGCGCCCGCGTGCTCCGGGGCACCTCCGGGCTCCGTGCTGCCTGCCCACCCCTCGCCGTCGCCGCTGCCGCGCCGCCGCTGCTGCTCCACCGCCCCGCCGCGCCCCCGGGCCCACGCAGCTTCTCGGCGGCCGAGCTGGTGCGCGCCGCGCCAGCCCCGCTGCAGCCCTACCTGCGGCTCATGCGGCTGCACCAGCCCGCCGGTGAGCGCGGCGGGGAGGGGCGGGCCCTATTACCCTCTTGGCCTCCCGTTCCCCGCCGAGCCCGCCCGCGGGTTTTGTCTCCACGCAGGTACTTGGCTGCTGTACCTACCGTGCACGTGGAGCATCGGGCTGGCGGCCGCTCCCGGCTGCCTCCCGGACTGGCGCATGCTGTCCCTGTTTGGCGTGGGAGCCGTACTCATGCGAGGGGCCGGCTGCACCATCAATGACATGTGGGACCGTGACTATGACAGACAGGTAGAGAACAATGGGGTAAGACTGTTGACGCGAGCATGTAGTGACAGGACAAGGGGGAATGGCTTCAGACTGGAAGAGTGGGTTTAGATTAGATATTAGGAAGAAATTCTTCACTGTGAGGGTGGTCAGGCATTGGAACAGGTTGCCCAGAGAAGTTTTAGATGCCCCATCCCTGGAAGTGTTCAAGGCCAAGTCGGATGGGGTTGTCAGTAACCTGGTCTAGTGAAAAGTGTCCCTGCCCATGGCTTAAGGGTTGGAACAAGGTGATCTTCAGCATCCACTTCCAACCTAAGCCATTCTGTGATTCAGTTAACCAAGCACATGCCCACTTATCTCCATCATCACAGAATAAACAGAATTTTTAGGGTTGGAAGGGACCTCGGGAGATGGTCTGGTTCAACCCCCTTGCCAAGGCAAACTCACCTAAAGCAGGTTACACAGGAATGCATCCAAGTAGGTTTGGAATGTCTCCAGAGAGGGAAACTCCACCTAACAGATGCTGTTTTTTCTTAGGCAGGCACCAAGGATCTTGAAGGCACTGAATTACGTGAACATCACCAGTAATTCCTTGCTAAGTGCAGGCTCCAGGTTCAGAAATTCCTCCATGTTTCTATCTGAGATGCACACAATTAATTTGTCTACATTTCCTCCTAAAATAGTAGAAGTTATTTTATTTTGTATAACATTTCTCTGTCCAGTTCTGTAATAAGTCTTCTAGAGTACTCACCTCTGTGTGAGATAAAATGCATGCTGTTGTCAGCTGCAGGTAGTACCTGAACAAGTTTATTTCTCAAGGTTGTTTTTTGCATGACAGAGCAAAACAAGTGACACTGTTTTGCTACACTTGCTAGTTACAATCTACCCAAGAAGGACATTTTTTTTTCTTAATTTTAGGAGCAGTGTTTCCTTGTATTGTATTATTAATTTTGGCTGTTCAGAGTATCAGGCCGAGCCCTGAGTTAATCCCCTTCTGTTGTGTTTTATTTTTCATTTATCATCTCCCATTTGTTCAGAAGGGAGAAGTAAGCAAAAGGTAGTGCCCCGTGTCAGATTTTGAAACATGCACAGGTGCAGGCTTGGCAGGGAATGTCCTGGTGATGCGTCACTGTTTACTTGTCCTGTTTTCAGTTGCTATATTGTTCCTCTGGTTTTGGGATTTGAGCTTCGGCCCTGCAAGACACAGGATAATGAGCCAATCCAGTATATGAAGTTCTTACTACAGCGCTTTTGTGTTTGTGTATTTGGGAAGACAGGGAGTCAGAATGAGGTTTGTGGCACCTTTGGATGGTTTAGGGTTTGGAAGATGTTAACAACTACATATGCTAAACAGATTTGATGTGGGAGATGTGGTAAGTTAGAAGGAATTTCAATATAATGATTTAATTTATGTATTTTGTGATGTGGTTAGATGGAAAGTTTTAAAAATTGCCTTCACAGCTTTTTCTGGGGTACCTTAAAAGGCTGCCTTCAACACAAGTGCCATAGAGACCAGGCCAACAGCAGGATGTTGGCTGGTATAGGTGATGGTGATTTGGGGTTTAGATTTTGTGTTACTGATTATTTGGGAGATGTTTTCTGTAAGTAAAACATCCCACATTTGGTTGCACTGTGCAGTGGAATTGGTCACAGATATGTTAAGTGCATGTTTACACTGCAAAAGCAGTACTTGCTATTTAACATAACCTGATAGCGGGCGGGAGAACAAGCTAAAAGAGTTTATTTAAATTCACATTATTAAAGCATATGCAAGACACTGTATACATATATAATATTCTGTAAAAAGTTCACTTTTGAACCTCTTCAAATAGACTTGACACCATTTTCATCAACATGCACAGTTTCACAGAATTGTTAGGGTTGAAAGGCACCTCTGGAGATCATCCAGTCCAATCCCTTGCCAAGGCAGGGTCTCCTGGAGCAAGTGACACATAAACAGGTCCAGGTGGGTTTGCAATGCCATCAGAGAGGGACATTCCATGACCTCCCTGGGCAGCCTGTTCCAGGGCTCTGCCACCCTCAGTGTAAAGAAGTTCTTCCTCATGGTGAGGTGAATTTCAGTCATTTGGGTGTTTTTTGGCATTGGTCACCTTTGGCAAGTAACTAGCCATTCATTTAACTCTTTTCTGATACTTGTTTCTTTCTTCAGTTTACCTTGTATGATTTCTTGTTCCAGACAGAGTTTCTAAACTACACCATATCCCAACTAGGTTTAAATTACTTGTCTTTTCATAGCTATTAACTCCAGAACAATGGGACTGGATTCTGAAAATGCCATTAGAGGGAAACGGAAGATTCAACAACAGAATTAGGGCCCTTTCATTTCTACTCAGAAAATAGGAAACAAACCTTGTAAGTTGCCCATCAGTTACAGATGTACCTGGTGGTAATATTATTTCCATGTTTTAGGTTGCAAGGACAGCAAGTAGACCCCTGGCAGCTGGAGATATCTCCACTTTCCAGTCCTTGATTTTCCTTGGGGGACAGCTCAGCCTGGCACTCTGTGTGCTTCTGTGTCTGAACTACTACAGGTGATGTATGAGTTACCTTTTGTTTTTTACAGTCTGATTCTGGGTCCTGGATTAAGCACAGAGATTTTGAGCAGAAAAGGTGTTGAGGGCAGAAGGAGGAGGTTATAGTCATGAAATTGTATTTGAAGGTAAAATAATTAGTTTGGTACCGTGTACAACTTCTGTAATGCTGTACTACATCTGTTGATCTTTAGCCTGGCAAACAATAATCCTCTTGGTACTTATTGCAGTATCATTCTGGGAGCAGCCTCTTTGTCCCTTGTGATCACCTACCCTCTGATGAAGAGAATAACATACTGGCCACAGCTAGTTTTGGGTGAGATGGAAATATTCTTACTATTTTTTAATTTCAGCTGTAGTTTTTGGGGTCTTTTACAAATTAGTATTTGAGCTTTAGCAATCTGATTTTTTATAACTTTATATTAAAATAGAAATACCTTGTAGGCAAAGCTCTGTTGTGCCACGCACTTCTTAATTTATAACAGGCATCAGAGTTGATGTGTGGCTTTGCAGGATTTTTTTTTCTTAGAAATCAGTTCCTTGTTTTGATGGAGTGATAGGAGGAAGAAAAGTGGGGAGAAAGTCAATATTTGTCATTTGAGAATGAGCTACAGTTTTGGGGTTATTCCAAAACTTTTCTTAAGTACAGATTTGTCCTGCATTTCAGTCTTCAGCCTCTAAAATAACTCCTGAACAGATACTGATGGCGCTTGTATTTTAGGCTGAGCTGCTAAAACATATCTGTGTATATTGGCTTTCACATTCCAGCAGTCTTCAGGGTTTTTTACCAAAATTGTCATTTTCAGCCTAGAAGTACCATAGTTGGCTGCTGTGTACTGTTTTGCAGCCAGTTACACTGACATATTTTGTTACCCTGAAATCTAAGCATTTTACCTTCAGATCTGTTGTTTGAGTGTTCTGGAATAGTTCTGTGCAAATATTTCCCTACACTAATGAAGTCAAATTCAAATTAGGGGACAATTTGTGGCATATGTATTTTCCCTTGTATGCTCCGAGTATTTAGCATCAAAATATTTTTATTTAGAACCTGTCTGAAAATAAGTGGTAGAAAAATAGAGATGTTGGTATTGTGCAAAAAGCTGCTGATATGATACACTCTCAAACAAATAATATTTAATTGCTGCTGCCATTCTTCTAACCTTTTTCTTTTTTTTATTTAATTCTCCTCATGTGTTTAGGAGTTACATTTAATTGGGGAGCCCTCCTTGGCTGGTCTGCCATCAGAGGGTCATGTGAGTGGTCTGTGTGTTTGCCCTTGTACTTTGCTGGAGTCATGTGGACACTGGTGTATGACACCATTTATGCACATCAGGTAGTGAGACATTTCAGATGCCTGTGTTTATACACACAAGGTTGTGTGTTACATTTGCAAATTTGTTGTCAAGCAGCAGAACTAACCTCTTGAAGTTCTTCACCTTCAGCTGAGCTAAAACAGAACCAAAGAAATCCTAGCCCCTCAATGTTTTATTGCTGTTTGCCAAGGTTTTACATATCAGATGGAAAGATAGAAGTAAAATGCCCTTTGTGCTCTCACTGCATTTGCATTGTGTAAATGACTTTGACGTTGGTATTAACTGTCGGCTGCTAAAGCAGCTCTAAGATCAACCTTCTAGTTTAAATTTTAATGTACAACTGCCCTTAGATTGTGTTCCTACTAAGAAGCATTAGAAATTAAAGCAAGTCCCCCTTTTTATTTTCCTTATGAAGTGGTTTTGGATTATGGATTTTCTGGTAATTCATCCTTTCATTCCAGGATAAGAGGGACGACATCATGATCGGTGTGAAGTCAACTGCACTGCAGTTCAAGGAGGACACAAAGCAGTGGCTCAGTGGCTTCAGCCTGGCTATGCTCCTGAGTTTGTGCGTGACAGGGATTAAGTGCAACCAGACCTTCCCGTATTACTCGGCTGTGGCTGCCATAGGGGTTCACCTGGCACACCAGGTTTGATGGATTTATTTATACTTTTTCCATGTGGCAGTTCTTAGTAAGAAGTCAGAGTGCTTTTCAGCCCGCATCAATTTGTGAGCTACCCATGAAAAACAGTTCCTGTAAAGAGAACTGAAGTCTTCTGACAATAAGCTTGCTCCGCTTAAGTACCTTCTGCAAACTCTTTGAGACTGAAGAGACCTTCAGTCCTGACCACAAACAGTGGAGTACCGACTTTCAATCTGTTCTAACCAAAAAGTGCCACACATTAAGCTGTGATCTCAAGAAAGTGCTTTTCTCCTTACTTCCAGCAGCAGCTGCTGCTAGATCCACCTCAATATGCTGCAAAATACCGTGGTGTTAACTGCTCTGATTCAGCTCTTGCAGTGTCTGGCACATAAAATAGCAGATGTTAATATAATTTTATGTGAATTGACAGTTCTAACTCTGACTTCTTTTTATAGCAGAGAACAATCTAGTTCAGTCTTGTAGTTGCATTAGTTTGGAAATTTTAATGAATAACAAAGAAAGAAAGTAGCTTTGTCAGTAAAGGCTGCAGATAGGATCTTGTTACCTTGTTCTTTCTGAATCCTAACAACTGTGTTAAACAGTCTTGTAGTAAGTGAAAAGCCAGCAGTCTATTCAAAAATTAGTTGCTGGTCTTGATAGGTAAGTGATGACATAGGCTTGTGCATTGCGAGTAGTAAAACCATTGCCAGTCTGAGCAGTTACACTGGTGGTAATGTGGAACTTTATAAAGCACGTTGGTTGTATGTTACATTTTAATGGGTGGCGCTCGTGCAGGTAATTGATATTAAACATATTTCTGAGTAAGAGTATTCTTGTGGTGATGTAGTCTGACATTCAGCCACAATTTTCATAGTGACTGCATTTGGAAATGTATGAGGGAAAGAATACTACATCCACTGCATGATCATTTACAGTTTGAATTGTCAGAGAGGCTTTACCTTATAGTTTTGACACGAATGGGAACCACTTTTAAGGATTTTTGTAAGTGAGGATGCAGACCTGATGAGTGTAAGTGACAGAGAATTCAGTTGTATGAACTGCCAAAATCACAAGAACAGAACTGTTCTGTGTACCACAGAGGACCTTCTTTTTGAGTGCTTATTTTGATATTAGTCCTGCTTAAACATTTTCATGCTTATCTTGTTCAAGATTTCAGATTGTGTGCTTAACTGAGGTTAGAAAGCTGAGTAAGATGCTTGAGGACCAGGATTTCCTTAATTCACTGAATTTTTGCCTGAGGCAGAGGAATTTGGGTCATGATGATGTCAAATTATATCCCTCTCAAAAAGTGCACCAATAGAAAAATAACATATTTTACTTTGCTTGTGTTTCTGAAAGAATGGCTTGGCTGCTGTTGAGTTTAATTTGCCAGGTCAGTGCTTCAAGTTCCCAGTGTCTGAGAGACTGACAGGTTCTTAAGGGTGTGAATCACATCATATCTTAGAAGCTTGTGAAGAGTGTTTTTGCTTATTTGATCAGGACCCAGCCCTGATTTCTCTGTACAACCACAAATGAAACAGGCTTGCCGGGGAAGGTTTCACTTCACTCAGTTGAATACTTTCTGTTTTAACTTTTTCAAAGGCTGAAGTGCAAGGTTTGATGTTTTAGGGGCTCCTTCTCTATTAATCCTTTCACTTACTTTGCTCAGCATTTCCTCTTGTTACCCTTCTCAAGACTTTTGTACCAAATTTTGGTTTTGGGAATATTTTTCAGTAACTTTGCTCTTGCTATATAGCATGTAGGGGTTGTTTTTGTTTTGGTTTGGTTTTTTTGTTGGTTGGTTGGTTTTTTGGGTTTTTTTTTTTTTTTTTTTTTTTGTTTTTTTTTTTTTTTTTTTTTTTTTTGCTTTTAATTGTGACTCACAGCAGAAAGCTGCTATGCTTTGTAAGCCAAGCCTTGCTTCTGGCTGCTGTTGGAGGTGTCCTGGTTCTTGTTTGGAAGGGAATTGAACGAACATGGCTAAGAGCAACTGGACTGAACCAGCCCTGTGAGTCAAGGCAGGGCCTGGCACTTCCTGTGCTTTCCAGTTAACCTGGTTCACTGCTGGCACTCCAGCGCCTTGTCTCTACTGAAACATGGAACAACACCTTGCAGCAGTGATGGAGCAGTGCATGTTCTGGGGGCCTTATTTTTATTTTAGGTTACATTGAAGAATTAGGTGGCAACCTACTGAGGAAAATCTCAAAGAGACTTATTTAGGTGCCCATTTTTGAACTTCTAGATATCAAACCAGGCACACCAGTAACCCAGCTGTTGTATATAGTCTTCCATTGAGATGGACTGGGAATCATTCACAAGTGATCCTTGACTTTTCTGCTGTGTGTTGAATAAACCTGTCGAACACAGATGCCACTTATACAAAAACTTTTTTAAGCACAGAGTAATCCTATTTCTTGTGCAGGTAAGGGTAGACTTGAGACTTTAAGAATAATTCTTAAGTATAAGAAGTTGCAGACCATTTTGTGATATGTCAGATATTTATGAGTCTGCAGAATAATAATCCTGTAATGTTATTCTGTGCTTTTGCAGATTTACACTTTAGACATAGACAAGCCTGAAGATTGTTGGAAGAAATTTTCTTCAAATCGTACTGTAGGAATTCTGCTCTTCACAGGGATTGTGCTTGGAAATCTGTGGAAATGAAACAACTTAAAAAATACAGAAGAGCCTTTAGAAAACAGATAGTTGAAATCACTGTGCTGATACTTGACTAACTAAAATGTATTGTAAGAAGGAAAACATTTTTAATGTAAGTATAGCTGCTTTATATTGTTTATTTATAAAAACTGGTGAAGACATTCTTGTTTCTGAAATCATTGAAGCAATTGAGATGATCCTACAAGGGAAGTTTTAATTATCTGTGAATAACTTCAATCTGCATTGATGCTACAATATGTGACGCTGCTCTGCTGGTCCTATGTAGTACCTGCAAACTTCTGTCAAGCTCTGGAGGCTGTGAACCCAAGATTTTATATGAAGCAGATGTCTCTTAGTGGCAGCATGTGTAAAAATGCAAAATGATTTCTGGATGTAAATAAAATCTGGCTGTACATATTTGATGGTCTGGTTTATTAAAAAGAGAGTTTTCAATTTGAGTTGGAGCTTGCTGCATGAAAGAATTGCCATAACTATTTTTATCCTGGGATGTCTGGGAGCATTGAGGACTCTTAAGTGTGACGTCCACAATAAGGAGTCAATAGAGAAATACTTAAGAAGACCTTTTGCCCTTGCTGTGATTGCTGCAGTGGGTGCTTTCCATGTGAAAAGGTTAGGCATCTGCAAAGTTGCCTGCACAGAGTGAGCTGAGCTTGTTTGTCAAGAGTGGTTTGAGCACATACTAAAGACTTCAAAATAAACAGAGCACCCCAGAGCTGTTGCCAAGTGTGTGTGACGAGTGGTTGATCCTGAGCTAGAAATTCATCATGCAAACTGTTAACATTTTTTTTATTTTTGTTTTTTAATTCTACTTGTTTTGACTTATGCCCACTGGTTTTATTTGTAGTCTTACAGGAAAAACTTGTTGCAAGGGGTTGCCTAGAAACAATAAAAATAGCAAGCAAAGGTTAACTAAATGGCCCTTACACAGAAGTTGTTCTTAAATAGGGTTTCTATTTTGGGGGTGGAGAAAGTATTAAGTTGAAGAAAAGCAGTTTGAAAATGAAAACCAGTATTCTTCTGATCAATTAAGTGTCAGAGCTGTATTTTGGAGAGGGAGAATTTGGTGCATCCAACTTCACGTTGAACATTGTTTATTAGCCATTTACTAGTAATTAAAAAGTCATGTGATGTAATTAGTATGGATTGGTTTCTCAATACTAGTATTATTTCTTTAGAGAGGTGGCAAAAGTTATTCATCTCTTTTAAAAACATATTGAAGTATTTTTAAGCAGGTCAGATTTGGGAAGAGCTTATGTTTCGTAGTCTTTTGAACCTTCTACTGTTCTCTTTCCAAAGGCTGCTTGTCTCAAATGTCTGTCTTGTAATGAGAGGAAGAAGAAGGTGTAGCTAAATAGAGTAAAAATTAAACTTTTAAAACAGTCCTCATGTCCTAAACTTGAAAATCATTTCATATTTTCTGTGGGAGTTTTCCAAATTCATTTCAAAAAACATTTTACACAAATAAGACATAGCTGTATTTTAGGTTCATTGCCTGAAAACTTGAGAAAGGTTTAGATTCCAGGTTAATACCACGGGTGTTAATTGTGTGAGCATTTTATGATTAATACATGGATATGAATAATTTTTGAAGTGCAAAAGAGATAAAGGCTGAGCTGCTTCCTGGCTAAAACCTTCCTGTTTGGATCTGCTGCCAGATATATGTGCATCTCCTCCCTTCATTCCCAAGCTATTCTATTCCAAATCTTCACAAAGACACTCTCAGCTGTATTTAGATACGTTTTCTTAAGAAGTTTTCAAATATACGTGTCTCTAAGTATCAGCTTTTTTTTAGTGTGCTTTTGCACTAATAAACAATGTCCTCTGAAAGTTTCTTCTCCACTATCAAACCTTGCCTTTCTCCTCCCCTTTCTTTTCCAAGTATTCCACCACAGGATTTTAAGATAACAAATGCATTCTTCAGGCAGCAGGAAGGTCAAATGTGCCTAACAATGGCAAACTGAAACACTGCCAGTTGCTCAGTGAAACAGAAAGCTCTGTAACCGTCACCAGCCTTTGCCTGTGTGTGCTCCTGTTGTACTTTGTTGAAGGATGTATCAAAGCAACACCAGCTCTTTGTCCAGGATTAGCCCTATAGAAGTAAGAGAGCTACTCCTGCAAGGGTGAAGGGAGAGTTTGCCAGGGCACTGAAAGGCCCTGCACGGTAGGGCTGAATCTTTGCCTTAAAAGCCTGCTGAGCGCAGTGGCACACAGGAGCTCTCACACTCCCCTTTCCCAGGGAAAAGAATTGCGAGAGGAGGGTCAGCCAAGGCAAACTGTGCCTGGATTCTGCTATTTGTGTTTCATGGTAAATATGTTAATGCGAGGGGGTCAGATTTTTCCCTCCCGCTACTCCCAAGGATGTTCTGCAGAAGCAGTGCTGTGCAAACAGGTGCAGTGCCCGTCCCAGCCGGCCTGGCTGCCAGGGAGTCTGGCAACACCAGGGCTGTAGGTCGGGCATGCTGCCAGCCACTGGTGACATGACCTGGAAAAAAAAGGCACTCTTTTTTTATTTCCATTTTGGCAAAAGCTCGGAGAGGGCCGTTAATTGGTTTTTAAACACTTCACTGTGTGAATACCAGGAGAGAGGCTCCATTTGAGCTTCAAAAGAAAGCTGCCAAGAAAAAATGTGGATGTTAACTGGCCATAGATAACGTGAAGTTTAGGTATTAGCTGAAAGCTCCTGGTATACTGAAGAGGTGATTTTGATTTTCCTGCAGTGCCTCCCTGTAGTTTGTGATGGAGGCAAAAGGCCAGAGCAAATTTTAACACAGTGTGCTTGATGCAGTACCAGAATTACAAAGAAAATTGAAAAAAACTTCATTGGTTTTACAGAACTCTCCTTTTCCAGGGTGGTGGTGGTGTTAAAAAAAAATCCCCAAAAAACACCACTTCCAGGCAGCTGTACACAAATAATTTTGTCTGAATAAAGAAGAAAGAGGTCTAATACACTTAAACCGAAACAAAACCAACAATAAAAGAACAGTGCTCATGCCAAGTTCAAAGCTTCTAACAATACAGCTGTAATTTCTGGAGCAGAAATTCCCATCCTAATGCAAAACAAAATCAAAAACCTGCATCTAAATACTTAAACCTACAAAACACAGTTCATCCAAATTGCAGAGCTTCTTTTCTGTGACAGGTACAGTAACAAATAAATACATCTTATATGAAATAAGTTGAATCAACTGCATAAAGAACAGAATGAAGCCTGCAACAGGCTGTGTGGGCAGTGGGGGAAAGCAGTGGCATGCCCATTCCACAGGACCTTATCTTTTTTGTGCACTGACATCAAAGCATTCAGAGTTCAGCTCTGAATGAAAAGTATCTATCTCACTCTTTACAATTCCCTGAAAGGAGCTTGTGGCCAGGTGGGAGTTGGTCTCATCTCTCAGGTGACAAGTGACAGGATGAGAGGAAATGGCCATAAGTTACACCAGGAGAGGTTTAGATTGGATATTAAGAAAAATAGTGGTCTCATATTAAAACAAACTGCTCAGGGAACTGGTGGAATCACCATCTCTGGAAGTGTTCAAAAGGTGTGAGAACATGGCACCTAGGGACATGGTTTAGTGGTGAACATGGCAGTGCTACGTTAATGGTTGGACTCAATGATCTTACAGGTTTTTTTCAACTCAAACGTTTCTATGATTCTATATTGAAGGGAAATAATTTTATCTCCAAGTTAACCTCACAAGCAGCAGCACATAAATAGCACCAGGGGACTGCTTTGAAGAGAAACGTCAACAGTGTTAGGTGGCTGCTTAGTAGAAAAATCTCTGCTCATTTTGTGTTGCCGCTCATGCTGCAGCACAGCCAAATATTTTCAAATAGGTTTTCAGCTTCATCAGAACTTACTTTCCCCCAAATGCTGTCATGCTATTAACCACTTTTTCAGGGAATATATATAAATAGAAATAAAAGTACTTGAGAGGAAAATGGAGGAAAGCACAGACTTCATGTACACCATAACATCCATTATTTTTGTATTTTACTTAAGCATTTATTGGAGGACACCTTGAATTTGTTTGCTTAGAGTTGGCATGATAATTTTTTCCCCCGCACTTCCGTGTGCATAACACTGCACAGTGGGTGCAGCAAGGCAATAGAAGAAGGATTTGGCAGACAATAGTAAAAGCGTCACTCTATGACTGTGTCTGTTAGATTAGGGGTAGGAGTTTCCTGCCTCCCTCTTCCTTGGGAGGAAAACCCAGGGCAGAAAGCCAAGGCTGTGAAAGTACAGGTTGTCCGTGGAGCTGGTGGGGCTGAGGTTGCTCTTGTCTGGGTAAAGGGCAAGCTGAAGGTCTGGTGTGCAGTGAGTACCTCCTCTCCCAGGTGACGGGTGATAAATACCTCATTGCTCAACCCCAAGCAGGACTCTGGCGCCTACAATTCCGTCCCCTGATGGGTCTCTATCTGACGAATGTGCTCTCCATAGCTGGACTGCTGCCAGCACAGCCTGGAGACCAGTAGCCTGTTTTTTCTTGTATGCTGGGTAGGATGGGCGAAAATGTCCTCTTACTCCTTGCTGTGTCTCTCAGTCCAGCTCTTGTGAGCTGCTGTGCTGCCAGAGGTTATTTGAGATCTTGGGACATGCCAGCAGAGAAATCATCCCCATGGTGAGGGTGCAAAGGCGATGAGTATTTTATCTGCTGTCTTCAGGCTTTGCTTGAGACATCAGTGTCGAGGGGAAGCGGGAGGCAAAAACTTGCCTTCAAGAATTTGAGTTGTTAGTGCTGATTTATTTATGCCACATTAAGTCAGAAAAAATGGAGGTTAAACACCTGGGGACTATGCATCAGGGTGAGCTTGTTGGGTCATGAGACTGCCAGGGAAAAGAAATGCTCTCCTCTGAAAAGGACTTGTGGTCATGTACATGCAGCAGGTGTGGAGCCATGCAGCTTCCCCATCTTGCACATCATCTCTCCTGGTTCAACTCTTTCTCAATACCTTCTCCCATCTGACTTAAAAAACATCATTATTATAAAGTAGGAAAGGCCCTTTTTAATCCACAGTACAACTTATTCTGCTAAATAACATCAATATATTGAAAAAAATACTTTTCTCAAGTCAAATACTATTGCAAAGTGTGTTGATGTCCTGTCAATACCTTGGTTAATGCTGGATTAACTCCGTGATGCAGTATGTGTGGCTGTTCACTTAGCTCCTGCTCAGGTGCTCCTTGTGTATGCTGGGAGCAGCACCATCAGGTTAAAGCCAGGACACCACGTGTGCCAGACACAAGGAACAGGAGAAGGGAAGGTGCATCGTCCCCTGCATTGTTCTGGCAGAAGCTGTCAGCTTGGGATAAAACTGCCATAGAAATGGCACAGAGCACATGCCCAAGCTGGAAGGTAGCCACAGGTCAGCTTACTCCAGAAAGCCTCTGGAGCTGGCTCAAGAGCAGCTGAACTGCTGAGGTTCTCCTGCTTCCCACCACTGTCTAGCTATGGGGACAGAAGGATCTGCACTTGCACTGTCTCGTAGTTCTGCTTGTGTGCAGATGGCAGTCAGTGATTTTTGAGTTAGGGAGTTAATGAAGCAGGAGACTACAAAATTTATTAGACTGGTCTATTTGTTACAAGGGAGTTGATTTGTTGATTTTTACTTTAGTTATTTTTTACCTTGTGAGCTCCTGAGATAAAGCTTGGTTCCTGTAGGGCTTATCCTGTAAATCTGAGTGGCCTGGAGAAAGAGTGGCACCGCTGAAAGCATGAAAAGGTGGTGAGCCACAGGAAGCAGAAGCTCAGCCAGAAGATGTGTGATGTCTTTCTCGCACAAGATGTGTGGAACATCTTGTGACAAACCACTGCCTGAGCCAGCATGGGATGCAGAGGGATTTGAAACCACTTCTGCTACTTCCATTACGTCTGAACTGCTGTGACTAAGAGCTGCTGCAAAGCTGGTGATGCCCTTGGCCCTGGCTGTGAGCTCTACGCTGTGTGCTGGACCTCATGTTTGGGTGCCTGTGGCACAAGGGAGTTCAGGCACCTTGCCCAGATGGCATTACACCCTCCCAGACACAGCATAATTTTCTGTTTGATCAGCCATCTGAGCAGACCCTCTCCACTGTGCAGACATGGGACCAGCTCTCACTTTGTACCAAATGCAATGGCTTCAGTTTCAGTGAGATGTGCAGCTGATCCTCAGCTGTATTTCTAAGGGCTCTCAAAACTTCCCCTGACACTTACTCAGCTCCGTTCTCCTGCGGCTTTTCCAGTTGCAGGAATTTCCCTTTCACCTAAGCCATTTCAAGCTGTGGGAAGGAAGCAAGGTTTGGGAGTGATGTGGTCTTCCACTGAAGCTGTGGAGACATCTAGAAAAAAAGTGAAATTTCTGATTCAGAAGCCCTTCTCCATTCTGAAATGAAACCTTGAGGCTCTTACTCTGCGTCTGGAAAGGGCTGGTGAAATCAGAGCTTTGGAGAGAGACCCCCAGGCACTCTCCTGTGCTAGGCAGCCCCTCCAGGCTGCACACTGGTGGGCTTACATGGACCCTCTGTGAATGAACACACCTCTCACCGCTTGAAACACCAGGTTTGTGTAAATAGGAGCATGAGGCAGCGTGCTGGGGAAGGTGGCTTTGCTCATTTGTGTATGAAGTTGCAGGCTGGATTGTTTTAAGTGGTACAGAGAACAGGCATGAGCATTTACCTATGAGTGGCCTAAAATGGAATAAACTAGTTTCTGGTTGCAACTGCTCCATAAAATACAATGGTAGAGTGCATAATTCATACTTCTTGCAGAGAAAGCAAAAATGTATTAAGGAAGGTTTTTTAAATCTATGCTCGTGAATCTTCATCAGTATTGCATTTATGTAGTACATGGTGAATTGGTCAATATGAATTTCAGCTGATTTTTTCCATTGTCTGCTTGAAAATAATCATAGAGTGGCTTGGTTTGGAAGGGATCTTAAAGATCATATAGTTCCAAAGCCTGTGCTGTGGGCAGGGATGCTTTCCACTAGACCAGGTTACTCAAAGCTCCATACACCCTGGCCTTCAACACTTCCAGAAATGGGACATCCACAACTTCTCTGGGCAACCTGTGCCAGTGCCTCACCACTCTCACAGTGAAAATTTTTTTTGTAATATCTGATCTAAACCTACCCTCTCTCAGTTTAAATCAATTTCCCCTTGCCCTGTTACTACATGCCCTTGTGAAAAGTCCCTCTCCAGCTCTCTTGTAGCCCCCTTTAGGTACTGGGAGATGCTCTAAGGTCTGTCTGGAGCCTTTTCTTCGTACCACCTAAAAAACCCAACTGCATTTCTGCTTTTTGTTTCCCTCTGCCCCAGCAGACACCTAGGTCATGAGCCTTGTCCATTCAGGCGGTGGGACATCAGGCATCTCCTCTTCCAGGGAGAATCTGCAGACCTACAACTTTTTGCAAACCTCAGTTTCCACAGCTTATTGCAACGTTTTTAGAAAAAACATCAACCATTTATGATGCAGCCAGGGAGCGGCCAGGCAGCCCTGTTGCAAAGCAGGCACAGCTGCAGTTAAACTTTGGAGCTGCTGGAAGCCAAGGGAAGCATTTCAAGGCACAGGTCCCTGTTTTCTCAGCAGTACTACTAGTAAAAGCCTTCTTTTAAAGCACCATAAATCCTAGCCTGTTGACAAAGCTGCTACATCGCAGTTTAACCTGAACTTCTGCTTTCCCCATTCTTGATGAGGATGAGTGAGAAGGGAACATCACCATCAGCACTTCTCATGGGACGCATTGAATGCGACTTGCTCCTGAGAAAGCAGCCACCCAGACCCTCTCTGGGATCTCTGCATGCTATGTGTATCCTGCTGGGAAACACTAAGTGCTGTCCTGATGACACTGATTCTCTACAAAATGTGGAAGTGCATCCAAAACTCTCATGACTTGCAGGGCATCAGTGGTTACGTATTTGGGGCATGTAAGTGCAGAAACTGCAAATATTAGTATCTCATAAAGGGAAATTTGTGTGTGGTTAGTTTATGGAAAGTGCTTGGTTGATTTTACAGTGGCTGGGCTACATGGCTTGTGACAAGCACTTAAGGAATCAGCCTAATGTTTATAGAAAGCCCCCATGTTGGCTGTATTTTCTAAGAAATGAAAACCTAGGTGTCTGTCCCAATGAAAGTACATCATTCAGAGCTGCTCTCCCCCAAACAGCAACAACGTGTGGGCAAAGTTAAGGGAATAAGACAATAAACATGCATTTTTTTTTTTTTTAAGAAGAATAACTAATCCTGGGAAAAGGAAAAATAAATCACTGTGTTCTGCATGTGTTAAGTCTGTGGTTGTAAGGACAGGGCACAGCTCCTGACCTCCTCCTTCAAGTTACCTCCCACCCATTATACTTTTTATACTGCTGGCTGCCAATAAGAACATGCAAGTGAGCAAGTTTCGTTTTGTCTTCACCACAGCCTCTTTGTGCAGGGTCCCGGCCAGAGAGGAAGCTTGCACTGACCAAGGCTGCTCACCAGGTTGGTTCTCTAAAAGCACAGAAATTTTAATAACTTGTTAACCTGGGAAGAGTGGGACAATTGTGTCAAAGTAGGAATTTTTTTCTTTTTTCCTGCTTAGCACGTAATATAAAACAAACTTTCTGGCAAATCCTACTTGGGGAAGCAGAGGGGCTTTTTAAAAAGCTATGCAAAAAGCTGGATTGTGGAGAATTTACCTTCGCTTGCTGCTTTCTCCTGCTATCAGAATTGTATAAATGTGTTGAAGGAGTCTGGCCGGTGCCTTACTCTCTGTTTCAACTGGGCTGTCCTGCTAGAAGCTCAGATATTTGCTGCTTTTGATGCCTGGTGTGTGCTTGCTGTCCTTTCAGTGGGGTGTGCTGTTGGTGGCAAGAGCAGTTTCATGCTGCAACCTCTTCAGTATTGTTTGAGGACAAAATAAGTGAATAATACCTGTGTACTGTGCATTTGCAAAAGTGTCGAGAGATTCACCATGTCGGTGGGAGTGCTGTGGGCAGGCAGAGGGAAGCTGTGGGTAGGCAGAGGCATTGCACTTCCCTCTGGACACACACCTGATACCATCACCTCCAGCTGCATTCCCGCTGGGCTTGCAGGCTGGCGTGTGCTGCCAGGTGAAGCCAGGAGTGGGATTTCTGGAAAAGCACTCGTTACTCCAAAGGATGGAGAAATAAGGTGCTCCCCCTCCCCCAGCACCACTCATTTCAGTTTCTGTTCTGGCTTCTGAGCTCAGAAGAAACATGAGGAGGAGGAGGAGCCTGACCACCCAGCAGGGTGAGTCTGCCTTTGTTGAACTGCTGTTTTCAAGAAATAAAACAAACCAACCCAGCTTATAGCAAAATAGTCTCAACAAATGTGAGCAGGCAGTTTATCTTATCTCAGAGAACCTCACCCCAAGGCCAAAGTTTCTTTGAATTTTTACCTAGGAATGTTTTGTGCTTTTTTCACTTGGCTAGGGAATTAGAAGCAGAGAGGGATTGTTCTTGTTGCTATTCTTATTATCATCATCGTTATTATTTTAGACCTGAGGCTTACTGGTTTTCAAGGCTTTCTTGCTTGCTTGACCACAGGAGAGGTGTCAGACTTTGGACATTGATTTTCTGCCCTTCTGGCTCCCTACATGAAGAAACCAGAGATATGAGCTTTCTGTAGTATCTCTCTTGCATGGACCCTGGCTTTGCTATGAGGAAATGAGGAAATGAGTCCCCAGGTGCTTCCCACATGTGCTGTGCCCATGCCAAAGCCATGTCATGTAAAATATGCCAAGTCCAACAACAGGAATGCCCAAGTCACTCCCTTCAGCCTGACTTCACTGCCCAGCCCAGCTTGGCACAAGGGAAATTAGCTGTGTCTAAGTACTAGCAAAGCCTTTATGGGGTGGAGTGGGAAACACCAGTGGCCTGATGCTATTCTGAAGGCTGGATAAAGTGGTAGAAAATGCGAACACCTTGAAAAGGTAAGTTATGCTTAATCACCTCCAGTGGCAGCAAGGGAGCTGGGCAAAAGGCCACCTGCTGAAGGGTGATAGCCACCAGTTCAGTTGGAGGTTCAGACCAACCACAGTTTTTTCACTGACTCTCCTGTTTCCTGTCTCAGCAGAGGACCTGGGAATGGCTGCCCCGACCGTTGTGACAATCCAGCCGCAGTATAGCGGGGCCCTGTCCCCTGTCTCGAGAGCCATGTGGCAGACAGGGCTGATGGACTGCTGCTCTGACTGTGGCGTCTGTGAGTGCCTGGGACACATTTTCCTTGCTCCTGCTGCTCGGCCTGATGGTGCCATTGTGCAGTCCTGTAACCTGGCTCTCCCAGCTGCTCTGCTGATGCTGATGGTTCTGGGCAGGCAGGCAGAGCCTCAGCCAATGCTGTGTTTCTCTCCCTGCCAGGCTGCTGTGGGATGTTCTGCTTCCCCTGCCTGGCGTGCCAAGTGGCTGGGGACATGAATGAGTGCTGCCTGTGCGGGACCACTGTGGCCATGAGGACCCTCTACCGCACCAGATACAATATCCCGGTCAGTGCTGAGCCTGCCTCCTCACACTGCTGAGGGCCTGAAGGATGAGGTGGCCCCGAGGCCACTCTCTCTGCACTCAGAGCAGCAGTGCTTTCTGCTCTCCCTTTTTTTTTCCATTTATATCCACATCAGCTGCTGCTTCCTGCTTTGAGCTTTGAAAGATGGGAAAGACTTGAGATAACTGTGGGCAGGCACTGAAGAATAGGTGAAGTTAGTTACAGAGATAAAAATCCATAATCAGATTTAGGAGAAGGTTGGACAGTACATAAGTGAGGGTGTTTCTTCCTGCAGGGGAGGCAGTTGGTACCATCCCAAGGGCAAATCATGGGACCCAAATTCACTTTGCCCAAATTATTTGTTCCTGTGTGGATTTTTCTTCCCAGTCTGAACATCAGAAGCCAAAAGTAGCTATCTGCAGCCTGCACAAAGGGCTCTCTCCTTCCTTTCCTTGGTACTGGTGGTTTGCCAGCCCAGGGCTTCAGTGCTTGTTACTCAGGGTGCTGCAGTCAGCCAAGAAAAAAGAGTAGTTGACCTGGAATGTGATTAAGATTTTCTTGGCTGAAACATGGCTTTTGGGAAGCTTCTGTCCCTAACCAGTTTCTCCCTAACAGGGGTCCATTTGCTCTGACTTCTGTGTCACCCTATGGTGCCCCGTGTGCTCCGTTTGCCAAATGAAGAGAGACATCAACCGCAGAAGGGAGCTTGGCATATTCTAGTAGGTTGGGGGTGCTGGTGCTGGTCCATAAAGCTGCTGTCACATGCAGCCGAGCGGCTTCCCAGAGCCTCTGCTGCCAACAACTTGACATGGGACAATTTGCTGCAGTGGGAAAATGGCCAGGTGACAAGAGTGACCTGTCTTGAAGCAAAATGCTGCTGGGAACCTCATTCAGGGTGGAGGGGGAAGGACTGGGGGGACACACGGAGTGTGGTGAGGCACAGTCCCACTCTCTGACCTTCCTCTACTATCCTGTTGCAGATGCTGCCATCCTTGCTGCATCCTTGGAACTGCTGCAGGCAGGAGTCACCGCTGCCCTCATGGTTGGGAAATGCACCATGTGGAGCTTGCCTTGATTGCATTTGATTTCCCCTGCAGCAATTAAGTTTTGAGTTTTAAGCGATTTAAAATTAACTGCAGCAATAAAGTTTTGAATTTGTCTTCCTACCTGTGTGTATGTCATTCTTGCACCACCTGAAAGCACCCATCCTTCTCCCACTCCATCCATCTCAGCAGCCCCTAGTGCAGCTGAGATTTCCCTGTGCCTGCTGCAGAGAGAGATTTTTGCTAGTATTTTGCTAATGAATCAGTTTTTAGAAAGGATATTTAATACATTGGAGGAGTTGGTGTTGCTCATCCAAGCTGCAAAATTTGGGAAAGTGACTACTGCTTCAGGGCAGAGCTGGGTCTTCCTGAAGCAAGTGACTTCTGCAGTCCACCCAGCATTGCCTCTGCTGTGGTGGCCCTGGTGGCTGTCCAGGGCTACCAGTGCCACCTTTCTGAATGTAAAGGCATGGGGATTTGGAGCTGCCTGGCACCAGCTCACCTGATGTTGCAGAGAAATGGACCCTGAGCATGAATTCCTACCCACCTGCAATGAAAACCTGGCTGGATCATGGGTTTTCTGGGTTCTCTCCATACCATCTTCCTGCATGGCCTATAGAGCCATGTGCTTGCTCTGGGCTGTGAGCCCTGCATTTCCAATCAGAAGGTGGAGGTTTCATCCACTTTCTCTCCATCACTCTCAAGAGAAATGCTAAAGGATCTTTGATCCCTACAGATATTCCCCAGCTTCATTCTTTAAGTAGAATATGATTATTCTTTTGTTCCTACTCTGCCTTCACCTTCACCACAAAACTTTTGAAGGGCAGGTGGTGGCTCTGTCCATGCTGCAGAGTGGGTTGGTGTGGTGGCAGTCCTAACTGTTTAAACTCCAGATGGCTCAAACGGTCCTATGGATGATCCCTGGCAATATAGAAAAATGCATTTTTAGCCTAAGAGTGGCCACCCCTGTGTCACCCAGTGCAGTTACAGGCAGTTCTTGCAGATTCTCAAATTTGACGAAGGAAAGGTGCTGCACTTCCAGCAGCACATGGCTTAGGGCAGCACAGGAGCCTGGAAAGAAACTGCCCTTCTCTGGGAATCTCTCCCACTGGGGCTCTGGGCCTGGAGAATGCCCAGGTGGGGAAAAGCGAGGGCAGGCAGCAGGAATGCAGCAGGGAAGCTGGTTTGTGCAAAGCTGCACCTAAGCCGGCATTTGCTCTGTTAGTCAGAGAGAGCAGAGGTCATTTTCCAGAGAGCATATAAAGCATAAGAACCAGGAAAAGGATACGTGTCTGCTGGGACAAGGACGGCTTGTAAAGTACGTACGGCACAGGTTTGCTCTGGTTGTGGTATGGAAACTGCTCTTGGCTGAAGTGGTGATGCTGGGGAAGGGGAACGACTGGAAACAAATACGAGTTTTCTGCCTGGGAAACTGCTCTTGGCTGAAGTGGTGATGCTGGGGAAGGGGAACAGCTGGAAAAAAAAATGAGTTTTCTGCCTGGTAAACTGCTTCAGGATTAACCTCAGCACAGTGGGTACTGCTGATGACATCTCAACAGACATGGGAAAGATAGGTAGAGGACAGCAGTTTTTGTACTGTACTGCCCATTTGTGCACATATACATGTGCCTATAGATGCTACTTTGTGAGCTGGGATGTCAGTGAAAGGTGGCTGCCTGCACTTCAGGATCCCTTTGTCCCCATCAGTCATTCCAGCATGGCTGGTGATTCCATGGGGCTGTGAATTGTAGAATTGTGATATGTTTGGTATGTCAGGCCTGGGCCTCTGTCGGGAGGTGAGTGTGAGGCGGAGGCTTCTCCAGGCTGCTGCCTGCTCCGCACTGCAGCCTCGACCCTTGCAGGGATATGGTGTGCTCGAACCTGCAGAGCAGAATGGGAAGCCTGGCTGGTGGGATCCTGCCCCTAAATCTTCTCCTGCTGCTCCTCATGTGTCCCCTTCAGTCATTCCAGTATGGTTGGTGATGCCATGGGGCTGTAAATTGTCCGCTTCTCCCTGTGGTCCCTGTGGTCCTGCCTGTTGCTGGACATCCCTGTCCCTGCATGGAAGCACCATATGGGCTTACCGCAGCACAGCCTGTCCATGGTCTGTCTCGTTCCCTGCCCTCCCTGGTTCTTGCTTCTTAAATCGTTGTGTGCCAAGGCTTCCTCAAAGGGCTGCTGTTTTGGCATGCCAGGAGGTGTTACTTTGGCTGCAGTGGTGGGAATTACCTGGGATCTCATGCATGAACAAGCAGGGAGACCTGAGCCAGGGCAGGGCCAGAAAGCACCCGGAGAGGGACAGTGGGTACAGTGCTCCCTGCTGCACTCACAGGTGTCTCAGGGACAGCCCAGCCATGCTTCCACTGCCTGCAGAAATCTGCAAAAAGTCAGGAGCAAACTATGTGGACATTTTTACCAGCTTTCTTCCCTCTTACAACATAATGCAACAATCTTTTTCCTATTCCTGTTACTGCCAGGAACAAGGGTTGGCTCTACAGCAACAGGCTGTGTCTGACAGCAGGGATGTGTCTGGGACAGTCTGTAAAAGCTGAGGAGCCACAGGACCTGCCAGCAGAGCCATCAACCCTTTGCCACCTGTTGGCACTAGCCAGTACAATTGCAATGCCACAGCCACTGCCTCTCCGATGTGGGTAATGAGCTCTGTGGTATCATCCAAGTGCTGGGCACAGTAATATATTTGTTCCACAACATTTCTTGTATTGTTTCATACTTAACTCTGTGTAAATATGCAATTTTGATGTGAAAACAAACCCCTTATAGTGCTTAACAAAGTGGTGCTATGCTTGAGCAGAAGACAGGGAGCATGTCTGCATGGGGCTCTTCTTGTGGGAGAATGCTCTATTTTTGTTGTTGTTGTTGTTGTTCTGTTTTTTTGTTTTAATGAAAGCTCCAAAACAAAAGTGAGAGTGGCGGAGGCTGGTGCTGTGCCTGGCAGAGGTGGCAGAGAGGGAAGGAGCCACTGATGGAGGTGCAGGTGCAGGTGGAATTGTTATATTATTTAGGTGATTTTGGGAATGGTGCTGTGGAGCAGAGGCTTTCCTGCTCTCAGAGGATGCAGCTCTATGTTGAGGAAGGATGAGATGGAGAGGAGCTCCATGGGCCATGGTGACCCCAGGGGACTGAGGAAGAGGAGGATGAGGTGTTGGCACAGACAGTCAAGTGGAGGAGGGATAGGAACTAGTGACAGGGCTTAGGGTGATGGAAAGGGACAAGGAAAACCCACTGCCTTGAAGCGTGCTAAGAGGGAAAGTGAAAAAGGAAGGGAGAGGGGGAAGTAAATAGGCTGCGATCCTCATAGAACAAAGTAAATGTTAGGGTGACTCCTGAGAGCTTGGGGAAGCTAGACCTGAGCAGGAATAGCTTTGGGAGACTGCGACCATAAGAAAAAATAAAACCAAAAAAACAGCCCAAAACATTTGACGCAGACGATGATAGATGAACTGCAGGTTTGAAGTGTTGAAGCACTGCAGTTCTGAAGCAGAAGAACCTCTGTTTTCACAGAGGCATTTTATTTGCATAGGCGAGGGATGATGTCTGCTGCCAACAACTGGTTTTGGGGAGGGCTTTGCTTCAGGGGGTAGTGGCAGCTTCTGGCAGAGCTGTTTCCCCTACTTTGTGGGAATGGTGACAGTACCCTGACAGTGGGGACTCCCCAGGAAGCTCTCTCTTTGAATGCAGCAGCCTGAGCAAGACACCCAATTCAGAAACACCTGCAGTATCTTCCTCTGATGGCTCTTCTTTCCAGACCACAAACTACCTGGAGGGACCTGACTCCATGCTGGCAATGGCCTCTCAAAATGTGGTTATGGTCCAACCCCAGTTTGCAGCTGCCCAGCAGCCAGGGCAGTGGCAGACAGGGCTGATGGACTGCTGCTCTGATTGCGGCGTGTGTGAGTACATATGTACCCCTCATTCCTGCTCTTGCACATGATGCATCCCTGGTATTTTACCCTGCTCCTTCTGCAACATTACCCCTGCTGCAAACCCCACTTTTGTGGGTACTGGAGGCAGAGCAGCTCTTGCCTGATGTCAAGAGCCACAGCTCCCCACTGGCTTTTCCCCCTTTCCTCAGTCTTTGCACCCCTCAGCCAAGCCCATGTCTCACTGTCCCACAGGTCTTTGTGGGATGTTCTGCTTGCTCTGCCTGGACTTCCAAGTGGCTGGGGACATGGGCGAGTGCTGCCTGTGTGGCTCCAGTGTTGCCATGAGGACCCTCTACCGCACCAAATACAACATCCCGGTCAGTGATCAGCTCAGGGCCTGACCCAACAGCAGCAACAGCCATGGGATGGGTGCTAGGGTGGGGGCTCAGGGAAGGAGAAAGGGGTACCCAAGGAGAAGGGCAGAGGCAAGGAGTTTCATGGACATTCCAGCAGGCCGAGAGCCAGGGACACACCTGCCTCCCTACTGTGAGCTGGAGGTAATCCCACCGCACACCACTTCATCCCATTCCTTGCTGGATACGTGTGCTGCAGGGCCCGGGTGACCTACCCAGGGGTGCTGACAATATGAAATAGAAAGGCTGAAAGGCTTAAAGGCTGATGTGGGATGGGTTATTCATGCAATGTCCCTTGCTCCATAGGGTTCCATCCTGGGAGACTTTTGCACTGTCTGGTGGTGCACCCCGTGTGCACTCTGCCAGCTGAAGAGAGACATCAACCGGAGGAAGGAACTGGGCATATTCTGGTAAGCTGTGAGTGCTGGCACTGCCTTATCTCCCTGCTGCACAGCACCCAGTGGCTTCCCAGGGTCTCCCTTTCCACTGACACCTGACTCCAGACACAGGGTTGCTGCAGTGCCAGAGTAGTAATGGTTGGGGAAAGGGTGACCCTCCTCTCCTGTCACATTGCAGATGCTGCCATCTTCAGTGCACCCTGTGGAGCCACTGCAGCCAGTAGCTGCTGCTGCCCTGGATGTGGGAAAATGGACCACGAGGACTTTGCCTTTACTGTGCTCGATTTGCTCTTCCCTGGGTAATGCCAACAATAAATGCATGCCTGTCTTCCTGTCCATGTGTTGTTACTTATATCTCTGTGTCCTTCTGCAGCACCAGAGTAAGTGCTGTACTTTTCTAGGCTGTGTGGTAAGGACCATGATGACACTGTCAAGTAAAGGAGGCTTTCTTTTACACAACCACACTGGAATGAGGCCAGACCACAAAATTCAGTGAGAAGATAAAATAAAACAAAACAAAAGCCAAATCTGCTACGGGAACAACTTCTCTGTGGACACCACCAATGTGCAGAGCTGGCAACAGCATCACCCTCTCCTCAGAGAGCCCTGTGTCCCCAGCATGGGGCTCCTGCAGAACTCCTGCCTGCATCTTTCCTCCCACAGTGATGGCTGGTTTTGTGTTCCCTGACAGTCATTCCTGCTTGGCATCCTTCTACCCCTTGGCCCATTCCTGATCATGGCCCGCCCCTGATCATGGGGTCTTCTCTCCAGGTGTCTTTCTCCTCCAATGCACACAAGGGTCGCCCCATTGGGACCAGGGACCAAAGCCATGAATCCTATAAGGACCTGTGTCCTCCACAGTGAGCCAGGAGAAGCTGGGAGGCTGCTGAGCAGACAGACACAAGAAAATGGAGGTTTTGTTTCTGCTAATTCCTTTAACAAAAGTTACTACAAATGATCACTAGTAAAGCAAGTACACACTTATGATCACTTACCTGTAGGCACACCTATATGCATTATTTGAGGTGTTACCAGCATAACCCTTGCCAAACTGCTTCCAGTAGCAGGCAGGAAGGAAAAGCCTCTTGTCTCAGGTGATCCACATCACAGAGCCATAAAAATGCAAAGCAGCCACTCCCAGGGCTTGTAGGGCAAGTGACGCACGGAATGACTTCA
>VZRN01000275.1:0-31878 GCA_013397935.1 Dasyornis broadbenti
TCAGTCGGCGAGCGCCAGCTCCACGCCGGCCCCGTCGCCCGCCCGGCAGCTGAGTCCCGCGGCCAAGCCCTCCAGCACCCCGCCCTCGCTCTGCTCCAGCCCCGCCAAGCCCCTCTCGCCCGGCGCGCAGCCCCAGCAGGTGCCGGTGAAGCCGCCACGCTCCACCATCGCCAGCCCGTCCGTCGACAGTGCCGGCCCCGAGCTGGCTCAGCAGAAGCTGGAGGAGACCAGCGCGTCCCTGGCTGCCGCGCTGCAGGCTGTGGAGGAGAAGATCAAGCAGGAGGACAGTCAGGCGGCAGAGTAAGGGGGTGCAGGGATGGGTGGTGGTCCCCGGGGAGGGTATGAGGCCACTCTGTGCCACCGAGCACGGGAAGCCACAAGGGCCGTGCACAGGGGTTGGGCTGTGACACCACGGTGGGAGTGGGGTGGTGCTGGGGACACCGGTGGAGCATCAGGAGACCCTGGCTGGAACCGCCCTGGGGAGGTGACACTGAAGGACATCTTGCTGAGCAGCACGGGCAGGGGGACTTAGGCATGTGGGTGCACTGGGGCCTGTCTTGGAGAGGGGACACTGGGGACATGGAGCCACAGCACTGTGCCGTGGCCCTGGGCACCGCAGCACAGAGAGGCAGGAGGGCCGTGCCGTGGGGCGGAGGGGGCTGTGCCGTGTCCCCGTCCCGTGTGCTGTCCTCACCTGTCTGTGTCGCTCCGCAGCTCAGCCGTGGAGTCGAAGAGCACCGTGAGCATCCTGGACGACATTGGCAGCATGTTCGACGACCTGGCGGACCAGCTGGATGCCATGCTGGAGTGAGGGGCGCCAGGGCCCCGCGAACCTCAGGGCTTACGTGGGCACAAGGGCACAACGATCCACGACCCCCCGGCCCCGCCGCCCTCCCCCCGTCCCCTTTGTACAGCCGTCCCCTCCCGGACATCCCGTCCCTCGGGGTTTGCACAAAGAAGAAGATACCTCAGGATTGTGCTCACGGACTCGGCGCCGGCTCCGGCAGGACTCCCTTTTGCAGAAGCAAAAAAAACAAAAAACACAGAAATAAAACCCAACAGAAGAAACAAAGCAACACGCTCCGGACCGAACCGCTGCCGGGGCTCGGGGGGGCTCCCAACTGACCTGTCCGGTGGCCACCCACACCTTGCCAGCCCCGGCGCCGCGGGTCACCACGACCCGAATGTAGCACAAGCCCTGCCCGGCGCGGTGGCTCTGCCAGCCGCGTGTCACCAATGGCGTTTGCTGGTGTCAGGGCCGGGCAGGCAAATGCACTTGGGTTTCTTTGCTCCGTTTTTAATTTTGATTTTTAAACTTTGTTTTCTTTTTTGGTCGGCGTTGGCAGGGGCGGGCAGGGCTGGCAGTGGCCCCAGGGGCAGCGGGACGTGCCCCTGCCTGGCCCCTCCCCGCCTGGGGACAGGACGGTGATAAGCTATAAAAAAAAGTATTAATTTATTGGAGGGGAAAAAAAATAAAAAAAGATATAAAGCAGATTTCCCCCACCCCCAAAATAATAAAAGAAATAAACTTTAACAAATATATATTTAAAAGATTTAAAAATATTAGCAGTTATATATAAAGCAGTTTAAAAGAAATCAAGAGAAAACTGGATTTTAGCTTGAGAAAAACTATTAGATTATACTAAGCTGTGTGTCTTGTGGCAAACTCATTCTAAGAGTAGCACAATATTTACCTTTTCTCTGGGTGGAAGGTACGTGCGAGCGGTTCTGGTCGGGTTTTCCGTTGGGATTCAGTGTCGCGTCTTTCTTTTTCCACCGTTACGAACTCAAAGGATGTGCCTTGTTTTATGGAGGTTTTTGTTAATTCTTACACTGGAGGTGTTTCATTTCTTTTGGAGTGTCTTCAGGGTTTGGTTTCGTTTCTTTTTATGACTTCTGTTGTCGGTCTCTGTCTGGGTGTGTGTGGGTGTGCGTGGGTGTGCACGCGGGGTGCGTGTGCTCGCGTGTGTCCTGCGGGATGCACCGCTGTATATTCCTGTATAAACTGGAGTTGGAGTCTGGTTCAGTCGCTTGAGTCCTGATGAATGCATTTTTTGCTTGTGGTTTCCAAACAAAAGTGTTGCTGTTCCTTTCTTTTCTCGAGACATAGAGTGGTCTCTCCCTCCTTCCCTCATCCCCCCTTGCCTTTTTCCCCCATCGTTCCCGTTGTGGTCGCTGATCCAGATGTGTTTGGCACAACTTTGAAATTTCTTTAAAAAAAAAAAAAAACCAACAAAACACACAAAAAAAGACTTTAAAAACAATTAAAAAAATAAACACCCGCCTGAAAATATCTGTTGAAAAGAAAAAAAAAATGTATCTAAAAAAAAAAATCCATAAAGTTCTACATGATGGATATATACATATATATATTTTTTATGATTAAGTTATGGACTCTGTATCGTATCCCATCTGTCCAGCTCTGCATCTTGGTGCTGCTCCCTGCTCTTCTGTGCTTAGATTTCACCTCTACTCGTCTTTATTCTTCCTATTCTGAATTGTAGATGGCTCGTGGTGCTGTGAAGACGTTTGCTCCTATACCAAGTCTGGCAACAAATATTTAAACAAAAATAAAAAATTAAAACTCCTGCCAGGCTGCCACCACTGTTTGTGTCCCCAAGCCCTCCCGAGTCCTCGTGGCGTGGCCGTGGCGTGCCGGGTGTTCGGTGTCATGCCAGGTGTTTGTGCTGCGTGGTCCGAGGGCACCCCTGGGTGCTTCTGTGGAGTGCTGGGGCCTGGCTGGGACCTGTCCCCAGTGAGGTGCCTGGGCTCCACACCCCAATTTTCACCCCATGGGGCCAGTGCTGGCTGCTGGCTCCCTGCAATAACTCACACTGGGCAGGAACAACTCTTTCTGCTTTTATTGTCAATGAAGAAATAATCAAATCTATATTACAATCTTAAAAACAGTAGAAAATGTGAGTAAAAATGCAACGGAGGCTTTTTGTCTTTAATGTGGAGACCATTATTACAGGGTGGTGAACAATGGGCTTGTGGAACTTGATTTGAGAACTAGCTGTGGCATAAAAATCGTACCTGGCTACTCAAGGAAACACCTCTTCCCGGATGGATCGGCCCGGCGCCTTGGCAGTAAAATTAAATACTAGAGACAGAAAGGGGTCGGGTGCCCACCCAGGGTACGGCCTAAAGCTCAGTCCTGCCACGGACAGGGCAGCAGCTGCCCGGTGTCACCACTGGGACACGCGGATCCGTCCGGTGCCGGCGCTGGCCGAGGGCTGTGCTCGCCTGGCCCCGAGGCCCAGCGTCACCCCAGCCCCAGCCTAGGGGGACACAGGCACAGGAGGGCGCTGGCATTGAACAGCTTCCTCTTTTCCAATCATCTGGGGCAGATCTGAGGGAACATCTGGAGTGTCCATGGGGCAGAGCCATCTGGAGAGCCGCCAGCCAGGGCCTGGGGGAGCCGGCCAAGGGGCAGCAGCAGCAGGCAGTGGTCGGTGCAGGAGGAGCTGCAGCAGTCGTTTCAGTGGTGTGGTCACCCACAGGCCAATGGAGGGGAGAGTTTTTGGTCTTTCAGTGTGCAGGACTCGTGTGAGGCTCTCATTAGCACGTCCAGACCTGCGGAAAGACAACGGTACCGCAGGCAGTGACTCCTGAGCAGCCCTGTGGGCTTCTCTTCATTCCCCCACGGAGCTTCCCTTTGGGCTGGCAGCATCCACAACAGTCAGAAGGGAAACCTCCCACCCATGGAGAACCATCCTCTTATTTCACAGAAATCATTAAGGTTGGAAAAGCCCTCCAAGATCATCGCGCCCAACCTGTGACCAATCCCCACCTTGTCACGCAGCCCAGAGCACTGAGTGCCACATCCAGTCGTTCCCTGGACTCCTCCAGGGATGAGGACTCCACCACCTCCCTGCACTTAGCAACCCTTTCCATGAGGAAATTCTTCCTCATGCCCAACCTGAACCTCCTCTGGCACAGCTGGAGATTATGTCCTCTTGCCCTGTCCCTTGTTCCTTGGGTGCAGAGCCTGACCTCCCCCTGGCTGCACCTTTCTGTCAGTTTGAAGATGGCTCCTAACTCATCTAATGCCCTAATTCCAGCACTGGATGAACCCAAACCACCCAGGAGAAGCCCGAGGAAACCCACCTTTACAGTGCTGTCCACGGCGCCGGAGAAGAGGCGGCCGCGGGACACGGCGAGGGCGGTGACACTGCCCTGGTGGCGCAGCAGTGTCTGCGTGCAGATCATGTTGTCCATGCTCCACACCTGCGGGCACACGGGAAGCGTGAGCCGAGCACAGCCCGGAGCCCCGGGAGGGACGGGGATGCCGCGCGTCACGGGTGACACAGGTGACACACGGAGGCCCTGTGACACACAGGGCTGGGGATCCCAGGCTGCCACAGACTCTGGGTGCAGCCGCCCAGCCCCGCACTCGTACCCTGAGCGAGCGATCGTAGGACGCGCTGAAGACTTTGGTTTGATCGGGTGTGGAGATGACAGCGAGGGCGTAGACTGTCCCCACGTGCCCGGTCAGCGTGCGGACCTGCTCCTTCGTCTCGATATCCCAGACCTGCGGGAGAGAGCCGGCCTTGGACACTGCACTGGGCTGAGCTCCTCTCTGGAAGTGCTTCCACCCGCACACACACCTGCAGGGCGGGTGCTGCGCCAGAGGGACAGGCAGAGCCAGGTGCCCATCCCCTCGCCCCTCTGCCTCATTCCCAAGCCAAGGAGCCCACCCCAGCCCATCCTTACGTGGATGAGGTTCTCGTAGGTGCCGCACACGATGTGGTGGTTGGTCACGGCGATGGAGTACACGCTGCCTCCCGACGTCTGCAGCACGTGCACACACTCCAGGTTCCGGATGTCCCAGATCTGAAAGAGATGCAGCAAAGGCAGGGTGAGACCCTTCTCCAGAGGGGAAATCCCTTGCAGCCATTCTGCCACGTCCACAGTCAGCCTGGCTCCATATGTGCCCAGATCACACCTTTAGGGACAAATTGATCCAGCTGGGAATGTTCAGCACTGAAGAGCAAATCCCTGCTATCTTATTTAGCTGCCCAGCTTTGAATATCCAGGCTGGAAATGTCATGGAGACTTCACACTCTTCATGTGTGACTGCACACACGTGTGCACACACAGCCCAGTCCTTGATAGCACTAAAACCTGATGCAGCCAAATTAACAGGGGTTCATTAACACTGAGAAGGGCAACTTCCAATTCTCGTGTGTGCCCCAGATGCTGAGAGGTGAACTATTCATCAAAACCTGAGCCAGCACAGAGGAGGGAGGGCACTGGGAACCCTCACACGGATTTATGGTAACTCTGCAGCCAGACAGTGACCTTCCCCTGTTATCAGCAGGAGTGTCAGCGCAGATAAGGCTGCGGCAGCCGTGAGGCGCCATGGCTGAGGCCCCAGTTTATCCCAGAGAGCCTCCCCAGCAGCTCCCAAGGCCCGGCCTGCAGGGCTGGAATCAGCAGAGGAAAATCCTGTGTGTTAGCAGTGCTCTCACAGCCCAGCAGCCGCCTCTGGTGCTGCTGCCCCAGTGCAGAGCACGGAGAGGCACAGGGAGAGCTGGCTCAGGCTGTCACCAGTGCCGGGGGCCCACCTTGATGGTCTGGTAAGATCCACTGTAGAGATAGTTCTGGGAAGCCACCAGCGCTCGCACCCAGTGATTGAGACCTGTCAGCTCCTTCTTCAGCTTGAGCTCAGTACCCACAATATCCCAGACCTGTGGAAAGCAGGGACACACACAGAGGAATCTCAGTGGGGCTGGGCAGGACATGGCCAGCAGTGCCCACTCCTGCCCACCCTCCCTGCCCGACCTCCTCGAGGCCCTCACAGCTCCTGTGCCATCTCTCCTGCTTGATGGGAATTGCCTGATCCCACTGACTTGCCAATAAAACCCAGTGACTGCTGAGTAAGCACATTCCCCGAGGGAGCCAGCCTGGAGCCTGCATTATTGCTGGCAGAGACCCTTCCCTAGCAGAGCCACAGGCTGCAAAAACTAAACCACAGCTGCAGTAAGGAAGTGCCCTGCACTTCCACCCCCACAAAGCTCCTCTCCCACCCCCCGGCACACAGGGACTGGCAGATCTCACTCCCCCTGCTTGGCTCATGGGCAGGAAGTGGCCGGGGACGACAAACCCAAAAGGCCCCAAATTCTCCTTGTGCTGTGTGGCTGCTCCAGCCCTGAGCTCTCACCAGAGCTGAACCTCTCCAGGCCCCAGATACAGAAAAGAGCACAGTCCTCTTACAGATGGACAGGCCCATAAGCTGTCTCACCAGGAGCTGGAAGCAGAACCATGGGAATCCAGCCAAGGCTTTAAAGGGCAGCCTGCAAAGCTGTTCCCTGATTTCTGCATGTTTTAGGTAGGGAATGCAGACTCAAGATCCTTTGGAGGCAGTTTCAAAAGAGGCAGCCTGAAACTCCAGCCAGTTCTGGAGCCCAGACACAATTGGTGTGCACAGGTCTGTTGGGGGTCTGAGGACACACGCGCTCAGGAACTGTCAGGATGATCCAGCTGCAGCCTCAGGTTCACAGAGTTGGAAGAAATACAGTGTTTTTGCAGCCAGAGAACAGCTTTGCCTTGACCACAGAGCATGAGCTAAACCTCTGCAGTGCTGGCTGCCCTGTGGCTCAGGAGAGCTTAGCAACAAGGTCACCTACAGGTCAAAATGCCACTTTCTTCCTCTTTGGACACTTCTGCCCGACAGTTTGTACTCCTGGCCCCCAACCAGCCCCAGAGGAGCCCCTGAGCTGTACCTTGATGGCTTTGAGGGAGCCACTGAAGAGCATGTTGTGTGAGGAGACCAAAGTGCAAACAGGATTGTCGTGTGCTCGGATCGTGTTCACCTTCTGCAGGTTTTGAATATCCCAGACCTGCAAAGACGAATCACAGAATCATGGAATGGTTTAGGTGGGAAAAGCCCTCTAAGGTCAAGTCCAGCACTGTCCAGCCCACCAAAGCAGAGCACCCATGAGGGGCAGGGCAGGCCCCTTGTGCTGGGGCCCTTCCTCTGCCTCGGGAGGTGGGGAATGACACGCAGGCAGGACAGGTCACCTGTCTGCGCCTCTGTCCTGGCTGATCAGGACCAACCACTCTGCCCCAGCTCAGAGCACCACGCAGGAGCTGGGAGTGGGAAATCCAGCCCACAGGAAAGCCCCAAACCCAAGCCAGGAGTGCAGGCAGTGGGCCCAGCACAGGAGGGTTCTCAGTCCCTGCTGCAGAGCAGGCTGCGGGCCCCGTACTCACGATGATGGTGCAGTCAGCAGAGCCACTGTACAGCTTGTTCCTGCAATGACACCAGCACACAAAGCGGGGTCACCGAGGGCCAGCGCCATGTGCAGGGCCCCAGCTTGTCCCCAGGCACTGGGCAGGGGAACAGGAGCTGCGGCCCCATGGCCTCGCTGGGCCAGGGCTGCACACACCCACCCCAGAGCAGGCCCAGCTCCCGTGGGAGGCCAGGCTGGACTGGCCCTTGGAGCAGGGAGCCAAGCACCCTGCTGGTGACCAGGGGAGGTAGCCAGGACACAGGGGAGACCAGAGAGACACGCTCTTTGTCCATTTTTCCAGAGCAAAGAAGCAAGATGTGCCTCCCATGCATAATTTGGCACATGCAGGGTACAGAGGATGGGAATTGTCAGGGCATGATGCTCAGGAGCCCCAGGACTGTCCCCATTCTCCCCAGGGGCAGGTGTCCCTCTCCACTCACCCCTGGATGCAGAGAGCCAGTACAATTCCATCATGACCCTCCAGGGTCTTTTGGCACTTGTATGTGGTGCAGGTATCCCACACCTAACAGGAAACACAAGGCAGCAGCTGGAGCCCCGGGCAGGAGCCAGCACCCAGAGGAGGAAACAGGCTGGCTGTCACCTGGGCACGGCCCCTGGGCCTGGGGGCTTGGCTAGGAAAGGGAATGCACTGCAGAGGGTCAGGCTGAAGCTAAAGAGACACAGGGCAGCAGCAGGAATCTGCTTTTCCAGCTCTGCCTCGCTCAGCCCAGGCCAACACAGCACACTGAGACAAAGGAGCAGCTCTCAGGCTCCAGCTTTAGCAATTCCCACCCCGTCCCAGGGCTCCAATGGCACAGCACAGCATCCTCTGCCACTGCAGAGGCTTTCCCCCTGAGCACACACTGCTCTCTCAAGAGGAACATGGGAATGTGGTGCCCAGAGCAGCCAGGACAGGGGACAAATCTGCTTTCCTTCGCCCTAAAGTACAGCAATATCTGTTTTCTTCTACATGGCTCTAAAACTAAGGAAACTAAAGCAAAGCTCTGCTCCTGGCAGGGTTGGTTGTGGCAGCCCATGAGGGTCCCCAGCCTGGCCAGCAGCCACCAGCAGCCACCACAGTGACTCTGGGAAGGGCTGTTGAGGCTGCACCGGGGCAGTGCTGTCAGTTTGAGTTACTGCAAACAGGACAAAGGAAAACAAACATGCCATCAAATGGGGAAAGGACACATTGGATCAGGGACAAATGTTTTGTTCTAAGATGACTTTTTAGAACAAAGGAAAATAAAATCAGAAGCTGCAATAATCCTAAATACCTTAAACACCACATAAAGCAAAACCAGCAGCAGCAGGAATGAGATTCCCATCAGGGCTTTACAAAGATCTCTGTTTGTCTCTCAATTTCACTATCACATAATGTTTCCTTGCAGGGAATTTTGTCCAACTATAGTGACAAAGAATCATTTGATTCTCTGGAAGAAACTTTAGGAAGTGACATCTCCCCACCCCACAAATGAAGTCAGCTGCTGTTGCACGAGCGAATGCAGAAGGCGCAGGGGAGAGGGAAGCTCTTACCTTAATGGTTTTGTCTGAGGAGCCACTGAAGAGCAGGTCCCCTATGGAGTACACACACAAACACCACACAGGGCCCTGGTGGCCCACAAAGGTTCCCTTGCACTTGAAGATCTGCTGAGGATCATAGGCTGCAGAAAGGACAGGCAGGTGAGGGAGGGAGAGCAGTGCTGCTGCTCTGCACACCTGTGAGAGCACCCAGGAGGGCTCCCTGGGCACCCCCCACACCCAGCCCCAGGCCACGGGCACCACAGGGATACTCACATCCAAGGATGCCCATGTTGAGCCGAGCATTGATGTGGGACAGCTCGTCCTGAAAGACACAACAAGCTGTGGGAGCTGCAGAGCCATCCAGGCCAGCCTGTCCTGGGCATGGCTTTAGGACTGCTACACCCCCTCTTGTCTTCTTGACTCCCAGAGGGCCCTTCCTCAGCAGCCAACTCACCCTCTGTGACTGCCACATCCCTCTGACACCTCCCTCCAGAGACCACAGGGCTCTGACAGCACCTCAGACTTGCATTAAACTCTTCAGTATTCAGACAGGCCCAGAAACACCTTTCAGAATATACTGTCCTCACTCTGCCGTTCACCAGACTGCCTGGATCTGCGTATCTCCCTGCCTTCTGCAGGCAGGGAGAAGGGTACACCGCCCCTGTAAAAGGCCCAGGTTTTGGAGCAGAAGATTCTCCCCAAAGCTTCCCCCCACTGCAGGAGAAGCCCAGCTAGGAGCAGAGCCAGCTAACTCCATCCCAGGAACCCTCCTCACGTTCAGCATGGAGGCGTCCCTGCGGAATTCCATCAGGTCCTCACTCAGCTTGCTCTGGTTCTCATCCAGCACATCTGTGAGAAAGGGACAGGCCCAGAGTCACGCAGAGCCACTGACGGCATCCCAGGGAACAGGCAGAGGTCTCCCACTGCCACCCAACCCGGGAACACGCTGCTGCCACAGCAGGGAAAGCAGCCCTATAATGCAGCACCCAAAGAGCTGCTCTGTCCCTACAGCTCTGAGCATGGAGCTCGCCTGGTGCAGACTCACCAAACTTCAGCTCCAGGTTCTTCTCCAGCTGGTCGATTTTCTCGGAGAGTTTCCCCAGCATGGAGCGCAGGAAGGCGATTTCCTGGTCCTTCTGGGCCATTGCCACCTGCATCTCATGGAAGCGATCGTCCGTCTGCTGCAGGAACTCCTTCAGACCCTCGAACTTGCACGTCTCCAGGTGGGTCTCGTACGTGTCCTGGTTTCCTATGAACGTGCACCTGAAGGGAAGGCAGATGCTGGCTGGAGCAGGGCTCACATGGGGATTCCTTGCTCAGCTGGCTCCTCAGTGGAGCTCCAAGGCCTCTGTGGGTCCCCAGTTGTCCTGCTCCTCTGACCAGGAGCAGGGATACTGTGCTTCATGATCCTTCAAAGGGTGGACTTGATGATCTTGGAGGTTTTTTCCAATTTCAATGATTCTGTGATCCTGCTGGGACAGGCAACTGCAGGACAAGAGAGGCCAAGCAGCTCCCATTCTTCCAGCCAGGGCACTGGCCTCAAACTGAGCTGTCTGTCTGGGTAGTTGCAAGGAAAAGCAGGTCTTGGGCAGGAGACAGAGTGTGGTGTCAGTTTGTTGCGCTCACCAGGAGCCATCAAAACCAGTGGAAGAAACTGCAGCTGACCTCAGCAGATGCTGACTTGGGCCTGCAGTGTGGCACAGAGTCAGGGCTGATCTGCCAGGACTTGCCTCGCTCTGCCTCTGCCAAGACACACCTTAGGATCAGAGAATCGTGGCATTGCTGAGGTTGGAAAAGCCCTCCAAGACCACTGAGTCCACTCGTTCCCCCAAGGCCACCACTAACCTACGGCCCCAAGTGCCACATCTACATGGATTTAAATCCCTCAGGGATGGGTACTCCACCACTGCCCTGTGCCAGAGCTGGAAGAACTTTCTGTGAACCCTCTTCCTGCAACAGTAAACCCAAGCAGCAGGGGCTGCCCTGGGGCTCGGGTGACAGGGAACCCTCTGAGGTGGATCAGCACTTCCCTTGCCCTGGGACAAGGACTGCTTGGCAAGACACTGCCATGGTGCTCAAATTACTCTTATCCTTATCCCCCTCTCTTCATGCTCTGACTCTCCTCCAGCTGCTCCTGTGCTTGTGCACTCACCCTCCTCTTCCCTGGGCACTGTGACCTGCCTGCTCCCACACAGAGGCTCCGGGGCTGCCTTCTGCAATCCCGTAACCCTGAGCTCATCCTCAGGCCAATGCACAGCGCTGGGGAGAGCTGCTCAGAGGCCTTGGGGCCACCCCAAGGCTGCTGCAGCAGCCGAAAAGCAGCTCAGTAAATGAGCTCAGTGCATCCTCCCTAGCCAAAAGCATCAGCTCCTTACCCGTATTTGGAGTGGGGACACTTGATGTGCTCGCACTCTTTCAGGTGAGCCTCCAGGTTCATTTTGAGGAGGGGAGGGCAGCTGGGGTTGTTGGGGCAGCGCACGGGCCTGTAATCGCAGCTGCTCTCATGATCCCTGCCCATGGAGAGAAGCAAAGGCAGAGGAAATCAGCAACAAGCAAAAATTAACGGGAATAACACAGATCGTCAGGAGAGGACCAAACCAGCCCCGAGAGGCTGTCAGGTGATCCAAAGCCTCCTGCTCTGAGACTGCAATTCCAGCTTTAAATTCTCATTTGGCCAGAAAATTGAGAGTAATAATAGGCCACATTTTCACAGGGCACATCTACTTCTGCAGCTGATGGGCTGAGCCCTCACACAGCCATCAACAATAGACAATGGAAAGGGAAAACAGGGAATGCATTTAGGATGGGGCGGGAGACAGATTTCAAATTCACAGGATATAACTAAGATAATTCCTCTTGCAAAAAAATCCCAAATTCTTGACCATGGCCACAGAGTTTCATCCCAGCTGTGAGGTGCCTGCTCTCACAGTGCGTCTCCTGTCCCAGTGCTGGCACTCGGGTAAGATGAGAGCAGAAAACAGCGTCCTTGCCCTGACACCAGCCCGTCTGCCTCCACCTGAAGTGTCCCCGGAAGCTGCCCTGTCCGTCCCCCGGGCACACCCAAACAGAGCCGCGCTGGCAGGAGCTGCATGGCCCCAGAGCCACAGGGCAGCTCGGGCAGGCCAGGCTGGCACAGCCCTTTCCAGGCTGCAACAAGCACTCACTTCCTGGCACTCAGCTTGATGGTGAAGGGGCAGCCACGGGGGTCCACCTCGAAGGCGGTGGGCTTGCTGCTGGCCGCGGGCCGACAGCCGTACTTGCAGTGGATGAACAGCTCCCCGATCTGCTCGGCCACCGCGATGTTGTTCACCACCACCGTCAGCTTGGCGTTGTCCACAGGACACTTCTCTGCCAGGGAGGGAAGGACCACATGGTCAGCAAGGGCTGAGTCAGGGTAGAAGCATTTGCAAGAGCCCCTGAGTGGAGATTTTATTTTTCTGCCTTCCCTAGTCAAGTCAGCCAAGTCCCAGGTGAGCGGCCATGGAACGAGCCAGGAATATTCACCCAAGGTCTGCAAGCTACTATCTTTGGTTTGTCTTGGGGCTTGGAAAAGTTACAGCTTGTGTTAATCCATAATGATTTGAGGGAGCCTCCAATGAAAGAAGCCCACACTGCTTCAGACTACCTTGTGCTGGCTGAAGTGTGTGTGTTCACACGCAGTGAGCACGAACCACCAGATGCCCCAGCCATAACCTGTTCCCTCACCCAGGCCTGGGCTCAGCTCCTGCTGCCAGCAACCACTGAATCCCAGAATGCTTTAGGTTGGAAAAGACCTCCAACATCATTGAGTCCAAACCTTGGAGTGATCACCACATTGTCAACTGAGCACGTCCAGTCATTTATTGAATGCTCCAGGGATGGGGATTGCAATGGCAAAGCCTTTTGCTACAGATCTGTGGGTTGGGGTTGATACAGCAGAGCACGGTGAAGGGATTAACACGCACAGCGGATGGACCTCTTGCATACGGAACAGATAAATCTTCAGGCAGAAAGAGCTGCTGCTTTGCAGGACTCCTCAGGGAGCCTCCTCAGGGCCCACTGTTCTGGTAATGCCAATGGCTTGGCTTTGTGCTAAACAACAGCTTGCCAAGAGGGGCACAGGCTCGTGCCAAAAAAAGTCTTTTTCTTTTGCAGCCAGAGTCCAACCCAAGCGGGAGCTGGTTAGCCCAGGACAGCAGCCAGGAGCTTGGGCTCTCCCAGGGTTCTGGAAGAGCTGGGTGAACTAAAGCAGCTCAGTGGAGCTCAGTCAGGGGCCAGAGCCCTGGCACTGAGAGGAAGGGGGAGGAGGGCTTGATGGGGTTGATGCCCAACGTGGCCCCTGGTGCTTTATCCAGGCAGCCACAGAAAGCTTTCAGTCTGAAATCAGTGGGTCAGCTCTGGGCGAGACATGCATTATCCTGGGATTATCCACTGCATATTGCAGGATCTGAGAACATCCTGTGCCCAGGAGCAGGGCCCAGCCCTCTGCAGTGCCCATGCTCCAGTGTGCACCATCAGCCCCCAGCCCCGGCCCCTCACTGCTGCGGTGGCACATCTGACTGACAGCTTGTTTTAAGCCCTTTGGACATTTTTCTGCAGGTTTCTTTTTAGGTGAAAGCAAATAAACCAGAAAATAACAGTGTTTTGGCTGCATGACACAAGAACAGTTCTGTACTCACCAGATGTTAAGGCACATCTTCTGCAAAACGTGTGCTGTGGAGACAGAGAGGAACAGCAGCGTCAGCGTAAAACGAGAGCGGGCAAATTATTCCCTGTGGCTAACGATGGGAAAGGTGGGAGATACCAAAGCCTGTGGCGCAGGGGCCTCAGCAGCTGTTCTGCCTGTTTTAGCTCAGCACCACAGGGCAAACCCCAGCTGCTTGCTCAGGCAGCTCAGGGTGCAGCACAGGTCCTGCTCCCGAAAGTACTGAACACACAGTTTGGAGCTTTGATGTTGTCCCCGTTCAGGATCAGACCATGACCATGGTGCAAGCCAAAGCCAGGGGCATGTTCTGCTACACTCTGATATTCATGGGATCACAGAATCCTGGAATGGTTTGGGTTGGAAGGGATCTTAGAGATCATCAAGTTCCAAACCCCTGCCATGGGCAGGGGCACCTTGCACTAGTCCAGGCTGCTCACAGCTCCATCCAGCCTGGCCTTAACACATCCAAGTCCCTCCTACCCTCCACATCTGCACAGGGTTTCTCTACTTCCCCCTCCACTTCAGCGCATGTCATCCCTCTCACTGCCCTGAGAAGCCCTGAGGGGAAGGAGCAAGGGGAAGCCTGGCCTCTCCCTGTCAGCCCATCACATCCATCCCTCTGGAGCCTTTCCTGGGCAGCAGAAGCTGCCCTGTGCTGCTGGCAGGCAGATGGAACAGCTGGTTTGTAAGCCCATCAAATGCTCTGTAAATTTGAGCACTTTAAATAGCTCCCCTCTCTGTTCTGACAGTTTAACTTGATAAAGTAGCAAACACAATCTAACACACTAATGAATAAAAAGGCTGCAGCATTTCACTGGCCCTGATCTTGCCCCGTACTCTCCCTGGAGCCTCCTCAGCCACATTCCCCCTCCACAGGGCCAGCTCTTGGCAGGGGCTGAGTCCCTCTCTGGAGCTCTTATCTGCTGCCCTGCTCCCATGGCCTTTTCCTGCCCGGCACAGCTGCACCGAGCTCCCTCCAGAGCTGCCAGAGCAGGACTGCAGATGAAGCCAGGCTGCTTCCTGCAGTGGCTTTTTTTCCACATTAACCAGTAAATCTCAGTGTCTCTGTGCAGAGCTGCTTACTGGAAGGGTGCAGCCAAACTGCACCAGCTTCCAGCACTTCTGGGGAATAGCACTCTCACTGCAATAAACAATCCTGAGCTCTGCTGCTGTTGCTACAGCCCCATCCCGGTGATCAGAAGCGCATCAGAAGCATTAGAGCCATCTCAGAGCCATCTTTCTTCACAAGTAGCACAGAAGCAGGAATAATATACAGCTTCTATTAAATCCCAGTAAAATGGAATCCAGAATATTCATAATACCCTGTGCCTTTCATTTGAGGATCTCAAATCCCTTTGCAAGCATTAACTAAATGAAGCTTCAAGCCATTCTTGTTTTATAAGCAACACTTCCTTCACAACTGAAGCACAGCCATTCCTGGGGTGCTCAGGAGCTCCCGCAGAGCCCTTCAGGAGGAGTTTCAGACCCCAAGGAAGCCACAGCAAGGAGACTGAACATGGCCAGGACAGCTTTCCTGTGAAAAGCCACCCTGTTTTAAGCAAGCCCTAGGTTTGTTTGCCAGTCCCCAGAGAGAGACGGTGGGGCCAGAGCAGGCTTGGCTCTGGCTCACACAGGGTATTTGGGACAGCCCTGCCTTACCCCACAGGTTGTGATGACCGGATCCTTAAACACACTGCAGCACAGCTGGCAGCACAGCTTCACGGACGGCTGCTCTGCAAACACCAGGGGCTCCTGCAGGGCACACAAAGGGACACAGACAGCGTGGATTAGTCCAAACCAAGAGCCTCCAGCTCTGCAGAAGGAATAACACAACCCCTCAGCGGTGAGCCTGGGGGAGCCTGGGGCATGATGAGGATTTCATTTCAACATAAAATTCTGTCTGGATCTGCTGAGTTCCAGTAGGGGAAGAATGAACTTGAGAATGGCTGGAGACCCTCAGCTCATCACAAACTGGGGGCCACCGGCATCTGGCAGGATCAGGACCTGACAGCAAACTGCACAGACCAAATTCTTTGCCAGTGATTCAAGTCACCAGAACTGCATGAGCTGCACTAGCTGGGACTCTGCTTGGTTGGCCTGAACAGGGAGTTGTCAAATATGCACTAAGCCTGAGCTTAAAAGCAATCTTAAAGCAGCCTGCACTTTTGTGTTTTTGAAACATTCTGACGGAAGGGCTCCCTCACTCCCTTAGGAAGCAGAAACAATATTGTTTCTGCTGCAATGGGCCCATCTCTCCAGTTTTATTTACCAACTAGGACTGCAAGCACAGGGCTCCATGCACATCCTCCTGGAGCACCACAGATCTCCAGGGTTCCAAGCATGTCCTCCCGGAGCACCATGGCTCCCCATGCTCACATTTTCAGAGCATTTCCAATCAATTTCTGCACTTTGCTCTGTCTTTTCATCCTGTGCTGCTCTCAGAAATCCAAACACAGCCCCTTAGGTTCCTAAAAATGAAACACACTCTTATCCCAGATCAGTGGCAGAACACCACCTGACCTTTTATTCATCCAGTTTGGGGTTAGTTACTGGGACACAAGCTAAGCTCAGTTTAAAAGTATCCTCTCCCAACAGGCAGACAATTGCTTGCACCCTCCTGGGGCTTACAATCAAATCAGTGGGGCACCACACAGCCCCTGAATGGGGATGGGGCTCCAAATCCACGGGGAATTGTATTTCTCTTGCTGCCAGGGGCCAGACCACCAGCCTGAGCCTTGCAACCCACCCTGCTCTGCTGCAGGGCCAGGGAATCACACAGGACTTTGCAAAGACTTACAGTTTTTCTGGGAAGCAGAAAAGCCCCACCATTGTCCTCGCTTTCCAGGCAGGGAAATGGTACATAAGGAAGCAAAGTCAGTGGTGGGAACAGTTAAAAGCAGGAGTCTGAGCCAGGCACTGCACAAAATCTGCTCGTGAGAGCTCTGTGTACTCACGACAGTCCACTAAGTTACTCTTTTGACACTGAACTTCCTAATCCTGCTCCTTCAGACAATCCCAAATACCTACTGGCTCCTCCTCTTCCTCATGGAGTGAGAATGTGGAGCGCAAGGACATGTTGGACTCGGAGTGCAAGGAGCGGACGGAGATAGCGGAGTCGGAGCGGCGCGGGGTGCTGATCGGAGGCTGCGGACACAGAGCAGCTCTGGTGAGTGCAAGTAATTCCCAAACTCCATGCAAAGCCTTCAGGTTCAGTTTTCCCCCTCCACAACACTCAGCTGCTCCACTCCCAGCTGCACTGAGCGGCCCTGCTGCTGTGTGCCCTTCCCTGCACCGTGCCCAGACACAGGAATCACTCGGGTTTCACTCCCTAAGCCAGGCTGACGCAGAAATTCCAAGCACATCCCTTTCTCCAAGGTGCATTCCCTGCACACTTACCGTGCACACCCGCAAAGCAATGGTCTGGAAGAATTAATCCTTCATGGAAAGCTCTGTAAATCTCCCCCAGAGAGTGCTCCAGCTCCTGCAATGTCTCTAATCTCTGCAGCAGCACTTGTTGTTGCACTCGCTATCTAACTTCTGCCAAATTTCTTTGCGTAAGTGTGGAGACTTCCTTCTATTGAATTCTCTCTGAGCCCGGCTCTGCCGCTTCCTGCTCGGGAGGGCAGAGCAGCGCGGACACCGCGTGCACCAATCCAGAGAAACCCCTCTGGCTCCAGCGGCCTTGGGATTGGCTTTGTGGGAATGCTGCTGCCGGAGTGCGAACCAGCAGCACATCTCCGAGGGTGGAATATCAACCATCAGCACGTAGCCAAGGTGCCATTTGGTGTCAAAGAGCAACTGGAGACTGCAGACCATGGGGTGACTGGACATGGGGATTCAGTGCAACTGGGAGTGCAGCCACTGCTGGGTTACTCTGGAAGAGATGCTGCTGGTGGAGAGGGAAAGGTGCAGAGAGAAGGAATAAAGGTCTTCAACAAGCAGAATGGATGCTTTAACAAAGAAATAGGAGAATGAAGCCAGAAGCTTCAGATGAGATGACGGATGGGCACCTGCATGTGTCACACCTCTCCAAGGCTTGGCTGTAGCCTGTGTCAGTCTCCAGCTCTGAGGAGCTCTGGAGATCCCTGGCTGCCCACCGGAAAAGGGACTCTCCCTGGCTCAGCAGGAACAGGGAAAGCTGCATGGACCAGACTCTGCTGAGCTCCTGTCCTGCACCTTGTGAGCAAAACGCTTTTCCTTGTGTTCCGTCTGAGCCTTGCGAGCTGCATTCTGTGTGCCTGCCCTGGATGAACGTAGGTGACATCAGACCCAAGGACAGACAAAGGCAATGCAGGAGGGCAGTGGGGCTGGCAGGAAATTCAGCAATGAAAGCTGCAAGATGAGGTTCAGAGGCTGCTGCCTTCCCTGGAGAGAAAGCACGCTGCAGTCTGAGTGCAGCCTGGCTGGGCTGCAGAAGAGGAGCAGACCAGGATCCTGCTGGTTCTTCACACTGCTTTGCTGCTTCATTTTTATGATCCTGGCTTCCCAGGAACCCAAAAGTGCTGCATCTGCTTAGAAGCCAAAGCACAAATGTCTTTCTCTTGAAGACAGAGTATTTATTGACTAAATATGTAAACTTTAAGGAGGAATGGTTATAATGAGGTAAATAATTTTATGTGTATCCATTAATTTTATTATTTTCCTCCACTAGTAGCAGAAGCTATTAAAATAACGAGAATGACTGTGCATAGCTCCCACTCTGGAGGTGACAGAGGGCTGAGGGCAGCAAAGGCAGGCTCTGCAGGGACGCAGGTTTGTCACCAGCAACATCCGGTGAGGATGAGGGGGCCTGCAGCATTCCAGCATTTCCGGGAGGCAGGGGTGTGAGACACAGACTTAGAAGGTTTGTGTAAGACTGTGGGCTCAGCTCCCTGTGTCCTGGTTTGGGTAAGGCTGGTGTTAACTGCACAGGACAGAAGGGGATGTGTGGAGAAGGGTCCCTCACTCCCCCTGGGTTGTGGGGACAACACAAAATGGCAGAGGGTGTGCTGGCAGTTCCAGACCCTCTGGGTATCTGAAGCCTTGGTTTTGCCAAGCAAAGAAAGATAAAACTCAAGAGGCCTTATTTCTGCACTAAACATCAGGCACACCTTCAAACAGCCCAAGGAGGGAGCACTCAAACATCTGATGGAAGATGGAGAGTTTTTTGCCGGTAATTCAATCCAGCCTCGGGCTCTGAGGTGAAGCTCCCTGTAAACAACAGACCTTGTACAGCCAGGCAGCCTCCATGCACAGTATCCAACTGTTGCAATATTCAGCTGCAGCTCTCATCACCTCAGCTTCAGGAGCAGCCTCCACGGGAAGGCTCCAGCACAGCCCCGGTTCCAGTGGGAACCTGTGGCACTGTGCTCAGGAAGCACAACAGCAGCCACTCAGTAATCCCTGCCTTGCACACAGAGCACACACTGCTCTGCTTTTGTTTCATTAACAGCAGCTTTAAGAGGAAAGAAAAAGGGGTGGTGGAGGTCACAGCAGGGCTCTGACTCGTCTCCAAGCCTCTGATGGCTGAGAAGCCCATGGCAGCTTCTGGAGGAGGAAAAACTCAGTGATGAGGAAGGGAAATCCCAGATTATTTCTTGACAAAGCAAATGAAGCTTCCTAAGAGGGTTAGTGAGTCTGGAGCAGCAGGCAGAGCAGGGCCGGGGCGGTTCTGGTTTGTCAGCACCTCATGCTGCTTCCTGAACCACTCATTAATCCTCTCACTGTTTTTGCTAAAGAATATTTAACACTCCAGGGAAAGTGGGCTGAGACTGTCCAAGAGGATTGAAGCTGGCTCTCAGCAGAGATCTCCCCCATTCTTGGCTGCAAACCCCAGTTCAGTTGGGGTTTTCAAAGGAGTCAGGGAGTTTCTTCATCAGACCCAGCTAAAAGAAACATTCACAGCATCCCCTCCTCTGGAAAAATCCTCCCCTCTGCCCTGTGATGACTGCCCAGCTTGTGAAAAGGGCACTGTGAGCCCAGCACTCAGCCCACGGGTCTGTGCTGACAGCCAGGGGTGGCCTGAACACTGGCCCAGCACCGTGGGGTCAGTGGTGAGCTGGAGCTGCACTTGCCAAGGACACCACACAAATTTTCCAAGGACTTGTTAGAAAAAAGACCAACAACAAACAAAACCCCCACGGGCTCACATAAAACACAGCAAGATCTCTGAGCAACAGAAGGAACTTTACAGGATGCTGACAATAAAATTCTTTGCAATCTGGTGTCAAATTTATTTTAAGAAGTGCTGCAGCTCCATAGTGTTGCTGACCCCAGTCTCTACCTAACTCCAGTGCCTGACTCCAGCAGCAGTGATCCATTTATGCCTGGCTTGGAAATTGGGTCTTGTAACCTGACCAAACAGAGCTTGTGGTTGTGAGATGTGGCTGGAGCACCAGTGACAGGAGAAGGTCCGGCCTCAGAGCTGCCCATCCTTTCATCAAGGTTTGCTTTGCTGTTACTGTTCTTGATTTAATTGATTTGTCTGATTTAATTTCTCTCCAAGCAGCTAACCCTGAAGCCTGTTGAATCACTAAGTTCCCAAAAGAGAGCTTGCTCAGAAGTGAATGAGAAACCTGGATACAAAATCGGGAACTGCTTTTCCACCAAGATATTGGGAGACGTGGGAATGGTTTGTGCGGGAAGCCTAGCGCAGCCCATAGCGTCCAACACCCCACTCTGCAGGTGCCAAACACACTGCCTGTGGTCAGAAGCCCCACCTGGAGGTGGGAATAGGAATGGATTCTATCGCCATAACTGCAGAGCCAGCTGGGATCCATCCAACACAGAGAGTGCCTGGCCCCAGCCACAGCCCAGGCATCCCTGGCAGGGGCTCCTTCCTCCCCAGCTCCCTGCTCTCACAGGGAGGGTGTGGGATTTGTAGTTCCCGGCCTTTGGACCCACATAACAATTTCAAGCAGTGTGAAAAGCAGCACCAGCAGCTCCAGCCTAAAGCCCCAGGTCAGAATGAGCTGCTTCCCCACGGCACCAACCATGAGAGCAGCCAGGAATGCTGAGGCTGGTCCTGCCTCTGAGGCACGTGTAACACAGAGAACAGGAATGATGAGGGAAGCAGAGGAGTCCAGAGGAGCTCCAGACACCTCTCATTTCATATCTAATCAGCTAAGCCAGTCAGGAGGGTCTTGGCAACACCTACCATGCCATCATCCTCATCCCGTGGGGAGTAGGTGAGGGTGCTGGAGGAGGACGGGGTCCGACGGTGCTGCTTGAAAGTATTGGTCCCGTCAGCTTTAAAGGGAGTTAAAAGAGAAAAACAAGCATTTAGGCTCCTCAGAAACATTTCCAAGCTATGGGTCAGCCTCTGTAGCTGTAAGTGTTCCTTGGAAGAGGAAACGACTAAGGATTCTCCAACGCTGGTTCATGACTGGATGCATCAGCACAGGTAGAACAACCCTGATCTCTGAGAGACTGCCCAAAGAGCACAGGTAATATTGTCAGGTCCACAGGTTAAAAATACTATCAATAGGAACCTTTATCCTCCCACATATCTCAGTCACTAATAAAAATTGCCTGGATCCAGGGAGGTCTGGATATTCTTGAGGCACAGGGGAGGCATGCTAAATTAAATATGAGATATTTGTATAAAGATCATGTTACCGACTCGTATAAAAGTCTGAATGTAAATATTCAGGAGTCTAAAACCATCCAGAGTCCAAGACAAATGTAATCCAAATATTTTTCTCGGGCAGATGTTAATTTCCTTATTTTAATCAGTGTCAAGCCTTTTTGTCTCTATTAAAGGAAGGATATTTGTATTCCAGAATGAAACCAGGCCTCTTCCTACATTCACCCCACGTGCCAGGGCTCAGGCTCCCCTCACCTGCTGAGCTTTGAGGAACAAGGCACAGGAATTCTAAATGAGCAGGGACATTTGCATCCCCTCCTCTCTGAGCTAAAAATGGCCACAGGGTTTTACCAAAGCTCCAGAGTGACTCACAGTCAGGCTTGGAGTGAAGGAGGAAATTTTCAGCGTTGGCAATGATTGTTACAGGGATCAATAAGATTTGGTGCTGAGCTCAGTATCAAACCCTGTTGTACTGCTGTTTGCAGCAAGAGCTTCCCAGTGGTACCGCTCAGTCTGCCCGAGGGGAGAAAACTCCTGTGCCTGCTCAATTCCATCACTTGGGCTGCAAAACGCCAAACCCAGCCCCTCAGCACCTGGGTAATGACCACAGGGATTCTCCCCACAGCTTTATGACCTGTAAAACAACAATACCCACCCTGGGATCGCACACAGGGCTTTGGGGAGACACTGCACACCTGAAATACTCACGCTTTGTGATGGTGGTCACAGCAGAGTAGGCTGGTCCAAAAGTTGTTTCCATTCTTGTCTGAAATATTGAAAAAATGAATGTCAGGGCATTTAAAGCCTCCAGACATTGTCTTAGCTGGTGAAATACTGCATACACATTCCCAACTTTTTTGTGTGAATAGTGAGATTGTGAGTGACAAGAAAACACCGTATTTCAAAAGAAAGGATGAGAAGACAGGAAGCAGCCCTGTCCCCTCCCTGTGCCACCAGCAGTGGCCTTACCCCGTTAGTGTTCTCAGAAGTAGTGATGTTTGTTGTGGTGCTGGAGAAACGATTGTAGCGAGCGTTCTTGTTTGAGCTCATAATCTAGGCCAGCATCTGTTAGTCATGGGAAGCTTGCTCTGTGGAAGAAGAAGGACACAAAGGCAGTTAGGCTCATCGTGTGTGTTTTGCTGGGCTCAGAGAACACTCTCCTGCAGCATTAAGCCCAAGGGTTTACCTAAACTCACATAAGCCTGGATTTCCAGAAGCAAGAAGTAAGAAGTGAGGACAAAGTCAGATTCCTTCGAACCATTCCAGGATGAGTGTTCAGCATTTTTTAAATATAAGATTATCTTTTAGTAAGATTCTCATTTCTCTCCCTCCACTGTTTCACTAGGCTCAAGTTTGCAAAGTCAAGAATTCCACAACAATAATCTGCAGAAACACATGGAGTTTGCTTTCTTTAACCTCTGCCGAAACCCGATGCTGCTTCAGGGCACAATTATGCTGCTGTCCCAGCAGATCTGACAAGATGCTCTCAGTCTCCTTCAGAGCCAGGACACCCTCAGGAAGGAGCTGCAGCCCCTCTGCCATCACAGAGATGCTCCTGGCTCAGGCAGGAGTTTCCCTCAGAGAGCACAAGGCTCAGCCAGGCATTGGCGAGGTGAAGTGTCTCAGGTGTTTCTAGCAGTTGGGTTTCTCTAACCTGGGGGTGAAAAGTCCTAAATCTTCAAGCTCTTTATGAAAACACCACTGGGATTTCTTCACTTTACAGAAAGGGAAACCGAGGCTCAAAGAGAGACAGGATCCCACTATGCAGCTGTGACCTGGGATTTGTCCCGGGATTCCCACCTCCCTGGAGAGCCCTGGCACGCAGGGCTGGGCACACTCTGCACACGCACTTTAAACACTGCAAAGGTGACACTGGAGCTGTCCTCGGCCAGGGCTCTGCTCAGGCCCTGACACAGCACTTCCCGGTGCTCCCTGCAGCTCGGGATCCAACAGCTGTCAGGCAGCCAGCAACAGCAGCAGCAGAATCCTGAGCAGGGAATTGCTTCTCCGGTCTAAACTCTCAGAAACAACTATGGTCAAAAATCATAAAAAACAAAATTCCAAGGAAAAAACAAACTAACAGAAACCCCAAAACCAAACTCAAAACCATCTGAAAACCAGGGATCTGGATAATGTTTTCCACACACGTGACAGCACTGTCCTGGCTGCTTGCAAATGCCAGATCCCTGAGGAGATGCTGAGCACAGAGTCTGGAGTTGTCTCAAAAGCAGCAGGAATGAAGCAGAGTTGTGCTGCTGCATCAGGGAGACCTGCAGAGTTTAAAGCTGGGCTCCGGCAGAAGTTTGGCTTTGGCCATCGGATCTTTTTATTGCTGTCCGTGTTCCTGAGGGCACAGAGAGCAGAGAGAACAGGGAGGGTGGGAGGTGGAGGAGGGCAGACAAAGGTTTTGGGCCACTGGCCATGGCCCCATGGGATCTGAACCCCATTCACCCTCTGGCAGCCTTGGATGAGCCACTGGAGCCCTCGGCTTCCTCCCGGCAAAAATTCCTCCCTTCTGCACAAGCCTAAGATTCCCCTCTTCAGCTACAAAGCCCGAAGATGAGAGGTCTCCAGCTGGGATCTCCAGATGATGCAGTGCTCATAAATTAAGCAAAGCAAGTGCTTCCACGAGTGATGGCACAAACTGCCGCATCTCCTGGGATTTCCCATCTCAAGGTTGTATCATCTCACGTCCAATAACGTGTATCCCCAAAACCCGCCTCTCCACAGGTTCCCTACATTGAGCAGTACAGCTGGGCTCAACACTCGCCTCTGGAAAAGGGATTCAGCACTCTCATCCTTCATTTTCAGGTGGAAATAGAGAACTATTCCACTTTCCAGGGATATGAGTCCATGATCCCTTTTTCAGAGAACCTCAGCAGCACCTACCCACATGCACTACTCAAAGGCAGGAGCAGGGATATGCTCCCACTTCATCAGCCATGTCAGTGTTAGGGGAGCCCTGCATATCAAATATTCCTCCAGGGTTTTAGGGCAAACAGTCATTCCCAGACTGAAAGAGGGGAAGCCCATCCTGATGGAGGATCGTGGGCTGGCTGGCGACTCAGGCAGAGCTTCGTTCCCTCCTCATTTTCAGGGCACGTATCACCTTCAGATGTAACAGATAGAGACTCAAGCAAAGGGAAACACTCAGAGACAGGGAAAAACAAAAATGGGGATAACTGACAGTGTGAGGAGTTCTGTGATATCCTTAAACATCGGATCAGATGTGCCACAAACAGCGACTGCAGCCACTCAAGCCGCTGCAATGACACTTCAATCCTTGCCTGGGAACCTCCAATAAATCCAAAGTGAGGAAGGGAACGTGGAATACATGGAACTTCCACTCACTGTTTATAAGCATGACCTGTGCTTGCAGCTTGGCTGAGCAAAGTACCTGCAGCAGTAGCAGCAGCAGGGAGCCGGCTCATGTCTGCTCCGAGCAGAAGCCAGAGGCATGTGAGCAATGGGAAAAATGTTGAGCGGAATATCAGCCAGGCTGCACAACACCAGCTGCCACAGCAATATCTGATTTCAGCCCAGACCTCTGCACCCACCGCAGACAGGAGCATTTCAGCAGAGCAGATGCCTCTCCAGAGCATTGTCTGACAGCTCCTCACACCTTCCTTTCCATCTGAGAACCTTTTCCAACTGATGTCAAAGATTTTAAAGGAGGCAGAAAAGAGCTGATGTTGTCAACATTAATTCCAGCTTCCTACAGCACTTGCAAAAGTCTCTACCAGATCTCTGCACCTTTGCTTGGCATCTGAACCCTGCCAGCTGCACTGTCCTGTGCTCCCAGGCCTGGAGGATGGGTGTCCCTCTTGGGTGGCTGGCCTTGGGAAGCCAGACTGTGATCCAGATTCTCCTTGCCTGGATTTAATTTTATTTCATTTTTTAACGTGCAACATCAGTGATTTTTACAGTAAACAAAGAGAGGGGAAAATCTCCCCTGGCAAAAGGAAGCTGTGGAGACTGAATATTCAGGAATTCCCACCGCTGATCATAACCAGATGTGAGGTGGGGCAGGGATAGGTTTCAGCATTTGCACACCACAGGGATCAACTCAAGGCTTTTGAGACTCAGTGAAAAGAAAAGCCTTAAAATCCTACTGCAGTAATCCAGGAAAGGAAAAACCCAACCACCAGAAGTTGCAGAGGCAGCTGCAGGGGGAAGCAGTGCTCTTTCTCCCCACTGCTGAGGGGAGCTCCAACAGGATCAGCCATGGATCACCCCATGACAGTACCTCAAAGCTGGCAGGAGAATCAGGACCAGTGGCCTGGCTAATTAGTCCTGGGGTCTGGTGGGACCAGCACAGAACCTCAGGGGTCTGCCCTCCATCCCCTCAGCCCCAGAGTGTAGACACATCCCCTTGGCTATTCCCAATACTCTGCTGAAGATCCTGACAACCAACCCCAAAGCCAAGATTTTGACAGGGGACACAGCACTAAGGAGAAGGAATGGAGTATCCTGCTCCTCACAAACGTCCTGATCAGGAGCTGCTTCCCAGTGCAGGAACCACACCTTGGCACTGCTGGGGTTTGTGCTGTGGCTGCACTCCATGAGAGTCATGGGCACGGCCCTGGATCCTGCAGGGAGATGTGACAGCAGGGAGCGGCTGGCAGCCACAGAGTCCCACATGGCACAGAGTCACCTTGCCAAGACACCAGCAACAGCCTCCACCTCACACAAGCGCCAGGCCGAGGGGCTCTGTGACCTGTCCTACACCTGCTGGGTCTTCCTTTCCCCCCCTCTGCCCACTGAAGCTCTCTCCAAGGTTATTCACCAAGGAAACCGCTGGGCTGGCAAACTGTCCCGCAGCAGGAGAGTTTGCCAGGAGGAAAGGCACTCGTGGGTTACCCTGCCCTGGCTGAACAGCCTCTGCCTGACGTGAACCCCCTTATCTCACAGCCTGGGTATTTATGGCATAAGACACGAGCTTCTGTTCCTCTTACCACACTGCACTCAAAACAAGAAGGGTTACACATCCTTGAGAGTATTGGCACATCCCCAGGGAAATACTCCAACAAAAGCTCCGGCAGCTCCATGGGACAAGGGCAAGGCATGCAGGCGTCAAGGACACAGGGCGAGTTTGTGAGCTAATTAACAATTCTGTGACCATCAGCATCTCAGGGTGACGAGGACTGTCAGCATCTGGTCCGACCTGTACAACACAGGTTGTAAGAATGCAGAGCCACAGCAGATCCCTGAGATAGACACCTCTCCACGGATACCTCTGGAGCCCCTCACTGCATGGGAAACAGTGGAGCTCAGTGGGCACTGCTCAGCTCAGGGAACACTAGGCCAAGCACCACTGCTGAGTCAGCTTGTTCCAGCTCCCAGCTGAAGACACCAAACCCAGCGGTGAAATCACCACCTTTGCAGGGGACACTCAACTCTTCTGAGCAGTCAATACCACAGTGGTGCTGAAGAACTCAGGAAAAACCCCACAAAACTACGGAGACCGAGAGGTTGTAGACGAGCTAAAAGCTAAATAGACCTGACAGCATGACATTTCTTACACCCTTTAGATGTCAGTCAGTGCAGGAAAGACATAAAACACGAACAGAAGTTCGGCCTTACTAACAGAACATGGCACCTCCATCTGATGAATATGTGGAACAGTCTTTTTACTGTTTGTAAGCTTTTTTTATAAGTCTCACCAGCTTTTCTGAGTGTCTTACAGTGAGACCATAACTGTATGAGCCGTCATCAGTAAAAATAAAAGGGATATTTTTAATTGCTGCTACTTTTACCAGTGCTTCCACTGACTGCAGGGCTGAGAGAGCACATTCAACAGCTGTTTGAACACTGCCATGCTTTTGAACAAATGGAGTTCAGAAAGGAAAAGCATTTCTTATGGTGCTTTTCCCAAAGGATAATGAAGCCTTGGGATAGAAGAATTTTTTCAATGCTTCATGTTAGAATCTGAAGCTGTAACTTTCAAATGTTCCCATAGCTGGATCAAACGTGATTGTTCTGGTGAAACGAAGCATCTCAATTTTCCCAGAAAAATAAAATGAAATCAGAAGTTAGAACAGAGGCCAATATTCACTGCTGTTCCATGACACAAAAGCTACATTTGAAGTTTTATTTCCATTTCAGGTAACCCGGAAGGATCCACCTATAAGACCATTTTTGTTATGCAGCCCAGGACTCGACAGTTCTGACCCTGCAACCGAAATTGTCCTGTGTGGGCTCAGCACCTCCACAGTCACTGCTGGCCAGGAACAGGCACATTCATGGCTCCGCCACACAAGGACCTTAATCAAAAGGCTTTAAAAGTTGGCCCTGCCACTGCAGAGCTGCGTGCTGTGCCCCTCACAGCTTGTGCTCTTCCACATCCTCCCTCAAAGAACAGACCCCTTTGAACACCATCACAGTGTTAAATTGTGGATTTGGTGAAGGAAAAAGAATAAAACTCCAACCAAGCCCTGAAACCAACAACGCCCTCTCCCTGCAAGGTAAAAATCTCAGTCCTGCTTCAATTCCTCGGGAGGGAATGGCCTACTCTGTGCAAGGCAGATCTTGATGAAAGGTATCACACTTGAGAAGCTGAGAACAGTCACCTACACCACTCACACCGCAGCTGGTGCGCACTGGTGCTCCTTAGACTCGTTTGACAGAGAGAACAAGCAGCTGCCAAGGCCCCACAGGGTCCTGAGGGCTGGCTCAGCTCTGCCGTTGGTCTCCCTGCTACAAATCTAGTAGATAGAGGGGCTTGCAACTCAACTGAAAACCCTTGAAGACAGGGCAGATCAGCAGCAAAGCCTGGGGGATGGAGAAATGTGGTCTCTGTTCTCCCACAGAAGCCAAAGGAATGTTTGTTTCACCTGGATTCTGCTCTCCTGGAGTCCTGCTAGATCCAAAGCAATCAAAGCTCCTTACTCCTTCATTCCTTGATTCCTGTGCCACGGCTGAGGCCTTTTCCAACTGCTTTGCCTTATGGTTGGCTGCACTGCATCCTCTGGAAAGCTGAAACCACCCCATCACACTATGGGATTCTTCCAGATTAAAGTCACAGGAAACCTGAGCCCATAGCCATGACTCAAAAAGCACAAAGTATCACTTCCACCCCCTGTTCTCCCCCAACATCCTCCAAAGCTTTGACACCTCATGACACACACTCTTCTCTGCCCTCTGGATGCAACCAGAACATTTCAAAGATCCAGCTGAAATGCATCATCTCCTTCAGAGTAAAACCCCCAGCAAACTTCAGTCACCTGCTCTTTTTCTGTACAGTTTCCTTGGACTTTGCCACTGAGAACAAGCAGGAGGCACCAACACTCATCGATCAAACCAGTGATCCTGGGAGAAACAGGCACCAAGTCCTTGATTCCAAAAGAAAGCAGTGGGTGTGGACACTTCCACCATGGCAAATCTCCTGACAGATTTGAGACAGAAGCACCATTCAGTGCCCCACAACCCCCAAACACCACGGATTAAACTCTCTACCCCGGGGTGACTCAGAATTCCAGGGGAGGCAGCGGGACACTGCCTCTCCTCACAAACTTGGCTTCGGTGCTCACAACTCTGCCTAAGGAATATCGAGGGTTTCCCACCTCTGAAACCAGTAGGAACAACCTCAGAACACACTTGCTGGGTTGCTGCAATCAAGCATTCCACGTCCTTGCAAAGGCCGCTCTGGAGGATCATAAAATCAGTGTTAACAGACCTCCAGCTGTTGGACAGGCCACAGGTACCCACTTCCAAACTGGTGCTGGCTTCCAGGTACCTCCTGCTCTCCACTGAGCGATGAAAACAGTTCCTCCCTCACTGCTGAAGTGGAGCAGCTTCCCTGGGAATGCTGCTGACAGCCTGACACCCAGCACGCAGAGCAAACACTTCTCCTTGGAGAAAACTCACCCTTGGCCATCCTGAAGCGGCAGAGCCCGGCAAGATGCCACCACCATGCCCAGTCCCTGAGCTGTGGACAGGATTTTCCTCGGCCAAAGTGCCTCTTCCGCTATGCGTGTGCGTGTGTAGATCGCTCCCCAGTGATGTAAACACAAAGGCATGCGGAGCAGTGGGCGATATGTAAATCCAGCTGGAAAATCCCACAGCTCAGCCAATCTCCACGCTGCCTCCCAGCTTTGCCCTGGCTGCTCCGGGTTCAGTTTAGTGCAGAAAAAACAACCCTCTCTTAGCACACACGGATTTATTCCCCTGACCGGACAAAGCTCCAGACGCAGAAAAGTCCTTCACTTGCTTTAAGGACAGTTTGAGTTTCTCATCCTCTTTACAGCTCCAAACTATCAGAATTCTGAATAACAAACAGCAACAGGGTCTTTGCTTGGAGAGACAATCCAGGGAAATCCAGTTAGCTAAGAATAGCCACAAGAAGGGAGAGCTGGGGCGCAGGACTCGCCTGAAATACAGACACTGATAGTGGGGGTCTTCCACTGCCAGGACAGCCCCTCCCACAGCTGAGGCTCTCCCAGGAGCAGGCACTGCCCCACTCCAGCCCCCAGGACACCTCGTTAAAAGCGGGAAGGTGACTCTGGGGAAGCTCCAAGCTCGGGTGTGCTAAAGGCAGAGCAGGAGCAGCCTGAATGGATAATTTGGGGTGCTGCTGCCCTGGGCTCCAGGAGGACTTGCTGATCTCAAAGAAAGGTGACACATAGCCCTGTGAACAACCACCTGCCTCCTTCCTTGTCCCAGCTGCCACTACATCCCCTGATCCAATCCACGGGCACAGGGATGTGCCGGTGTGTGCCTCACCATGCCCATGGCAAAGGGGCACAGGCAGGGAACGGACAGCAAAGGGAATAAAAACCGGGAGGGAAGAGTTCCACCACACCGAACATGGCCACATAATCTGAGTACTGGAACCCAGGAAGGATTTTCTCTCCAGTGACACACCTCCTGGCACACCTGGGCTTGGCTGAGATAACCCGTGAGAAAGGTACAGTCACACTCCAGGAAATCCCACAGTCAGGGCCAGCAGGGCTTGGAAGGTCCCTGGGAACAGGTGAATGCTCAGTCCTCGAGGTGACCCGTGGCTGAACCCCACTGAGGCTGCAAAGTGCTCAGCACTGCCCAGAATCACCCCCAGGTGCAGCACTGAGCTGGCACCAGCACCAGCACACGGTGCTTAGCAACATCCCAGAGTCTGCAGGGCTCCCTGTGGCTCCGGCAGCACCTTGGGATTGTGGAGCCCTGGGAAGGGAAGGGCTGACTTCAGCCAGGGGACACAAACTTCCATGCGATGCTTCGTGTGTGGCTTTAGGCCATCAGAGGCTGCACGGCCACCGGAACAGTCCGGTGAGGGCCCACCCCGGGATCCCCTGGATCAGGGAACCAAACCCCCTAAAAACTATGGATTGGGTTTTTATCCTTCCTTGAGTCCAATCAATATAATGAAAATCCCTGTCTGAGTGTTAGCAGTGAAGGCACCAGCATCCCCTGACTGGAAACACCACTTTGGCTCAGGTTTCCCACCTCCACCAGGTAAAAAGTTCCCTCCCTCAGGGCAGTGTCACCTGCACACAAACTAAACCCCAATGCATGGATTCATCCTGAACCTTCCCTGCTCCAGACAGGGGACCCCAGGACTTGGAGGGAATCCAGCAGACTGCAGACAGTACCTGCTGCTGCAGCTTCCTGCATGATTTCAGGAATCTTCCTTGCCAGGGAGGGCTCAGGTTGGACACCAGGAGTAATTTCTTTATGGAAGGGGCTGTTAAACATTGGAAGGGGCTGCCCAGGCAACGCCCATCCCTGCAGGTGTCCAAGGAATGACTGGATGTGGACCTCAGTGCTCTGGGCTGGTGACAAGGCGGGGATTGGACAGACACAGGTTGGACTCAATGATCTTGGAGGTCTTTTCCAACCTAAACAATTCTGGGATGCTCTGTGATCTCACACTACTTTCACTCATCAAGGGCTTTCTGGAGTCATCCTTCATCCCCCAACCCTTTCCTGCAACCTCACCATCCTCGTTGTTGCTGGAAGTTGAAACCACTGACAGACAAACACTTGAGGCCAAAAGTGCAGCAGCTGTTTAAGAGGAACCCAACTGCCCAGTACAGGTTGAAAACACATTCCTGCGGGGAAAATGCACCGGGAGGCAAAATGACAGCGCTGGGATTGAAATAAAGGCAAAGCAACGTTGCCGAAGTGGAAAAAACAACTGCTAGGTCACAGTTCTTAACACAGCTAGACTCTGACAAAGCCTAAAGCCTGGACCCGGCAGGTTATGGACACACCAAACACAGCTCTTGTAACACTCACCAGCCCCTGGCAGCACTGAGTCTTTGTCTTTGACCCCAACAGAGCTCGAAAGGAAGCTGAACCCAAAGGAAATTCTCTCTGATGTCCTTTCCAGCACACCAGCTCATAGATCCGACAGGAGCAAAGCGTATGACAGCGTCTGTCACCGGGACAGCGGCTGCAGCGGGAGGGGACAGAGCCCAAGAGCTCGTTTGAAATGAGAAGAGGACGGCACAATTCACAATCCACTGCCTGATCCAGACCTGCAAATATTCCGGGACAGCTACGGAGATCTACCCCCAGATATCCCATATTCTGTATGTTGTGGAACCAAAGCCCAAGGAAATGAGGTTACTGGGAGGACAAGAGAGAACCAGCAGCAACACGTGCCGAGTTCGGACAAGGAATGGAGCAGAAAACGACAAAACTAAGCAGAAAAAGACAAAGCTAAGCAGAGCCTGCGATGAGACCCAGCGAACACACCGGGAGGGCAGTGGGGGCGGTTAGCGAGACCCGGGTGGGATTCACCGGGGACGAAACAGCGCAGATGATGCTTGAGCTCCTGTGAGCGCCCCGACAGACCCGCTGACACCGCCAGACACAGCGGGCGGCGGGCACGGGCCAGCCCCGGGAGCCTCCGCCGGCACATCCCCGGACCG
>VZRN01000275.1:31923-60430 GCA_013397935.1 Dasyornis broadbenti
GCACGGAGCCGCCCGGCGCGGCCCGCCCAGCTTCCCTGGACCCGCCCGTACCTCCCAGCAGCGGCGGCGGCCGCAGCGCCGGTGCCCGGTCCCGGCACATCGCGGCCGGGCCTACTCCCCGCTGCCGCCCGGCCCGGAAGAGCCGCGCTCGGCGCTCCTCGGGACTTGTAGTCCCGTGCACCGCTTCCTGCCCGCGCCGCCGCGCTACCTGGACTACAACTCCCAATAGTCCCCGCAGACAGTCACGCCATGCTACAACCACTGTTGCTACTGGCTCGGCCCGGCCTCCTGCAGCAACCAATCAGGTGGCGGCAACCGCCGCCTCGGGCCACGCTGCGCTGCGCGTCGCCATTGGCACAGGGGAGAGCGACGGCCAATCAGCGCTGGGAGGGGCGGGGCGGCGGTCACGCCAACCGGTGGCGATTGGCTGTGCTCACAGCAGCCTGACCAATAGCGGCGTCGCAGAGGCCATAAAATCTGTAGCGCAGGCCATGTGCGTTCTTTCCAGCTAGCGGTGCGAGGTGGGATGGGGCGGCCGGGAGCGGGGCTAGTAACGGAGATATTACCGAGGGCGGGCCGGTGATGATCCACATTTACCTTTCTGACACCTCGTCTGAGGGCGGCGGGCGGCCGCAGCCCCTGCTGAGCAGCCACGGCTGAGGTCCGCGGGATCCGCGGCCTGGCTGGGCGGGCGGTCGGACTCCTCCCCCTCACGCGTTCCCTTCTCCCCTCAGGGCTCGACGGGAAGCGGTCGCGACGTGGGACCCGGCGGTGGCGGCGTCCCGGAGCCGCCGTGCCCGATCCGCGATAGGCCCCCGGGTTCTGGGCCGGTAAAACGCGGTGTCGCCTGTCCTGGTGTTTGCGGTAAGTGGGGCAGAGCCCCGCGGGGAGCGCTGCTGCTCCTGCTCTACAACGAGGCAGCTCTTAGAGCAGAAAGAAGCAACTGCAGAACGGGCTAGAGGAAAGAATTCACCGACTTCTACTCTCTCTCATGGATTAGTTTAAGGTGAATGTCCCGGCAAGGTGGTGGGTGGAGTAGTGTGGGTAAGTGAAGGGATTTACACTCAACTCTAGTGCTGCAATATGTAGATGGACAATTTAAACCTTTTTTCCGTTTAGCTCCGTGGAAGATAACAAGTTACTCTTATAGTGTTTTCCCAGTCTCAAGTTCAGCCTTATTCTTAAATGCTTTACTGCTTTACTTCTGCTTTGGCTTCTATATAAGGCCAATTTTGTAGCTTACAGATAAATAAAGTTATGAAAAGTCTGGGTTTTGCTTCTGTTTTTCACAGTGTCCATGGGTGACATGTAACACCACAGACTGACTGGAAATTTTATGTGGGTACCCAGTGGAACTGGAGTGCATTGAAATGTGCTGCACTTTGCACAGCCCCACTCCATTGGAATCTTGGAGTCCCTTAAGTTGGAAAAAACCTTTAAGACCCAAGTCCAGCAGTTGTGCCACATCCACAAGGCTGTTACATCGCTCCAGGGATGGGGACTCCAGCAGTGTCCTGGGCAGCCATGCCAGGGCTGGACAACCCTTTTTGGGGAGAAATTCTCCCACTACCCAATCTAAACTGGGTCATATCCTGGTTCTGCTGTGTGGTTCCAGATGGGTTCAAGGCTGTGCTGAAGTATTTGAGTGACTGACAGTGCTGTGTGTTTAGATAATCAAAATATCACTGTAGCCATGGAGATTATTAAAAAAATTTTATTAACATGAATGAACCAAAAGCTGTAAACAAGAGCCAGCAGAAATGGGATGCTGCAGGTGAGGCCAAGTCCTCAAACATGGCTGGATGCACTGAGCAATTAACTCGAATAATTAACGCTGCACTGAGCAATTCCGCGTGGTGGCAGCAAAGGGCCACGGAAAAATCCCAAATAACCGTGAGGAGGAGCTTCGGGGCCAGGCCAGTGTGCAGGCACTGGGAAACTAGTCCCACATTGGGAACCGGTGGCTGGGAGAGGGGGGCTGAGCCTGCTCAAAGTTTGGGTCTAAACCACAAACATGGCTGTGAGGTCTCTGTTGTAGCAGAGTCTTCCTCACCGGCAGGCAGGAAGTGCTCCAAAGGGAAATATTTACCTCTTCCTCATTTAAAGGAGTTTTTACTGGTTTTGGACCCACACTGAGTAGGAAGTGACCAGTTGTCAGCTTTGTTTCCCAGACGGATGCCAGTCTGTGAGGGAGAGGGAAGGCAGCAACGTGACATTAGGAATCCTAACTCATTAGGAATCCCAGATTTTGCTTTTAGGGGAACTCCTTGTCATCTCGGGATGGGGCTGCTGCTGCTCCAAGGGCAGGATGAAGAAACGGAGTCAGAGAGCTGCCTGGCAGTTCCCTGCCTCTGCCCCACACAAAACCAAATTACTGGGATGAGGCAGGCCCTGAGAAGCCTCCCTATCACAGAGCTCACCTGGCTGCTCCTGCAGAACTGGCATCAGCATTTGCCAGGAATGCAAACGTTCCTGCAGAAATGGGTTTTCCACAAGAGATTTTAAAATTTAAATCAGACAATTTGAAGACTCATCTCTCCCTAAAATACTATTTAGGGGAAAAAATAGGTTTATTTTAAGATCCGTTTTCACCCTGTGAAGCTGTAGCTGTTCATGTTACTGTAGCTCCCTGAGGAGTGAAGCTCAGAGCACACGGGAGCTGCAGAGGCTCCTTGTGCCCGTCAGGAAAGCGGTGCTGGAGCCAAAATCCCAGCACAATGAGGGGCAAGGGCATCTGAGTCAGCTGCTGGTGGGGCTGGTGCTGGCTGGAGGCAAAGGATGGGTTATTTGATTTCATTTGAGGAGGCCACCGAGGCTCAGCACAGCAGGCACCTGCTTATGTGTGCGTGGAGTTTTCAAAGGGAAAAATTGCCAAAGGCCAAACACTTCATCCAGATTCAAATTTGTACTTAGAAGTGCAGCTTGACAAAAAAACAGCCAAAAGCCTGACACAGACCAAAGGGGTGAGGAGGCCCTTGAAGAGAGCTGGCAGGAGTCTGCAGCCTGTAAAATCACTGCCTGCAGCTTCCCCCCAGCTCTCTGCAGTGAAAAGAAAGAGCTGCCCAAGAGAACTTTGAAGATATCAAAGCGTTGTTGCAGTCTGAAAACACCATTGCACTTACAGGAAAGTATTTAGAATAAGCTGCAATACATTAGGTTTCTTCTCAAAGTACTAGAAACGGCAGGAGAACCAGAGCCTTTCCCAAAGGGATGAATATTCAGAAATCTCTGTACACAGCCAGGTGTGCAGGAACTCGCTCGGACAGACAGCCAAGCTCTGTCTTTGCAGGCAACAGGAGAATCCCTCACTGTGCAAGTGTGTCCCACCTCAGGGATGGACAGACAGGAGAAAGCAACTACGAAAACAGCTGCCTTAAAACACACCCTTCCTGCAGCCCCAGGCCAGGGCTCTCACAGCTGAATTCCAGGTAGGCAAGGAAAGAAAAGGGGATTCAGGACTTTCTCCTACCCAGAAAGAGCTCAGGGCTTTTTGCCTCCTGGGTGGGGCGAAGGTGTTGGTTCCCCTGCGTCACACCCTGCCTCTCACTAAGGTTACAGCAGCCGCACAGAGCAGGCACAGAAGGAGAGCCCAGCCCACCCCAGCCCCGTCCCAAACACCCACCTCCCACCTGCGAGCCGGGCGGGAATGCCGGCGAGAGGAGCCGGAGCTGATGGATGCGATGGGGCTGCAGAATCCGAGAGCTTTTCCTGCTGCTCCTTTGCCCTGGTCTCAGCAGGCCTTTGGGGCAGACACAGACACGACAGACAGACATGCACACACTGCCCACGGCCTGAGTCTCTGTACAAACACCTGTTAGGACCTGCAGCAGCCCGAGCCTCGCACTTCCTTCTTCACGTAGTCATGGAGCTTGAATTTGGGCTCGTTGGGCAGCTTCATGGACCTGTGCTTCAGCTCCCTGCGAAAGGGGACAGGTGTTACTCTTCAGCTGCTGCTTCTGGCAGGCAGGGAATTTTGTCTGAAGGAGCTGAAGAGGGAGTTTGGACAAGAACATGGAGCGACAGGACAAAGGGGAATGGCTTCACACTGACAGGGCAGGGAAGGATGGGATATTGGGAGGGAATTGTTCCCTGTGAGGGTGCTGAGGCCCTGGCACAGGTTGCCCAGAGGAACTGTGGCTGCCCCATCCCTGGAATTGTCCAAAGCCAGATTGGATAGGGCTTGGAGCAACCTGGGATAGTGGAAGCGGTCCCTGCCCATGGCAGGAGGTGGCACTGGATGGGCTTTAAGATCCCTTCTAACCCAAACCATTGCAGGATTCTATGATTCCAAGCTGCCTTGCCCAGCTCAATTGAACTCGGTGTGGCCTGGACACTGCTAAAGCTCCCCTGGCGGCATGGCCGCTGCTCTGGTCACTCACTTTGCGATGGCTGTGAACGCTAATTCCACATTGAGGCCGCTTTTGGCGCTGGTCTCCATGAAGGGCACTCCGTACTCCTGCGGGATGAGACACAGCTGTGTCAGGAATGTCACCAAGGATGTTCCCGAGGGCTCCCAGGGAGCAATTTTTGAGGACAAAGAAACAAGAAGTGTTAGTGGAAGCTTAGAGGAAGAAGAACAGATGAGTAGGAAGGGGAGAGCATGACAGGGGAAAAAAAGCCAAGTGCTCCCAGGTGTATTTTGGGTCAGACTGGTCTCCGGGTGGGCATTTCCTGTGCACGTCCTCAGGGACATCCTCAGGTACCTCACCTACCTTGGCAAGTTTCTCTCCATCTTCCCTTTTTACCACTCTGTCCTGGGCTGAATCCACCTGCAACAGGAAGGGCAAAGAACAATTTGCGGTGATTTGGAAGGTCACCAGTAGGTACCTCCCTGTCCCCTTATGCCCTGCCAGGCTCCCCTGCCCGTGGCTCCAGCGTGGGAGGAAGAGGAGGCTCTGACAAAGCCCTGGGGCCAGGCTCACCTTGTTTCCCAGTAACATGAGGACCACATCCTGCTGTGCGTATTCATGGATCTCTGTCAGCCAAGCCTGCAGGGACACAGCCAAAGAGACAGGTTAGCAACAGCCCTGGGAGGAGGAGAACAGTGATGGGGAGCTGCCCCAGCCCTGGGCATGGGCACCCTCTGCAGGCAATGCTGCCATTCCAAGCAACGCCAGGGATGTGATGATCCACGGATGATCCCTGTCAACAAGGGGGTACCCTGGGGTGCCCCTGAGCCCTGGGGGACCCACTTTGGCTGCTACCAGATCCCCATTTCCCAGGGTAACAGCAGCTTTCGGACCCCACTGCCCACTCCCTCTGCCCACAGGCACTTGTAGGGCTTTGACCCCGATTCCCCCTCAGCTGGGACATTCAGTCCCTCCTTTTGAGGGACAAGGCTGAGGATTGGCTCCAGGATGTGCCCTGTGCCCGTGTCCTGCACGTGCTGCCTCCATGTCGAGCACACTGATCCCGGCAGGCACCTGAACCTGCCTTCCCGAGACGTGGGGTGGCTTGCCTGCCCTCTAATCCAGCCCAATCTAATCAAACCTGCCCTAATTCCCTCTAATCCTTGACCCCATGGTGTGAGCAGCTGCTTGCTGTCTCCAGTGCTATCCCTGGGCTCACAGTGATTCCGAGTGATCCCCAGTGGTCCCTGGTGATCCCTGCTCAACCCAGCAGGAGCCCAAGATATGGGGATGGAGCCCCAGGACCCCACTGCACCCCGGCTGGGTTCAGGGTGTTCAGTTCCATGATGGGTTGGGAGTCACTTCTGACTCCCTTTGGCTCCCTTCTGACTCCACTCTGCCTCCATCCCTCTTCCCTGGCAATCACCCTGGGTGCTCCTTCCTTCCCACGGGGGCTGTGTGTCCCACAGGGACATCCCTCCCATGTCCCCAGGATTGCTGATGCTGCAGATTGGGGCCGTGTTATTCAGAAGTGTGAAACATCCAAGGGATTTTGTGTGTCCCGAGCAGACCCAGAGCCTGGTTAACACCCAGCACTCACCTTCCTTGAGCCACCCAGCTCCTCAGGCTGGAAAATGCCACTGCTGGCCAGTCCCAGCTTGTGGGAAGCGTTCCCAGTACCAGTGACACGGGAGCAGGGTGGCAGGACCTGCCCTGTCCCCGCCGTGGCACTGCAGGCACAGGCACTGCAGGTGTGGAGCTGCCAAGGGGAGGATGCTCCGGAGCAGGGAGAGCTCCAGGCCCTGGGGGATCAGGGGCTGTGGCAGCCCAGGAGCTGGTGTGGCACACTGCAGCCCCGGGGTGTGGATGCCAGCACGGCACAGGGTGGTTGTGCAGGCACAGCTGCTCCCCGTGGATGCACACAGCGTTCTCATGCCCGGGACATGAGCAGTTACACCCAGTTCAGTCAGGGATAATTGCTCCCCGGGCCAGGACGTGCCCTGCCAGGGCTGGCACAGGTGGCCCCCAGCAGCCACACGGGGCCAGTGGGGAGAAGGGAGGGGACACTGAGTGCCCAGGTGTCCTGAGTCCCCTTCTGCCAGTTTTGAGAGCCCTCTGCCCCAGCACCAGCATCCCTGAAGCCCCCAGGGGAGAGGGCAAGCTCGGGCAGCACAAGGCACCCCTGGAAAGCTGGCAGGAAGGGCAGGTGGGCTGGGGAGGTGCTGTGGGATGGGACCCTCTCCCTGCCAGCTTTGGACTGAGGTCGGGGGGCAATGAGGTGCCCAACCCTGAACCACGGTGACCTGAAGGGGCAGAGGGGGATGAGGGAGCAGCTCACTGGGGAAAGTTCCTGTGCTCCTACCGCAGCAAGTTCTCTGCCAGTGCTGTAATTACACAGTGTTAATTGGCTGGAGCAGTGAATTCATCACCTTTTTATTTGCTGTAACAGGGAAAACCTTCTCTGCCTGTCCCTGCAGGTGCTCAGCAGCAACCACAGCCCTTCTGCAGGTGACCACCGCTCCCACCACCGGCACAAACCTCCTCCTGTACGGACCCACACGAACCCAGCCCGCCACATGTGAGGGACAGCAGGAGGGGCCCGGGGGTGCTGCTGTACCTGGATGTTGTCGAAGGACGCTTTGTTGGTGACATCGTAGAGCAGGAGCAGGGCTGTGGAGAGAGGGACAGGGCATTAGTGCCAGTGCTGAGCCAAGCCCACGGCTCAGAGCACGCTCTGCGTGCTGGGGTCACACCTGGGGCCATGAGGTCCCTGTTGTGAAATACAGAACACACTCAAATCCAGCACAGCAACACCTCACACTGCTGGTGTCTGCTGAGCCTCCTCCATCCATGGCAGCTGCTTCCCGTGGAAAACCACCCCAGTGATTCCTGACTCAGCTGGCCTGGAGTGGCAGCTCAGGGCCCCAGAGAGCTGGAGGTGGCTGTGCTTACCGTGGGCATCCCGGTAGTAGGCGTGGGTGACGCTGCGGAAGCGCTCCTGGCCGGCCGTGTCCCAGATCTGGAAGGCAGACAGGAGCAGAGGAATCAGACCTGACCAGAACCCACTGAAACCAGCCCAAACAGCATGGTGCAAGCACAGGAAGCTTCTCCAGCTTTTGCTCCCAGGAACATCAATAGGAAAAATGACCAGAGCAATAAATATGAAAGCAGCATCTTCCTGCTCCTCAGCATGGGGACACGATGTGGCCCAGGGCTCCTGACATGGCCCTTAATCGGAAAATCCATGGAGCAGATGGATGCATGGGGACTCGCTAATGTGATTTATCAGTTCTTAATGCAGCAGGAGGTTTGCAGCGTGCACGCTGCTGCCCAGAGGATCCGTGCTAATGGTGCTACCGGGCTCTGGGCAAAGGGCTCGGAGAAACTGTCGGGCCTCAGGGGCTGGAACAGCTCTGGTGGCACGGGCACAGAGCAGCAGGGAGGCAGCAGGGCTGGGATGGGCATCGCTGTGGCCAGAACAACCCCCAGGCCTGATTAGGCTCCTGCTGAGGCACCAGAGCAGCCAGAGGGGTCCATAAGACTGTCCCAGGGCAGGAGACACAACCACAAAGGACAGAGATGGGGCCCCATTTTGGGGATCCCTCTGTCAAGGGGTTTTGTACAGCTCTGAACACCCAGGGCAGCAAGGGAGATGCTCCCAGGGCCGTGGGGACGTACCTGCAGCTTCACCTTCACCCCATCCACCGTCAGCACCTTGTTCTGAAAGAGAATGCAAAGGGTGGTGAGGGGTGACCGTGGCTGTAGGATGCCCAGGGAGACACAGCCAGCCCCCATCCCAGTCAGTGTTTCCCCCAAACCCCTGGGCTGATCCCCTCTCCTGCTTTTTAAACTCCTATCCATCAGTCCCAGCACCTGCAGAGCCGTTTGCACCATGGCCCAGCCAGAGGATCTCTCCCTGTATCAGCACAAGTTGCTCCCATTTGGGTACCTAAACCCTGGCAGTGCCACACCCAGCTCGGGCTGGAGACCTCTGGCCATAAATTAATGAGCACCAGCATCCCACCTAAACGGCCTTCAAAAGACAGAGCCAGTCACTCCATATCCAGGCAGCAAATTAAAAATAACTCCTGCTCCTGCCTCTTGTACCTGTTTTTCTCCTGGCTTCTGTCTCAGGAATTTTTCCCCCCCTGTTTTGCTTGGTTTTAGGAAAGGTGGAACGGAGGAGGAGAGGGGGCAGTGTCCCTCCACGCTGGGCTTTCCCCAAAGCCAACAGGACATACTTTCTGTGGAAGGATGTCCTGGCAGAGCTGGGAGCTGTGTGGGAGCCCACCCGTGCCCCTCAGGGTGGCTGTGCCTCACAGGGAGGGCACAAGATGGATCCTGGGCGTGTCCCAGAGCAACCACCATCCCAGCAATCCACACCAGCCTCTCCAAACATTAAAGGAATGCAAGCCTACAGACCAGCGGTCCCAGGGGAAGGAGCAGAGAAGAGATTAATTTGCTTGCCAGATCCATAGAAATTAGCACAGTAATCAGTGGGACGTGCTGGAAGCACGGCCAGGGAACAGCACACCAGTGGGATGAGGCAGCTGGTGGCTGCTCTGGTGATAATTTAAATCCCATTTCCTCCATTTGCTCCACAGTCGGTTTGGGGTGCTCCCATCTCCCTTGTCACACGGCCATGGGATGGCCAAGGCCGCCATGATCCCAGCTGGGCTCCTCCGGCTCAGCCCTGGCTCATCCACCCCCAGCACTGGACACACCACCAGCCACTCCTGCACCACCAAACCCTCCCGGAGATCCATGCCAAGATCCATCTCTGCACGCCCCACACTGCTCAGCACCATCACCCCCTCGGTGAGGTGAGGCTCTTCATTGATGGTTTCAACGGGAGCAGAGGGAGCACCTCACCTCCTGCACATCTACACAAGGATCCGCAAGGAGGAGAGGGCAGGAGAGAGCCAGAGCGCTGAATCCTCCGTCTGCTCAGGCAGGCGCAGGGAGACGGCCGAGGTTTATAAATACCTTCAAAGGCAGCGACTGAGACGGGGGAGAAAAGTGATTCACAGCCCGGGAGCTGTAAAAATAGGCAGGCAAGGAGTGGGGTGGGGAAGCTGGGAAGCACTTGAGGAAAAGCTGGGGCCCAGGGAGCCGGACAGGGGTTTAGGGCTCCCTGCACATGGAGCTGAGCCTTTCCCAGGATGTGACACCAGGGCTGCTGAAGGCTCGAAGCGCCTAAAATCCAGGGTCTCCAGTGCCACAAAGTTCTCCTGGGACCTTGGTGCCTCCGCCTGGGGCCCCCAGGTGAGGAGGGACAGGGCCACCCCCAGGGCGGAACCACTGCCATGGCCAACGGCACTGAGCTGCACTGAGCTGCTCCTTCACCTCACCCCCGAGCATGGAGAACAGCCCTGCCCAGCACGCCTGCCGCAGCTGAGACAGAGCAGGTCTACGTTCTGCAGGAGATCCTTGCCCTCCAAAGTCCTGGGTCCTACCCGCAGGTGCCGGAGCCGCACTGGAGGCACCGGCACATCCCGCAGGCTCTGCGTGGCACTTGTGCTGTTCCAAACACCGCTCCCCGGTGCTGGCAGCCAGTCGCCAATACCACCTGCCAAGGGCTGTGTCAGGGATGCCATCCAGGGACTGCAGAGGAAGGAAAAGGCTCTGTGCTTCGCCATCGGCCCCAGATCTCGGCACACAGGGATGAGGACACTTGGTGCGGGGGGTGATGGCAAGGGACAAGGACACCAGGAGCGTCACGGTAAAACCAGCACCAAACAGGTGCCCATGCCCATGGCCACAGGAGCACCTCCAGCTCAGAGCAGAGCGTGGCTGTGCCCAGGGACATGGCCACATCCCCAGGGTGGCCGTGCTCCAAGGCTGGCAGGCCACCACGTGTGGGAGGGAGGGAGAACATGGCCCCAGCCCTGAGCACAGATCATCCAGGCCAAAGCCACCTTGAAGCATCTGGTGAGCAGTCAAAAAAGCCGAAGCTCCAAAGGTGCCCCTCATGCACTGACCTCCACTTCAGGAGTTAATTAATACGGAGCCAGCAGCAACAGGAGTCACACTAATTACGGCTGACCTATATTTTAGGGAGGTAAATGCTTAGACCTAATTAAAGTCTGCACATGGATCCAGCTGCTGCTGGACCAGGCAAGATTAAAAAATGGATTTCCTGGGGTCCGAGTGTGGAGCAGAGCAGAGTTCCAGGGTGAGAAGCTGTAGAAGTGCTCCTGCAGGCAGGAGACACAGCCAGAGCCATCCAGAGCATCACTCATGCCTGCATCCCTGGCTGCAGCCCAAAGCTTGCCCAGAGCAGCTGTGGCTGCCCCATCCCTGGAAGTGTCCAAGGCCAGGCTGGATGGGACTTGGAGCAGCCTGGGACAGTGGAAGGTGTCGCTGCCCAGGGCAGGGGGTGGATTAAGGTCCCTTCCAACCCAAACCATTCCAGGCTTCTACGATCCCTGCCTGCCCCCTAGCACAGGGTGGCTGCAGAACACGGGTGAAGAAGCCAAGAAGGTGGGAGGAGCAGGGTGGGCAAAGGGCAGGGACTGCTGCCGGCAGCACACAGCAGTGTGGTTCAGGCGAACCAGATGTCCAGGTCTACCCCCATACCACGGCTAAGTGACTTTTCAGCTTCCAATTATTATTATTTTTTTAAGGAGCTGCCTCAGTTCCCTCCTGTCAGCCCTTCCAAGGCACAGCTGGGGGCTGAGCTCATAATAAGCATCCAAAGACAAAAGACGCCGTGTGTCAAAGCACTGAGACGTGAAATGTGCTGCCAGCCCTGCCGGCAAGGGGAGGGGCTGTGTTGCTCAGGGCTTCTTCTTCACCTCACCCCGTTTATCAAACAGAGGTAACGCTCTGCCTCCTGCCACAACTCGGGCAGGAAAACCATCCCTGCACCTCAGCTCTGCTGTCGCCCTTCCCAATTTCAGTTTTTATGTGTCCTTTTTCCTGGGGCGGTGCAAACGTTATTAAAATCTTGTCTAGCAGGGGCCGCAGCGGAATGCCTGCAGTGCCTGGGGTGGATGAGTATGATGCTCTGAAGTTAAATAGTCTTCAGGACATCAGATAAACAAAGTTGGAACCTTGCAGATGCAGGAAAAATTAAATTACCAAGTGCAGATGGTCCTCAATTAAGCAGCATTATCACACAGCAAGGCCGCGCTGGCTGCAGCCCTGGCACGATCCCATCGCCACGACTGCCCCGGAGCAGCCGTGTGGAAGCAGAAGGGAGGGAGGGGAAGGTGACGGAGCGAAACCGCGCTGGTCCTGGAGCGTGCACAGACAACGCTCCCACACAAAGGCAGCGCTGCTGCCCCGCTCTGCTCTCGCAGCAGCTGCAAGGGGCAAATGCCATTCCCTCGGATCGCAGGGGGCCCGCAGCGCCAGGGCATCCCAGAGCAACTGGCACGTCCCCAGCTGCCTGAATCCATGCCACTGAGGCTGCAGCACAACCCAGGGTTGGCATCGACAACCCAGCTTCTCCCAGCTCTTACACGCATGAACTCATTAATTAAAGCCTTTAAAGTTAAATTGGATACATGGATCAATTTGCTTCACAATTAACTGGACAAATGGGAAGCTGCTCACTGACACCACTCAGGCTCCAACCACAGGACCCCTACCCCAGCTCCCCAGAGCCTGTGACTGGTGCTGGCTCCAGTGGTGCTGCCCAGGAGCACCCACCCGAGCACCCCCTTCCGCTTTAACCATGGAAAAGAAACCCTCAAATGTCCCTATTGACCCTTGGAGGCATCTCCTGCGGCTGAGGGGAGGCAAATTCCTGTCAAAATGGGGATAAATGGCATTAGTGACTACAGATCAAACCGGGTGCAGGCGCTGGGGCAGCACAGAGTTAATTAGTGCCAGTAATGAGCTGTGGGACTGACAGGGCAGCCACCCAGAAATGTCATCAGGTTGTGGTGTCACCAGGCCAGGCCACCCGGGAGCGGGGCATAGATTGGCTTATCCTTTATTTCAGGAAGCCAGGAGAAAGCCAGCAGTGGTGAACTGGCTGAAGGGATGCTGGAGCACCCCAGCCCCGTGCCAAGGCCAGACCAGGATCCAAATTCCCACCCGGCAAAGCCCAGGGAGCTCCTGCGAGCACAAACACTCCTGTGCCAGGAGGAAATGGGATGAGTTGTGATATAGCAGACACACAAATAACCACCACCTCCAACGGCGGCTGCAAAAATAGATCAAGGATCGATATGGAAATCTGCCCAAAACAGCAGGACACTGCATTAAATTTGCTCGTTAAAACCCTGAGGTTTTCCCACACATGCGCAGCCAGGCAGCTGCTCCTGGTGGCTCAGCATCTCTCCAGACACAGCGCCTGGCTCAGGGACATCCCAGCCCCTTGCCAAGGCCAGGGATCCGGGAGCAGCCCCACTTTTCCCCCTCAGTGCTCCAAAAACTTGGTCCCTCAAAATCCAAGCATTGCCCGCTCCAGCAGCAGCCCAGGCGCACAGCACCTCCATGGGGAACACAGCCAGCCCCCCGCTCCAGCCTGGGCAAAACCTGTCCAGGAGCACACGCCCTGCAGGAGAGGGGAAGGAACAGCCCGACGCTGGGCTGGAACCTGCAGAAAGCCTCCGGGAATGGGGAGAGCGGGGCAGGGACAGGGGCTGGCAGGGCTGTGCCATGGTGTGCAGGACGTGGTCCTGCTCCAGCCATGCTGGGTGTGACTGGAGGATGTCCCAGGCACTGGCAATCACATCCAGTGATCCTCTTCCTCCTCCTCAGCTGTGCCACCACCAGAGACGTTCCCGTGCAGCCCCTGCATCCCTGGGAGACCCGGGTGGCCAAAACACTCTGGCACAACTCCCTCTGCCTCTTCCCATAAATCTTCCCCTCAGAGAAAAATCCCAACCATTCATCTCCCGGGGCAGGTGATAAATTCCTCAGCAGTTCTGTGCATTTGCACTCTGTAGCTAAAAATAGAAACTTCTGCCTTGGGATGTTTTCCTCCCCAGGCCTTGCACACTCCTGCCTGCAGCCGCTCCAGCGCCGGTGCCAAGATCTTTTCAGAACCCACAACGTGCCGGCGCTGGCTGCTCAGCTCCCGCTCAGTGCCTCAGCAGATCCCGGGAAATGCAGATTTACACCACGGCCCCTCACAGCACACAGCACTTCCAGCCTGCTCTGCTGCCAGAGCCGCCCCACAGCCCCTCCACAGCCCCTTGGAGGGGTCACCCCACTGTGTCCCCTCTGCCACCTCCGGCCAGGAGAAGCCACAAGCCTGTCCCTACATGAGCACCCCCTACTCCTGGTCTCCAGGTGGGCACAGCCCCTTCCCACAGCACCCAGCGAGCGCCCCAGGGATGTCAGCAGCACCAGCCTTTGTCCAGAGCCGTGTTCACTACATTAAATCCCAATTAACATCTCCCTGGCTGCCAGCCCTGCAGAGATAAGAGTCCAGGCTCTTGTTCGAGCAGACACACTGAAGAATTAGTGACTTATCATCTTCTAGTCACATCAGTCTGCAAATAAAAGGGTTTTCTGGCAAGAAGAGAATCCTGTCTTAGGGACAGATTAGAGGTAAGAGGATCTGCTTAGGATCATCCATTTGAAATTCAGCCCTGCTCTGCTTCTTGGCATCGCCCGCAGCAGCCGCAGTCCGGGTGGGGGCCACACTCGCTCCCAGCCCGGCTGCTCCGTGCAACCTGCAGGGTCCTGGGATGATCCACGGGATGGTTCCCTGAGGGAGGCACAGGCAGATGAGACTTGATGCTTTCAAGCTCGACGGGGCTGCTCAGGCTCACCCCGGCAGGAGGGAGACGGGGCCGTACGAGGCTTTGAGATGTCCCCACCGCGTTGGAGTGAGCCTGGGCCCCAAACCCACGGGCAGGCAGAGAAACCCAGCATCAAAATTCCTAAGAATAGGATCTGCTACAGCCACCCTGGAAACTAGAGCCACCAAAAAGCAAGAGCAAGCAGGGAGGCTGCAGCCCACCCCTGCAGCCCCAACACAAGATGGGCTCCCAGGATGGGATAGGATGGGATCCTCCCCACCCGGGGATGGTCTGCACAGCTCCCCCGCCACCCTGGGCTGCGTTACTCACCCCTTCCATCTCTTTTTCCCCTACTTCATAAAAGAAGGGATATTTTTAAAAATATCCCTGCTTACTTCCAAACCAGGAAGCCTTGGAAACAAAGGGGGCAGAGATGGCTCATGCAGATCCGTGGCAATACTGGGAATAAGTGGCATATTTATAACATATTTATCTTCATTTTCCTCATCAAGGACATGCCATGCTGCAAAGCTGAACAGGGATCTCCACAGAGCAGTTATTGCTCTTTCATTTCTCATCTGCAGCAAACACGGCCCCATCAGTGCCACAGAGATGAAAAACGGCTCATCAGGCCCTGTTAGACAGGGAACCATTTATTTGGGGAGAAATAAAGCCTTGCAGTACTTTTCTGACCTTAAAGGTCTTTTCCAACCTAAACGATTCTAGGATTTGCCTCAGCGACTGCAGCCAGCCCTGGGCTGAAAACTTGCCTGAAGTTTCTGAGAAGACTACAATCCAATTAAAAAAAAAAATCAGGGCTGAACATCCAGCAGCAAAGACTCTGTCAGCACCCAGCAGTAACACAGCCGCGTCTGCAGACAGCACTGCAAACAGCATTATTAAAGAGCACTTCTCATCCCTAAAGAAAATGAAATCCCCAAAGACCTGACAAAAGAATCTGTAGCTTTTTATCCCAAACACTTCCATCCTTCACCCACAGCCAAGGCAGACAGCTCCCAAAAATTGCATCGTTGCTGTGCAGCAAACCTGAGCCCAGATCCTTCGAAGGATTCAAGGAAAAGAGAGTGACTGAACAACCCCAACGAGATTTTCTGACGGCTGCACAAGTCCAGTCAGCCCCTGGGCCTGGCACCCCTCAGGTCCCAGTGCTCCCAGGGTCCACAGCCCATCTCTGCAGGGTGCAGAGGCAAAGGGATGGCCAGGGCTGACACACAGCCAGTCCCGGCCCCCTCTCTGCAGGGCAGCAGCACAGGGGCACTTGTGCCCCCTGTGGCTGCTCCCCAAAGCCCAGCTGAGCTTTCTGAGGTTTCACCTTCTCCTCACTAAGCACAGTGGTTCCACCTCGCCATGGGTGGCAATGCCACCATGGTCCTGCCTGGCCACCTGCCCCTTGTGCAAGAACAACCCTGCAATGCCCCTTGGACAGAGCTGGGGGCACAGGGGCTGAGTGGACAGAGCCCCTGCCCCATCACCCCTCTGCCGGTGCCAGGGAGGCCTCTCAGACCCACCCACAGGTGAAGCCACGGCACAGGAGCATTCCTGACGCTCCTGGCACAGGGCTCTGCCAGCGCAGGCACCGTGGAGTCAAAGCTTAGATCTTTGTAAAGCTTCTCCTTCTCCCTGGCAGCAGTCCCAGCTCTCCCATTTTCTGCTCTACTAGAGCAGGCTCTTCCCAAGGTTTGGGCACCACTGAAAGCCTCAGGAGATGCGTGGTGCTGAGGAATTGCAGCATGCTCAGCCCATCACCAGTACTTCCACACCAAAACCACTCCGGTCAGACAAACCAGATTGGCTAATCCAACTCCAACATTTGCTCTCCCAGTGTGGGGATCTGGAGCAGAGCTGCAAGCCAGGATTGTGCTAGGAAATCACCCCAGGGAGGCAAAACACCCCAAATCCTTCACTCTGGGTGCTGGAGGTCTGGGCAGCAGTGCAGACCATACTCCTGGAAAGCTGTCCCAAGACCTTGCCTAAAGGTTCCCTTTTACAAATAAAACTGAACCAAAATCCACACACAGTCACCTCGATTTTTTTGTTGCGTGCTTGGGAAGCCCAGCCTCAGCCAAGAACTCCAGCTGGAGCAGCCAGGTCCTCAGGAGAGGATTTCCACCTCTGCTCTGGGCTGTGGGGCTGATCCCCGGAGAATCTGCCCTCCTGGAGCTGCTCCGCTCCCGCTGCTCTCCCCAGCACAGCGCACCCAGCTGTCGGCAGCAATTTGACCTCACGTGTGTATTATTCAGGAGGGAAAACCACATCTGCCTGGCATTAACGCTTGCTTGGGAACAAAGTTATTTTCGGCATTGTTGAGTGCTTCTCCTGTTAATTCATGCACATTTATAAGTGCAGCTCATTAGTGGGTTGAAGGAAGTTCGGGCTGAGCCACAGAGCCACTCGCCCCAGCGAAGCTGCCAGGCCTTCACCAGGGCTGGGGCTGTGGGGGCTGCCCAGCGCTGCTGCCAAATCTGGGCTCAGCTCTAAAAATTGACACCAGGAGCAGCAGCAATCCCCCAGCTCCTCCTCTGAGGAAAGCGGGGCAATGCAGAGCCTGGGGGTCACAGCTCGGCTGCTTCCCCACAGCTCCCAGAGCCGAGAGTGCACAACGCCAGGGAACAAAGGTAAAGCAGTGAAAGCCCAACCATCTGGCTGCACAGCTGCAGGAAGGGCTCCCTGTGCTCCCCAGGAAGGCTCTGGACTGACCCTGCACTACCTGGGGCACTGTGGATGGATGCTCGTCCAGGAACCGTTTCCCTCTGACAGGGAGGTCCCTGGACAGGGTCTTCACTACAACCCCCCAGCAGCGAGGCTGGGCTGAATTATTCATCCACGCATGCAGCTGTGTTTTTCTTAATCATCAGCTCCAAGGAAGCAGCAAGGCGCGGAGGCACCGGTGGGACCAGCTGCTGGTGAAGGGCATGGGAAGCAAATCCAGCGATTCCTACCAAATTCAGCATCCAACACGGGGCAAGGTCCTCACCAGTGGGGTCTGCACTCCCCAGACAGGCTGGAGCTCCCCGGGTGCCTTCAGCAGCCTCCTGCACTTCGCTTTGAGGGCAAGAAAGATCACGAAGAGGGAGTTGTTCCAAGGTTGGGAACACAGGGTTCAGGTGTGTCGGCACCAGCGGCTCTCCTTGTGGGGATGTGCCAGGCACCGGGGACAGGCCAGGCTTGGCCCTGGTGAGGAGGAGCAGCAGCCCTGGCGTGCGGCAGCAGCCCAGCTCCTCCTCACCGCCAGCACCCCCCGCACATGTCCCAGCACAGGGCTCACGGCCACGGAGCAGTGGCTCGTTCCCAGAACAGCGGTAATGCCACAGCCCGCGCGCGGAGCCTTCGCCGGCGGGATCGTTGCCGTGGTGATGTTGCGCAGGCAAAGCTGGAAAAGCCAAAGCCTCCATTTCCCCAGTGTGTCACTGAGCCCAGGAACATCGAGCCTTGGCAGGCGGGAGGAAAACGTCCTGAGACACAGGCAGATGGCACAGGGCTGGCGAGGTGGACGCAATGGCTTCGTGGCATCTGACCCGAGCAGCTGGCATGGCTCCCACCACTCCTCTCCTTTCAATAAACTAAACAGAAAAATCCCCACAAAACAGAACAAAAGCTGTCCAGGTGTTCACACCAGGACCAGGCACATTCTCAGAGACATGCTGATGGTTTTATGGCCCCTAGAAGATGACCCTTCCTGCCTGCTGACCTCCCACAGGTAGAACTGACCCAGCCTCATCACACAAACATCTTCCTCCGGCTCGGGAGCATCACTGAGACCCCCAAGGCACCCACTGAACTCCTCCTCACCCTGGGACAACCAGGCGCAGGGCAATGGACATCACCCTTTAAAGCTGAAGCACCATGAGCTCCCAACTCCCATTAGTTATGATCAGGGAGAAACACCTTTTTCCAGTGGAGGCATAAAGATGAATTATTTGCTGCTGCTTCTGAGAGATTCACCAATGCCTCAGGGCAATGACTCGGTGCTGAGCCAGGATTAAAAATTCTGTATGTCCCTGGTAGACAAACAAAGCTGTGTGAGCTCCAGGGCTCTGCTGGGATCCTGAGCCAAGGGAGCTGGGCAGCTCCATCACCCTGGGATGGAGCCAGGAGCCGCATGGGCAGCTCTGGGCTCTGCCTGGCTGTGGCACACGATGGCACGGCACAGCACAGAGCCGACCCTGCTCCAGGGCAGCGATGGCCCCATGGTGACAGCAGCAAAATATTTTGCTTCCAAAAGCTCTGCAGGTAAAGCCCTCAATCCCCAAATCCCCCATTGCCATAGGAACAGTGTGTGCCCCATCAGCATCCAAGGACAGGGACGACTGCTGAGGCACACATCACACCGCAGCTCCTTCCTCCACAAACACAGCTCTGACCTGCCTGCACGGGGCTGTTTTTTCCCATTTTTTCCCAAGGAGGATGACCTGCCGGCACTCGCTGTTCCAGGCTTTGGCGCGGCCGATCGCTGCCCTGCCCTTGGCCACGGTGATGCTCAGTTACCATCACAGGGTCCAGCAGAGCCCCAGGGATGGGACCAAGCCTGTGGCTCAGGTCTCAGGGAAGTGGTGCTTTGGGGAAAGGGGAAAAGGGAAAGGTGGTTTTCAGGGAAGAACAACACACAGAGAGCACCCGGTGAGCTCAGCTGGAGTCAGCTCCTGCCACTGCAGCCATCCCAGCTCTGCCAAACCCGGGACCGGCATCTCACCCTGCCCCACAGAGATCATCAAATCCACCCCAGGAATAACCCAAAGCCTGCTGGGAGCAATAATTAACAAAACAAGGCAGTGGCTCAGAAGAGAGGCAGCAAGGACTCAGGGGATCACAGGAGCTGAGCGAGGCAGAGCTGTGGGGCAGGAATGCCCCAAATGCCCAGCCCGGGGGCAGTAGCGGGGTTAGAGACACCCCAAAACCCACCTGTCCCCCATTTCCTGGCTGCCTCTCCTCTGCTTTCAAAGAACAACCCAGTTCTGCACAGCTGAATTCAATATTTTATCACAAATAAAAGATGAAAGTGAAATTAAGCCAAATGTATTCCATTAAATATTCAAACCATTTAGACTTACCCTGGCCCCATTTAAATGTTTTACTGACTATAAAACACTCCCTCACAGGACCTGGCACTGGGAGTGGATCCAGCCCGGCTCAGATCCATGGCAGTGGACGCTCCAGTGCCCAAATTGGCCTCTCCAGGGCCAATTTCCCACCTGGCAGCTGCCAGAGAGGAGCCAACACAGCACAACCATGTGCCCACAGCCTTCCTCCAGCCCGACCTCCTCCTCACCCTGCTCCTTCATGGTGATCCTGCCGAGCTGGAGTGGGGCAGGAGCAGGGATCTGACCCACAGCCCCGGACACACTGGGGATGGGTGGGAATTGCTTTTCCCCGCTGAGTTTCCCTTGGTCCCCATCCTCTGTAGGGGTTTTGGGCTCCCACACAGCTCTAACCAGGAGGATACAGAGGCAGATTATGCTGAGCACCTTCACAACCTCCCTCCCTCCACCAGCAGCTCCCACACTTATGTTTTCCTTGCCTGTGCTCTGGCACTGCAACTCCTGAGCATCCCAGGCCTTCCGCTCTCGCCCTGAGCTAAGTAAATCCATTATTCCAACCATCCCAGGAGGGGACAGACCCACAGCGACACCAGCTATCAACATGTACCAGGGAGGGCTGCAGGAGCCTGGGAAACACTGGTGCCCTTCCAGAAGCGTCTCCCAAAACCCATATCCGCAGCACTGCCATGTCAGCTGAAATGCACGCAAAATTCCACATCCAAACTGTTCTGGGTGGTATTTCTGACACCAAGGAGCTGGAGAAGGCACCTTCCCACCACCCAGCAAAGAGGATTAAGCTGGTTAAGAGTTTTCTTAAGCAGGCTCTAGGGCTCACTGCCACTCCAACCGCTCAAGCACTTCTTTGCTTTGAAGACATTCATCTTCTCTCTCTGCCTTCCCCAAGGCAGGAATGGATCCCTTGTCCGCTGGCATCACCGCCTGCACGCGGGGGTTTGCATCTTCCTGGTGTGCTGCAGAGCTGGGGGTTATTATTCCCCAGAAGCAGGAGGCAGAGGAAGATGAATAAAACCCCAGGAGCTGTGAAGAGCGGCCGCAGCAGCCACGGGCACCGCTCGCAGCATCTCTTGGCAACTGAGCCCCTGCATGCAAATGACAGGCACCGACTGCAACGCTGTGAGTGTCCCTCTGCAAGGGAGGGAGCAGCCATGGGAAGAAAAGTGGGGCTTGGCTTCCCAGGAACAATGGATATTTGCTCCCCCCAGAGCCCATTCTGGAGCGGGGACCAGGCACCAGCAGCAGCTGTGGAGAAGCGGCGTCCCCGGAGTCACACGGGGGCACAACGGGCAAAACCCCAGCGAGGCCCAGCTGCCCAGTGCTGCCCTCCCTGGGCAAGGCTGCCAGGACCTGCCTCCCTGGGCCAGCCTTGGGCACAGCCGGGCCCTGCAGCACCGGTGACAGGGTTGGCTCCATCCCCTGGAACCAGAAGGGGTGGGAGCACCACAGGAATCACCAGAGACTCCTGGAATGGTTTAGGTTGGAAGGATTCTTAAAGACCATCCAGTCCCAACCCGCTGCCGAGGGCAGGGACACCTTCCGCTATCCCAGGTTGCTCCAAATTCCATCCAACTTGTCCTTGAACACTTGCAGGGATGGAAATCTGCTCTGGGCAAATTGAGCCCAGCTCTCCATACAGTGAGAAATGCAAAAACACGAAATCAGCTACTGGCTGCTATTAAAATTCATCCAGCAATGGGAGCTGCAGAACAAACTGATTTTCAGACAAAGAGCTGCTGGAAACACAGAAACATGGAAGGGTTTGGGTTGGAAGGGACCTCAAAGGTCATCCAGTTCCAGCCCTTTGCCATGGGCATACCCAAGGTGGGAGCACAGGCATCCCCTGCCTGCTCCTTCCCCACCTTCCCCACCCTGGTTGCACCTGTGTTGCCACTGGCACGGCAGCCCCACGGAAGGGAAATTGGTCCAAGCAATTCAGCAGCACTGAGATGCTTCTCCCAAGGAAAGGCCACTTCCCTCCATTGCTCCAGCCCTGGAGACCAACCCAAACCCAACCCCCTGCAGCAAATCCCCATCCTGACCCCACACAGCAAAGGAGAGACTAAACACTGCCAGTGCCTGAGTTCCTTTCCTCCAACATCCAGAGCTAATTTTGCACAGAAAGACGCTGAAATTAATTTATTTCCATTTCTTTCTTCTGGCCTAAGCAGCTCCCCTCCCACTTTTTCCAGATTGATCCATCAGAAAATGAGTCCTGCTAATGCTCTGTGCCAACTGCTGAGATAAAAGCCAGCCCTTGGCTTTCAGGAGACTCCAGGTTGCTCCAGCCCTTCAAAGGGAGGCACCAGGCAAAGGCTGTGAGGGCAGGGATGTGGGCAGGGATGTGGGGACCAGAGCTTTGCCCCAAGGGCAGGGATGTGGGTGCTCGCTGGGGACCAACAGATGCTCAGGGCGTCCACACCCCTCTCCAGCACCGACACCCAGGAGCAGCGCCGGCGAGTCTAAGCCGCGGTCACTGTTACTCTGCACACCCTGCACGGCTGCAGCAGAAGTTCCCGTCCTCCTGCAGAGCTCAGCTCGCTGTGGGAGGCAGGGGCAGCCCATGGAAGGTGCTCACACAAGCACAACAAAGAATAAGCAGAGGTGCAACGAATCTGCCATGCGAGAGAAAGTCACGTTATACACCACTGATTCCACCCGCTGAGCAGCACAGGGCTGGGTGTAATCAGGAGTCCTTAGAGCTCAGGGCCACTGGTGACAGGTTTTATTTACAGCATAGGGGCCGTCCCAGATTAACCACGGCACAGCCAAGGCTGGAGCAGAGCACGGAGCTTCCCGAGGGGGCTGTGCTGGGGAGCAGCTGAACCCCCTCGCATCGGCGTGAACCTGTGCACATCAAAGCCGAGCCTTCAAAGGAAATACTCCCTGTGCCCACTGCCTGGAGCTGTGCCAAAGCACCGGGGCTGGCTCCCTCCTGCTCCTCCTCTTGCAGCAGCACCTGAGCTCGGTGCCAGGAGGATGCTCCCTGTCCTCGGGGCACCAAGAGAGGAGTGACACCACTGCACACCTGGGAGAACGCGAAGAACTCCACCAGAAAGTGCTCCCCAGTGGCTTCATCGCCCTGATTAACACAGGAACCATCACCCCTGCTAATGCAAAGGAGCTCATTAGCACCTCTTCCCAGGGAGAAAAGGCTCATCCTTAATTTTTTTCTTTCATGTTCTTCTCCTTTCAGGTCCAATTAGTACAAAAATCTTCACCTGCCCAACCCTGCAGAGCTCGGGGTTGTGAGGACCGGGCTGGGCAGTCCCATGGAGCCCAGGTGTCATCGGGGACAGGGACACAGTGGGTTCACGTGGCCCTTTGGCTTCTCTGCTTTGGCAAGACCTCCCTCCCGTTACTCAGCTGTCACGACAGGACACAAGCCCCGCTGGCTGCGCAGCTTGAATTTCTGTCGAGGTTTCTGCAGCGTTGCCAAAACTACAGCAAGAAGCAGCTCCTTCCGTGGCACTGAGAAAAATCAGGATTCACACCCCTGAGCACTAAACCTGCTCTTTTCCAGGAGCCTCTTCTCCCTGGAACCCGAGCACATGAAGTCAGGAAAGCACACGCGATGTGCCCAGAGAGCTGCTCTGCCCTCACCCGTGGGGATCTGTGGGGAGAGACCGCCCAAGCAGAGGCACCTGCCAGGAGGAAGAAGACCTCATGCCATGGCTCAGCACGGCTCATGCAGGGGAATAATTAAGCCCCTCATTATCCAGCGATGAAGCCCTGAAGATGACAGCTGTGATTCAGACACTGAAGGCAGACAGAGATTTGTCCCTCACCCCAGAAGATTTCCCCTGGAGGGGAAGCAGCTCAGGAGCTCAGACAGATGTTTCTGCTCAGCCAGAGCTCTGCCGGGAGCAGGACCCAGGGCTCTGCCTCGGTGGCACCGCACCCCCAGCCAGCTCCGGCACTGTCCCAGCTGAACTGGGGTGGCTGGAATCATCCCTAGGAGCTAAAGATGCTTCCCCAGCAAACCCGACTTTCCCAGGAAGGAATGTTGAGGACTCAGTGCCTCCAAAGCTCGAAACCAACATGTGCCATGTTGATGCCTTTTTAATACTACAATCATCTTTATTTCCCCAGCATCAGTGGTTTGTTTTCCAAACATATGCAGATCAACATCCTTCTTTGTTTAAGAGATGGTGATAAACAAACACCATGCAGGATGTTCTCCCTCACATAAAACAATAGGAGGGATCAAACCTCAGGGGCCATTAGGAATTGTAATGCCAGATTAATTTTAAATGGATTTCTATTCATTTACATTCGCTCTGGCCTATGTAATCCATTAGCCATAGCTTTAGGTGTATCTAATGGTTTGACATCCTTGAAAATGAGCAACGGATCCTGGAGCCCACTGGGACCAGTGGATGGACTGGGAGAGGAGGAGGAGGAGGAAGAGAACGGCTGGGAGGGCACGGGGGCTGCCCCCAGCACGGCTCCATCCCATTCTTGGGAGCTCTTGCAGGGACCAGACGGTATCAGGAGGAGTGGAGATGGTCCCCAGAATAATGCCAGGAGCTGAGCAGCTCTGTCCCCATGGTTTCCTGAGCTGGGATGGATCCCAGGGACCTGGCAGGTCCTGAACAAGGTCGTGCGTGCACAGGAGCGCAGCTGCCACACGCGCTGGCCTTGGGGAGATCCCTGCAGTCTCTGGTGCCAGCGAGGCTCAGGGACTCGCAGAAGCCCTGCCAAAACCCCACAAAACCCCAAAATAACCCTCCTGTGCTCGCTCAGCACCTCTCGCAGTGGGCCAAGGGAGCACAGCAAACCCCAGCAACACCTTCACAGCACCGCCACCTCACAAACAGCCTCGCCTGCTTCAGCCAGCAAACCCCCTGCCAGACTCCAGCAAACCCCTGCCAGGGCTGCGGAGATAAGGAGCTGTGGTACGACAGTTTCGTGATTAAAAAGACACAAATTAAAACCAGCAGAAGCCTCCAGTGTTGCCACCCCAGAGCGTCATCGGCATCACGGCGCCCACGGCGAGAGGGACAATTACCCAGCACCCGCAAACAGGATTATCCTCATGGGAATGGAGATGCACATCAAAAAACTATTTCCATGTCCCCCCAAAATTATGAATGCCTTTCAAGGATAATAATAATGAGTTTTAGGGCATACACATGATCTCCCCCACTGTATAATTCACCCATTTCAGAGCCATGTAGCTCTAGCAGCTCTATTAGAGAAGTAAATTAACCCTAATTTGATTGCTTCTCAGTAACAGTCATTTCAGTGTTCTAATCAATAAGTCACAGGGTTTTATGGCTGCCCTCGGTACCAATCACTGCAATCAGTAATAAAATGCTTTTCATTTGAAAAACACCCGAAACACTGTGTAATTACCTTTGTATAAAATTACAGCCTCCAATTCACCCATTTCACCTGCTGCAGCCCCCAGCCTCGCTAGGCATGGAACATCCTTTTCTTTCTTAAGGCTTTCTGAGCTGTCCTTCATCCCTTCCCAATGTCACTGCACCAGCGAGTTATTACTCACACCCCAGCCAAGTAGCAGGTTACAAGAGACACTCATCTCCCAGAAATCCTCCAAGAGAAGCAAAGATCTGAGATCCTGCTGGGAAAAGGCGGTTGAGAAGAAGCAACACTGGTGTGTGGCATCACCACCAGCTCTTCACAGCACCCACCACAGCACCCAAATGGAGCCAAATCCGTCACACAGAGAGACGGCACAGCCGGTGCCCCTGGAGCAGGGAGAGCAGCACTGCCCAGACATCTCGGGAGGTGACAGGCTCACACTTTGGGGGGAGCAGATGGTTGGGGGACTGGTGAGGCACAGGGAGCAGCTGATCCTGGGACCAGTGAGCCAAGCCAGGCACACTGCTGGCTGCAGCTTTGGTGGCAAAAGCTGTGCCCTGCACAGCTGCTGAAAGGCTCTTTGATGCCACCTCTGTAAAGTCACCGCTGCTGTGCTCTGCTGTCCCACCCCAGGACGGCAGCCCAGAGCCCTTTTGCCAGGGTCTGACTGAACCACAGCGTCCCCAGGCAGCCCCGCCAGCAAGGCACTGACGGGGAAACAGCCAAGAAAAGGTTTCAAGGGCCCCGGCCATCGCTCAGGTGTTCCCGCCTGGCAAAGGATGCTCTGGGCACACTGGGGCATTGCAGGGCATAACGTGCTCCCCTTTCTTCCCCCTAGTCCAGCTCCTACTCCCTGTGTGGAGCAGGTTCCCACTGTCCTCGCTGCAGCTGTACAGCTCTGACCGCTGCCCTCACCACTCTCCCGGCACCAGGATGCTCCGGCTGCTCCCGACAAAACTGAGACCTCAGAGACCCCTCAGCACAACAGACCCGTCCAGGCCAGAGGGAGCAGGGCCACACAGCACCACAGCCCCACATCAGCACCCCAAAGCTGTGCTCAGGAGATTCTTCCAGGGCATTCTGGTTGATACCAGTTTTGGTTCAGTTGTTTGCTGTTTCAAGAAAAGAACAACTCTTAAAAACACGGAAACTGCCTTAGGGAAATATTTTCACGGGCAGATCTCAGGCTGCAGCTGTTATGGGAATTATCCCCAGGATCCTGAGCAGAGGACACGCTCCCCCATCCCCGTGCAAAGCCGCAGTGAAGATGCTGCTGAGCTGCTGCTGCCGCTGCCATCAGACCCTGAGCTCCCCGGCTGGAGCTGACAGGGCTGATGAGGTTTAAGTCCGCAGAGCAGTGTTTAGTAACTCCTCTGCAAAATCCATCACTCACCTGCCAGACCCCGGGAAGGGCTGAGGAGCCCCCCAGGCACTTACCCTGAAGTCGATTCCCACCGTGGAGATGAAGCTGCCAGCGAGGAAGGCGCCATCCTTGAAGCGCACCAGCAAGCAGGTCTTGCCGACCCCCGAGTCGCCCACCAGCATCACCTGCGAGGGAGGGAGGGAAGGGTGTTAGACTCCAGGTTTTGGGAAGGAAGCCCCACTGCAGCCTTTACCCCACTCCATCACAGGAGTGGGCAGCAGATCCCAGATGGATCCCCCAGAGGGGGAAAAGCACATCCAAGAGCGATGTCCTCAGATTCAGTGAAGGATGGGGAGAAAAGGGAGGACTACAAAGACCCACAGTGGGATTATTCCCTCCTACCCAGCACCATGTCACCAGACTGGAGACATCTTCCCCTGACAGGCACTTAACAGGTCCTTCATGGGGGCACAAACACCTCCTGGAAACCAAGAGGTGCCATCTGGGTGACACAAACTGCCCACGCTGTGCCCAGCGCACCCACAGAACACCCCACCACGCGTGGTGCTTTCTGCGAGGTGACACTGCCCATGGGGAGACCTCACGGGTCCCAGCCATGAGCGCCAGCTCCAGGGGTGCACTCTGTCCTCGCCTTCAATGGGACCCACGCATGCCCTCCCAGTCCTCCACAGATGCCAAGGGAGCAGCTCCGGGGGCCACTTGCCTCAGTTTCCCCAGCCAGCAGGTGCCCTGGATGCAGACAGGGCAGGCAGCTCCTTGCCACGGCAGAGCTGAGTCTGCTCCCAAACGCAGCTCCCCAAAAGCTCTGTCCAAACCAACAGCCCTCCTGCCCCCGGGGCACTGACCCTGCTCCCGGGATAACACCGAGAAATCCGGGACAACGGAGCCGGGCTGTGCCACCTCCTTCCACCCCTGCCGTGGCGGTTCCCTCTCTCCCAGGGCGGTGCCATCAGCCTTCCGTGAGCCACTAACCCGTGACAGGACTTCAGTGGCTTTAGGGCAGGGACTGCCCTGGGTCACACCGAGCCCTGCCAGGAGCCGTCAGAAGTGGCAAATGCCACCGCCACTGTGCAGCTCAGCCCTGAGAGGCAGCAGCAGCTCTGTCCGCAGGTGCAGCACGTTCTGCAGCAGGAGGGCACTGTCGAGCAGGGCAGGATCTGCCCCTGGTGCCCCACAGCCCAGCAGAGTCCCAGCTGGTGTCCCACAGGAGCACCAGGCACCGAGCCCTGGCACAGCGGGATGAGGGCAGCCAGTGCCCACGGGAGGTGTGAAGTCAAGGGAGGGCAGGGGGGAAAGTCATTTAGTACAAAATATTGATTTTATTTATTTTTTTTTTAATTTTCCAGACATCTTTTTGGAATAGATGACCCTCAACATCAGCTTTTCCCCACTCAACACTGCCAAAGCCTCACCAGGTCCATGCCCAGGACTTGGCCACAGCCTCAGGGAGAGATCAGGAGCCCCAGGAGAGGGGAAAGGGAAGGAGAAAGTTTAATAAACCAGATTTTTACTGGATACAAAGCAATTTCTCTGTGCCACTGGTTCAAAATCAGCCAGACCGTTAGCAGATATTTTGTCTACCCAGTGAATGTGGGCTTATCTGAGACCCGTTTGGCTCATCCTCGTGCCGTGGGGACGACCCTCAGGGAAAGCCCAGCCTGGGCAGGCAGAGGTGAGCTCCAGGAGCCGAGGAGCAGTGCAAACACGGAGATGGCTCCATTTTAGCGAAGCTGTTGAACCATTAATGCAGCTGTGTCAGGACCAACCACCTACCAAAGCAACCAAACACATTTCTGGAACGCCCCTCGCCTACCCCACATCCCAAAGCTAAACACCACGGCGGCTGCACCGACTGCCACAGGCACCAAGCTCTCAACACCACACGCCAAGGTGGGACTTGCCACAACCAACCCGAGCTCTCCAGGCTCAATTCGCCGGGCTCGGCTACAGAGATGTGTGTCAGAAACACAGAGGGCTTTCACCGAGTACTGGCCTCAGCCAAAATCACTAAATGAGCCCCAAAATCATAAAGTGAGCTCCAAGCTGGGCTTGCATCAGTTCGCATGATGAAGCCGGGGGGGGGACGCAAATACGTTTTCTCTGTGACTCGCTCGCCAGGATCTGAAGCGGCGAGGAGAAGCCATCTGAGCCCAAAAGGCTGGGGACACCTCAGCAGCAGCCGGAGCACATTCGATGCCGCTCGAGGGATGCCATCACTCTGCTCACAGCTCCGTTTCTTGTGCGTTAAAGCGAAGCCGGCAGGTTACAGCAACTCCCCAAAGCAGCATTGGGCCGTCACTCGCACAAGTTCCGCAGCAGCAGCCCCGCTGCCGGGGGCTCTGCGGGCGCAGCCCCCGCCGCGACCCGGAGCGGGCGGCTGCGGAGGGGCGGGAGGCCGGGGCTAGGAGGGAGGGAAGCAGGGATGCAGGGAAGCAGGGATGCCCGCCCGGTCCTGGCCCCCGGGAACTTCGGGGACGCTACACCGGCTCCGCACCCGCCTGACCCCGCGCTCCCGCAGCCCTCCCCGCTGCCCTCTCCGGTCTCGCACCTTGAAGGCGAGGTCGTAGAACTCCCCGCTGCTGCTCAGCGAGGGCCGCCCGGCCGCCGCGCCGCCGTTGCGGGGCAGCTCGGGGACGGCGGCGGAGCTCCCCCGGGGGGCGGCGGCGGCGC
>VZRN01000275.1:69923-179628 GCA_013397935.1 Dasyornis broadbenti
GCCCCCCGCCGCCACCGCGCTGTGAGTACCGGGCACCGGGCACCGGGCACCGGGCACGGGCGGGGGGCGAGGCGCGGTGCCGCCGGCCGGGCCCGGGGAGCAGCCCGAAGCGGGAGCTGGGTGACCGCGGTGTCCGGGCGGGCTGGATGGAGCGGGAGGTTCCGTGCCGGGAGTTTGATTTGGGACGTTCTTGGGGAGTAACAGGAGGAGGGTGTGCGGGAACGAGCGGTTGGATGGGGGTTGAACACTCTTTAAAGAAAACCCGAAAGACGCAAACTAACAAGTAACAAACGTTTCTCCGTGGAAGCGCTGGGATGGGATGACAGATGTGTTTGTGTCTGGATGCTGGCGTTGTTTTGGGAAGATCAATCAGGCGCGTTCCGTGGAGGGGCACTGGAATGGTCCATGTGCTCTGTCACTGAAATAAACTTACTGCATGACGTAGAAAACAGACGTAGGGGAAAAGTTTGGTTTTCCGTAGGGAGCAACTTTTCGGTTATTGACGAGACAAAAGCTTCGAGTGATTCATATAAGAGAGCTGACGTGGGGCCCGGCGCAGTGGATAAATCTCACATGAACTAATTTCTGGTGGTATTTCGCTGCATTAAGGGTCTGCTTTTCTATTTGAATATTTTTAACTAAGCTTCCACTTTTTAGTGTCAATACAGAGATACTGAAGAAGTTGTGGAGTACCAAAGTCAACATAAATTGTAGGTTTTGCAGGCTGTGTGGACTAACTTCAGGAAAATGTGCACATCTAAATCCAGCAGCCAAGGTGCTTTCCAGCTCTTTTCTTACTCGATATATTTAGACTTTTGCAAACAAACCAACCATTATTTGTTGCAGAAAGTCCCTAACTGGAAAAGACTGGTTTTTATTAAGCAGGTTCTGTATTTGTGTTATCTGTTGCTGGTTTGAGGTGGGGATCTGCAGCTCCCGAGGCTGTGACAGGGGTGGAACCTGCCAGCTCCGCACTGGTCACTGTAGAGCAGCCTCCTGAGGGCTGTGATGGTCGGTGCTTTATTTGGACTTTTGAGGACTTGGGGCTGGTGCAATGTGTTTCTGTGGTTATTAATTTTGGTAGCAAGTGTTTGAGACTGTGTTATTGTTGTTCAGAGGCGTTGAGTTGTAAAAGCTTGCAGAATGTTTTGGATTGGATGTTGTGCAGTGACAGATGGATGTGGGACATAAAGCTCTCGCAGGTGAACAAAACCATGGGAAGGGGAGCTCTGCCAGAGCAGTGGATGGTGTTAGTGGCACCGTGTTCTGATTCCCGAAGTGTTCGTGTAGGGCACAGAGCTGTGCTCTGCCCAGGGCTGCTTTGCATGGAATTCAGGCCGTAGAGGCATCTTTGTCAGGCAGCTCATCGCTGTGTGTGCGCCAGGTGAAAATGTGCGCCGGTCCTGTTCTGAGGGCTGGGGTAAGCTGTGCTGAAGTGGGTTTCTTTCAGGTTTACTGTCCTGTTTGGCATCCTGATGATGGCAGAGAATGCAGGTGTACTTGCCCCATCATTATAACGGTGAAGAATTTACGGAGTCATTTCTCATTTCCTTGGGGTGAGAGGGACTCCGGCTCATGGAGCAGTGGGGTTATGCAAGTGGTTTTGCCTATTGTTTTCACATTCCCTTTGTTGAACACTGACAGATAAATAACATTATTCACTCATTAGAGGAAAAATTATTTTTTAATATCTCAACAAACCCTTTTAAAAAAATAATTATTCTGAAATGAAAGCAGCCTTTAGGAAGGCCAAGTTCTGAAAATTCCCAGCGCCAGAATTCCTGGACCCTGCTCAGGCGTGTGCTCACAGCTGCACTCAGCAACTGCGATTCCATATTCCTGGCTGTAGAAATAAGGCCTAGGAAATGGGTTCCTCTTGTATCAGACATTTTAGATGGAGCAGCGTTGAGGAAATAAATGCCAACTGTGGCCGCACTGTTACCAGGAGCACAGGGAAACGTCCCATCCAAAGAATCACTAAGGAAATGGGCTCTGCTGCTTGCAGACACCACATACCTCGCTGGAAGCAGTCTCCAGGCAGACCAAACGGGAATATTGGCCCCTTCCCATCGCCAGAGTCGGGTTCTTGAAGTGTAACGCAAAGTCTGGCTGGAACCAGGAGCAAAGTCTGTTTTTCCAAATAATCCGCAGTGCGCAACGCGCAAAACTGAACTTCAGGAGCGACGAGCTTCGAGTGGCAGCATTTGCACTTCTGAGTGCCTCCATCCGAGGAATGCTCTGATCCATCTCTTTTCAAGTGCTTTGCTCTCAGCACTACCGGATTTTGTTCGCATTTATTTGAGCCTGAGCTGTTTCTTGAGCTTTCATCGCTTCTTTCATTCCTCAACTGGAAATAAACCTCATCAAGGTTTTCCGACTTGCCCTTGCAAATACTGATTCTTTCTGACACATCTTCAGTGTCGTGGCAGCTTTGAAGTGGAAATTAGAGTCTCGATGAAAAAGGAGGAGCGTTGAAACTCCCTTATTTTCCCCTCATTAGCATGGAATAGTATTTGTGGATGGGTGAGGAGGAGAAACTGGGGTCAGAGGAGCTCTGTTATCGCCAGGCTCCTGATTTGAGGGTCAGAATTTTCATCCAAAACCCAGGGGTTTTTTGTGGATTTGGCAGTGAGCCCTGTAGTTGCACTACCCAGCCTGTGACTTCACCTAAATAAACCTTAAAATAAATAGATCCTGTATTCCAGGAACCTGCAGCGTGCGATATTTTAAATTTCAGGAGTCAGCAATGATTGGTAGATTTTGATATTATTACGTGATGCAGGAAAAGCCTCTTCAAGGCTTGAGGTGTCTTCAGAAGCTCTCAGGGGAAAAAGAAAATCCAGTTTAAATTAAAATCTAATTCAGGTAAAGCCACAAGCAGTGAAGTGTCTGTACAGTAGTGTCCAGGCCACAAAAGCAAAATAGCTCTGTTGCTGTTCCTAGGAAAAATTGAGGCAGCCTGGAATGTCGTTCTTGTAGGAAGCCATATCCCAGCGAAAACAAGGCTGCATTTCTCTTTTGTAAGAAATTTTGGAGGGGGGAAAAGGCCCAAATGAGGTGCTAGATTAATATTTTGCCAACGAGATTCATTCAGCCTGTGGAAGGGACCAGTCCCATAAGCAGCTTGTAGCTATAGCTTGAGTGTGAACAAGGAGGCGATTCTGTGCTGGTGTGTCAGAGCAGAATGGGCTCCGGGGTTGTTTATTGTGCTCCTTCCTAAAGCTTCAGAGAAGTCTCAGCCATGTTCCCATGACTGAGAAACTGCAATTTTTTAAACTTAAAACTTCGGCATTTTTTTTGGTGGTGTTTCAAAGTGTATTAAGAAAAATGTTGGGCTCGGGAAGAGCAGTCATCCACCGGAGAGGCGGATTTGAAGGTGTTCCTGCTCTGTGGCAAAAGTTGCAATTCAATAATCCCGAGCGGCATCCAAATGTCTCACTTTTGTGATCTGCAGTGTGGTGCAGCCATATCTATAAACCCTGGTAGTGACAAAACCCCACACGTTAAAGAAATGTGATTAAACATCTTGGAGCCCCGCAGCGCAGGACGAGTTGCTGCTGGAACCTTCTGGGGTTCCTCTGACACCTGGTGTGTTTTTTCCCATGCACTGTTTGCACTGATTTTTCCCCGTATTTCCTGAAATTTTTAAGTTTACTGGTGGTGTCATTCTGTGAGCTGCTTTTTCCTTGTTGGACTGAAAGTGAGGGCTGGTCCTGCTCTTCTCCTGCTGGCAAAACCCCCGGCAGGTCTCTTGCGTTTTGCTCAGCTGCTTTCATTCTGCTCTCACAAAGAGTGGATTTAGAAGAAAACCACTCACTCAGAAGGTAGAACTCATATGGTCTGTTAATGCTTCTCTGCCTTTTATCCCATTTAATGGAATTCCTTGTTTTATCTCTTGTCATGCCGCGTTTTCCACACTGTGGTTTCCATAACGCGTCTCTGCGTCATCCTTTCTCTGTTTCTCCAAGCTTTACTGTCCTTTGATTGACTGTTGCAGTTCAGCTTGATTTTGTATTTTATTTACTCCATGTGTCCCCAAACATTTATCTGAGTTGTAATAAGCGGATAACAAAGTGAGCAGGGGAAGAAGGACAGCCTGAGAGCAAAGCTGTGCATTCCAGTGCCAGGGTGGAGCAGGCTGGGAGCTGCTCGGATCTTGCTCTTAACGTGAGGAGAGTGCATGGAGCAGTGTGGGGAATAGGGTGGGTTTTGGGGGACACAGCACTTGTGAGTCAGTCCCTCCACGGCCAACAGCACAATTTTAGGCAGTCGCTGTCAGGCTCAAGGAGAAAATCTCCTGTCCCTTCCACAGTGGAAAGTTGGCAGCGCCGCTCCTGGGCTGTGCTTACGGCGCTATTGCTGCTCAGAGGAATGGCTGCTGCTGCTCATCAGCCCACCCTTTTCTCCCCCCACATCAAACCACCCTTCTCTCCCACCCCACCATCCCTCCCTTCTCTCCAGCCCTTGCTGAAATGTGGCTCCAAGGCTGGAAAGCCGCAGTGGCTGCGGAGCTGCCGGCCACGCTGCCCTCAGCTGCTGCCTGCACGGACAGGAGCTGACGAAGGTCACTGCCTGTCCCAAAGGAGGGTGAGGGTGTCACATCAGACCTCACCAGCCCTGATTTCTCAGCCTTCCTTTGCAGTAAAGAATGAGCCTGTTTTTCATATCGAATCACTGTTCTTTACTTAGACACTAAAGCAAAGTTGGCATCTCTATTTGCCAAAACTGGAAATGTCAATTGAAACATAATGTTAGTTTTTTGCTTTGCAAAGGGCACAGAAAGCAAAACTCATGTGATTGCTGCCATTCACATTTATTTCAAGGATAGCTGTCATCAGGAAGAGCATCAACAATATGCAAGCTGTGGCATTTGCAGTGTATTATAGGAACCGTGACCAGTGAAGAGATTGTCATAGAATCACAGAATCCTGGAATAGTTTGGGTGGGAAAGGACTTTGAAGATCATCTCATTTCACTCCTCTGCCATTGGCAGGGACACCTTCCTGTGGAACAGGTTTCTCCAAGCCACATCCAACCTGGCCTTGGGATGGGGCAGCCACAGCTTCTCTGGGCATCCCGTGCCAGGGCCTCCCCACCTTCACAGGGAGGAATTTTTTCCGTGTATCGAGCTTCAATTTTTCCTCTTTCAGTGTGAACCCATTCCCACATGTCCTGTCATTACAGTTCCTGATGAAAAGTCCCTCTCTGTCTTCCCTGTAGCCCTTTCAGATAATGGAAGGTGCTGTGAGTTCTCCATGCAACCTTCACCTCTCCAGGCTGAGCTGCCTCAGCTTTCCATTTCTTCCCTTTCCCTCAAAAGATCACATCCTTTTTGATAATGCGCAGATAAACAAAACACAGATAATTAAAACAAAGTGTGATATTCCTCAGTCAGCTGTTTCTGCTGCATTAATAGCAAAATAGTTCCCCTCAGGTTAGGAGCAGGTAAATCTCTTTGGCTTCCTGGCATCGGGCCTGGGAAAAACCTCACTGAGCTGAGCTTGGCGATGAAGCTTCAGACGTGGCATATGGTCCTGCGTGATTCTGTTTAACCTACTGTCATGTTGAATTTAATTAGCAGCCCGTGGTAAGGCAGTGTGATAGGCTGGGTGGCTGACAGGACTTGATGTTCATTCACTCTGCAGTAACAGATCTCCCACCGAGGGCATTTTTGGGTGTTACGGTGCAGGCTGGAGCCGTGGGTGCCCTCTGGCAGTGCAGGGTTAGGAGCTGGTGGGATCCTCTCTTCCCGCCGTAGTTGTGTTGGCAGATGCTCTGGAGGAGCATCGGGACAGGGCTGTGCTTGCTCTCCCGGCAGCCACAGCCTGCAGCAGCTCGTTTGTGATGAGCCTGCGGGACAGTCTGGAGTGACATGGATTGTGGATCCGAGCCACGGCTCAGCCAGCCTGTTCCTGTTCATCCCAAATTGTCCCTGGCCACCACACCATGGCCTTGTTTCTTCTCGTGACAGCAGGGCAGCTTGTTTTCTGCCAGCCTGCACAGGCAGCTCCTCGTGTTGAGAAGCACCTTGGGCTCTGTGCGGTGCAATGTGTGTGTTGGTGATGAAGTCCCAGGGTCTAATCACTGCTTTGAAAGGCACTTTTCCAGGGTGGGGTTTGTAGCCCTCCCAGAGCCTGTGCCCACCTCCTTGGACAGACCTTCTGGTCCTTCAAAGAGCTACAGGAGAGGTGGAGAGGGACTTGTGACAAGGGCATGGAGAGCCAGGACAAGAGGGAATGGCTTCCCACTGCCAGAGGGCAGGGTTAGATGGGATATTGGGAGGAACTTCTTCCCTGTGACGTTGCCTGGAGAAGCTGGAAGTGTCCAAGGCCAGGTTGAACAGGGCTTGGAGCACCTGGGCAGGGGTGGCACAGGGTGGGCTTTACAGTCCCTTCCAACCCAAACCATTCTGCGATGCCGTGGTTCTGTGGTACTTGCAGATCCCCAGCAACGGCCTCTTCACAGCTCCATTGCAACATCCCCTGGCAGCACCTCAGCCCTGGCTCCTGCAGGATCCGTGCTGCTGCTCTGGGCTCCACTGGCAGGGACAGGACCTACGCAGATCCAGAGGCAAAGGAGCAGCTTTCCCTGCAGGGACAGGCAGCGACGCCTCTCCTTCCTCTCCCTGGCCTGGGGGCTCGCATGGGGTCCTGGAAAGCCCTTTCCCTGCTGCTCGGGGGGCTCTGGTCCTGCTGCGAATGGGTTAAACAGGCTCCCTGGTCCAGGAGCGGTGGGAGTGGCGCTCTAAAAAGAGGACCCAGGGTGTGGGTTGAGTCCTCTGGAGGGAGGAACCCGAGGAACAGCTAAGCCTGGGAAAGCAGAGCCCAGCCGGATTGTGTTGGCCAAAGCTGAGCATTTCTCTCTCAAACCACGCCTCGGGAAGGGGGTGGAGTGAGGCCGGGCTGGAGCTGCGGGTTTTGGTGTAGGGCAGGTTGGTGAAAGCATCTGTGTCCTGTCCGGGAAGATTCTTGCACTGACACGGCCCCAGGGTGCTGAGCTGCGAGGATGATCCCTTGATCCCTAAAACCATGACGGGAGCTGGGGAAAAAAAATCCCGCGGTTCTTCTTTTTAAATGTATTTTTGTAGTGCAAAAATGTTGCTTGAAGAAGCACTACAGAAATGCCTATTTTTGTACCTCTCCATTCACCCATTCGCCTCACAGCTCACTGAGTGTGTGTTAGGGCTTGAGTGCAGCCTTTCCACGTGGAAAAACTGGCTGTTCTGTTCCTGTCTCCAGTGCTGATGCTCCCATATGCCCCATTTCCAAGAGCAGGACAGCATTTCCCGGTGCTGGCACAGGGACCCTGTGGGGTGTTGTGGCTCTTGGGCGTTTGAGTGGGGCTGTCAGCAGAGGTGCCAAACAAGCCTCACCTCGCAGGGGATGCTCATGGCCCCTGTGCGCAGCCCCGTGCTGGCAGCCAGCATCCTGCTGGCGGTGGCACCAGCTCTGTCACTTGGGGAATGTTCACAGGTTTTCCCTCCTGGGTTGCTCCTGTGCTGGCCCTTCCACGTGCAGGGGCTGTGTGGTGGTTTGGGAGCGGGGGGAGTCATCCAGCCTCGCTCTGCAGCCGGTGCCAGGCACTCTGTGGGGTGATAAGAACAATAATCATGGGCCCCATTCCAAGCCACGTGCTCCCAGCGCGGTGCGTGTGCCACATTTCCTCTTCTGGGGCTTGGAGAGCTGAGGGAGCAGCTGGAAACCGCAATGGGATGCAGAGCGGAGCCTCTAAGAAAAGTGTTGTAGCCACATTCCCTCCTCTTTGCTGTGCTTTGTACTCCCTCAGACACCTCTGCTTAAGCTGTGTTGTTTCTCCAAAAGAGGAGTGGGACAGGGTTTTTTGGATGGTGACTGTCTTGTCACCCCCAGACAGATCCCAGGGGCACAGGGGAGCTGGTGAAAGGGTCTGTGCTCGGGCAGAGCCTGTGCAGGCAGTGTCGTGCTGCTGGGAGTGCAGAGCTGGCCCTCAGCAGAGTTGAGTTTCACCCCTCCCCAGATGAAAAAAAAGGGTTGGAAAGCTTTCTGGAATGAGTGAGTTCCTAAGGAGGAGTTTGGATATGGAAAGAGCAGTCAACTGGCACCTTTCGTGTTTTGTATTGCGGTACCAGCTCTGGGATCTCACAGATTGGTGCGGGCACAGTGAAAGGGCAGCTCTTACCTGAGACCTGCATGCGATCCAGGCAATTCTGCAAAAGCATCAGCTGGGAGTATGGGCACTTGCCTTTGAGCTGTTGGCAGAGCTGCTGCCATTCCTGTCTCCTAAACGATTCCAGCAGGATGCACAGTGACTGCTCAGTGATTTGTGTCACAGAAGTGCCCTCGCACCTAAACACAGCACAATTAAAAGGAAATCTTCTCCTATTCCCTAAAGCAAAACACAGCGCTCCTCTGAAATACAATGCAGAGTGATTCCCTGGGAGAAGAGTTTCCATTGGAAAATATCTTGGCTCCCGCCCAACCCTCTGTGAAGCAGTTGCAGAGGACAGCTCGTTATTGCTACCTGGGTGATTTGCTGGAAGAAGAACGTTAACATAAGCAGGAGTTGGTGAAGCCATTAGTCAGGATCCCATCTCAGCTCCTTCACTACACAGTAAAAAGAAGATTCCCTGTCCTCCCAGACCCTGGAGGCGACTGCAAGTAGAGAGCCACTGCCACGAGCAGAGTGGTGTTGGCCAGAGATTCATAAGTAATGAATTAAATCTGTGCAGAGCAAAGGTTTCTGTCGGAGTGTGGGAACATTATTTTACTCCTACAGAGGGGAAACATGAAGTCAGTGGCTTTATAGACTGAGCTCTGTGACCTCTGATTGCATGGATAGGTGCAAAGTTTGGATCAGAAGTCTTAAAAAATTTAGTGTAGACAAAACTGAGGTGGGAAAACAAAAGCTAGAAGAGGCCAAGGGTTAGACTTTGTTAGTCTCTGAGTTGTGTTAAGAAAATTCACTGTAGCTGGTGTCTGTGGTGGATTGTGTTCCTACTGCAGTAAGGAAGGGCTTCACTTACGGAAAATTGAAAGGAAAAGTGCTGCCCCTGTGTGCAGGAATGTTGTGTAGGGCATAGCACAGGTCAGGCAGCGCCGTGGAGACAAAACTGCAGCTGTCTGGGTGGCACTCGAGGTTCTGCTAGGCTGACACAGCACAATTCCCGAGGTTTAACTGAGAGGGAAGACACACCCTGTTTTCTGCAGGGAGTGCCAGGAGCATCACTGGCTCCTGAATCTGTGTTTCATACAACACAAAAGAATAACTCCAGTAGCCCAACAGCCAGACCCTGAACGCCGAGCTCCAAAGCCCTCGCTGTACTCCCTCTTGTCACTCCCTGCATCCCCAGTAATTAGCCATTTCTCGGAAAGCTCTGTGCCATTCCAGTGCTTGCAGGACAGTGAGCTATCAAGGCAGCAATGTCGCTGGTCTTGGATTGTTGAATTTCTGATTACATGCCCAGATTGAATCTGATACAGCCACAAATTTAAGTCGCATTAACTTGGATTTGCTTTGCTCTGTGTATAGTGCCCCATGCTGTGCGGCCAGGCAAATGGGAATATTTCCCTCTGGCATAAGTTAGTCTTTGCAGCAATTAAAGAGTTAATTACAGCTGGCCGTCAGATCTCTAAAACAAGCCAGCAGAGCCCACTGCTGTGCGCTGTCTTCCTGGGGATTAGCCAGACACAGCCAAGTCTTGATCCCGTAACTTCAGAGAGAACTGGGAGATTTTGGAAATTCATCTCCGACACCCCCGCTCCCACAGGAGCCACTGCTTCCCCTGAAGTAGATCCACTCTAGCTGCTTGGGAAAGACATTTCTTTAGTCATTGGAGGATCTTTTCATGGAATCACAGAATGATTTAGGTTGGAAAAGACCTCCAAGCTCATTGAGTCCAGCCTGTGGCCAATCCCTGTTTTGAGGATGGGCAGCCCAGCTCTGGATCCTCGTCTCGCAGGTGGGTGCTCTGATCGGCATCATGGAGCTCCTCTTCCTCCCTGTGCACAATTCCTCTGTTCCCGTAGAGAGGGAAGGGGTGTTCCATTTCCTGGCTTACTCTGCAGCTCCTGGAAGCTGCTGGATTCTGCCGCAGCCATGGGGGCTGTGTGCAAGGCCAGGATTTGCTTCCCTCTGTCCTTCGCCCCTCCGCAGCCAGGGAAGTGCAGTGCATACCTTGGTTTGGGAAGAAAGCCGAGCTACTGGGGGCAGTGTTGTCTAAGAGCTGGAGCACGGAGGGGGAAGCAGGACTGCTTTTGTTTTCAGTTTGACCCCGGTGGGGTGGGCTGGGCTGTCAGGGATTCCTCTGCATCCCTCTCGCTGTCTGAGCAGTGGGGCTGGGGCTTCACGGCCTCACAAGAGTATTGTCCTCATTATTTATGGGAATTCTGTGCTTGGCTGCTGTATAAATGCCCTGGATTTGTAATTCCTACTTGCCTTTTGCTCTGCCATCCTCGTGAGGAGGCAGCAATGCATTCTGTAGCAGCTCTGGGGAAGGTGAATCTTCAGGGTGAGCACAGTGACCATCAGGGCAGCAGAACAGAGATATGGACTCTCTTTGATGGGTGCCTTGGTACCGTTGCTCCTGCATTCCCACCCCTGCTTGTGCTTCAGCCTCTTCTTCATCCTCTGAACCAAACCTAACTTTGTGCTTGTGGGGCGCATCCCGAGTGGAAGGTACTGGAGCCAGCAGGATCCCACTGTGCTCCTGTAGCTGGAGAATCATTCATTTTGCTTTTAAAGCATCTGAAAGAAAAGTTTATTTTCTGCCCAACTTGTGTTTTTTGTTTAGGGCAGAGCCATCAGTTTCCCAAACAGAGACATCCCATGCCCAGATGGGGAGTCAGTGTTGTCTCAAGTGCAAGGGAGCAGCTCCTGAGAAGAACGTGGTTGCATTTCAGTATTCCTGCTGCAGTTTGAGGATGGCAGGGATGGCTCCAGTCCTCCTTCTGGCTGCAACTCTGCTTGTACACTTGTTTCTTTTACCTTCCTGGAGTCCTAATTCTGGCTGGCTGACAGGCCGTGTGACAGCAGAACCACTGAATAACAGAATTGTTAAGGTTGGAAAAACCCACTAAGATCATTGAGTCCAACCATTCCCCCAGCACTGCCAAGGCCTCCACTGATCATATCCTGGGTCCTCCTTGGACTGAGCATGTCCTTGGACACCTCCAGGGATGGGGACTCCATCACCTCCCTGGGCAGCCCCTTCCAATGCCAGACAAGCCTTTCGTGAAGAATTTCTTGCTGATGTCCACCCTGACCCTCCCCTTCCTGCTTTTCAGCGGGGCGAGGCTGTAGGAGCCCCATGCCCAGAGCAGGGGAGGTGCCTGCGGTCACACAGGGAGTTTGTGTCCGAGTCCAGCCCTGAGCCCTCGCCGTGTTCTGAGGTGCAGCTGAGTGTGACAAGCACTTGGCTTTGCACATGGGGCTGATGTGATGGGAAGGTCCTGCAGCGTGAGGAGGTGGGCTGGGACTGCACACGGATGCAGCTGCCCCTGGAGCACCTGCAGGCTGGCAGAGCTGCACCCGCTGTCCTGTCCTGGTCCCAAGGGCAGCACAGCATGGCTGAGATGTGGATTGGTTTGGAGTGGGAATAGCAACAGCGGTCACTGCATCCCTCTGCCTCCCTGGGAAGAGCTGGTCCTGCTCCTGGTGTCCCTGGAGGTCTGTGCAGAGTCTGTCCCTCCGTGGAGCCCTCCAGGCAACAGGATTCATTTGCTGTGACAAGAGGAGCAGCATTTCATCATGGATCTGTGCCGGGATTCTGGATTAATCATTACTGCACTTCATGGGTTGTAACTCAAAGCTAGAACCGTCCACATCAGCTGAGGACTCTGCACACCAGCCCAGTGGGGATCAGGTGCTGGCGCAGCTCTGCTGCCCAGAACTGGGGCTCCCGGGAGGCGTGAAGGAATGGAGGCAATGGTTCATAGGTAGGATGGAGTTAATCATTCACTGAATTCCTCAGCTACAAACTCTCTCCTCAGTATTTTTTCTGGTGCTGTTGCTGGAAAGGAAATGGGGGTATGTGAAGCAAAACCACGCTTAACAGCTCACAGTAGCCCTGGTGTGTGCAGGATTTCTTGCCTTGTGCTGAGGGTGGAGCTCTGCTCTGAGAGGAGATGCTTGGATGATCTGGTAGAGCTGAGCAGTGCTGGGATATTTGATATATCTGCACCTTCCACTCTGGATACCTGGGCTAGGCCCTGGAGAAGGAAGTGTCTGGACTTTCACCTGCCTGAGACCCAGGAAAGATCTGTATTTTTCTCACAGTAGTCAGTCACCAACAACTCAGACAGAAGTGGCAGAGCTTACCTTAATTAATAAAATAGCAAGGATGCAATCACTTACAAGAGTCCAGCTCTGCCAGCCAAAACATGAGTCAGCTACCTCTCATAAATCTTGAGATTTAAAAGAAACAAAAGAAGGCCAAAAGTTGGTGCCTTCTGTGTTTTGAGCCTGAACTCCCATGTAGGAGACATCTGTACCTCTCACTGAGGAGATACAGAAGAATAATAGATTTCAACAAAACAGAAGGGAAGGAAAAAGTAGAGATTATAATTCAATGTCATTATTCCAGGAGACAAGGGAACCTTGTCTCTTTTAGGACAAGACTGAGTGTATCTTCTAATTCTTTTTGGGGTGTGTCATGTAGAGGCACGTACTTTAGCGACCGGGTGCAGGAGTTTCTCACGTGTGAGTGAAAAATGACCCAGTTGGTGTTAGTCATGCTGCAGAATGTGTTAGCAGTTCAACAATGGCCTTAAACACCGAGTGGGATCCAATTTAAACCCATAAAAGTGAGGAAGTCTGGACTTGCAGCCTGTTCTTCTACCTGTGTATGCAGCCGTGCATGGAGTAGCTGTGGCATAAACAGCCTAGGAAGGTGTTGGGATTTCTTTTTACTCCATTAAACAGTTGTCATTTGTTTCCAAGGGTTTGATTTTATTGCTCCTCCTGTTTCACACTGCAGGAAATTAAAAAAAAAGCAGCCCAACACACAAGAAACAGACACAAATTTTTATTTGCTTAAATTCAGCTGAATGTAGGAGCTGGGGCACCAGGGTGCTTCACAAAAATATTTTAATGTCTGATGATTCTGAATGTAATAAAACTATGTGAAATCCATGCTCAGGCCTCTGAGGTGGTGATCTTACAGGTCTTTTCCAGCCATGGTGATTCTATAATTTGCCTTTTTATGTTAAGTTCTAAACTTTCCGCAGTTACAGCCCAGGCTGAGCACGGACAAAAGATGGTTATCTTTCTTGTAGTACTTTCCCATCCCTCTTCCCATCCCTGGAAGTGTCCAAGGCCAGATGGAATGGAGTTCTGAGCCACCTGGTCTGGTGGAAGGTGTCCCTGCCCATGGCAGGGTGTGGAACTGGGCGATTTTTAAGGTTCTTTCCAACGCAAACCATTCTGTGATTCTACAGTTCCCTCCATCCGCTGTCAGCCTCAGCATCATCCCTCTACCCTGTAGGAGCTGGGGAGCTGCCCTCCCTGTGGAGCACCCAAAATGCCAGATGTCCTCCAGAGCCCCCCTGAGTCGTTCCCGGGCTGTCACAAGGGTCTCAGCCCTTGTGGTTGCTCTGTGTGTGCAGGCTGTGCTCTCCGGGGCTGCTCTGTCTGGGAACTGCTCGCCAGACAGGGCAGGAGGCAGCTCTCGAGTTTTCTTGGCAGGAGGGTGTGGAAAATGCTGGAAAGGAAAAATGGAGCTCAAGCAGTCTGCAGCCCTGTCTGCCTCGGCATCAGAGGCGTGCGCGAGGCCGGGCAGCTCTGCTCCACACACTCCTCCATCCCTGCGCGTTCCCTGCTCCGCTCCCAATGCCTGCGTGCTCCCAGTTTTATTTTATTGTGAGCTCTTGATAGCCTTGCAAGGGATGAGATGGGACAGACAGAGTTCTTACTGGGAAAAGCCTTGGGATTTTGTGTTCCTGAGCCCAGAGTGACACAGAGCAGTGACAGAGCAGTGCCCAGCACGGGCTGGTGCTGTTGGAACAGGCATGACTGGGCAGTGATCCCAGCATGACTGAGCTGAAAAGGGACCTGTTTTGTCCTTTGGTGCATGACCCAGGAGCTTTTCTGACCACAGGTGCCTGGGCCGTGGTTTTCCCACGCGGTGCCCTGGGCTGGGTGATGATGGGCACCAGTCACAAGTCGGACTCGATGGTGTTGGAGGGCTTTTCCAGCCAGAGCAGACCATGGATCACAGTCATCCTCACACCAGCAGCTTGTGGAGGGTTCAGTTCTTGCCCTTTGCCATGCCTTTTCCTCGTGCACTGGTGATCCTTCTCCCCAGGTTAGGCTGAGCTGTGATGCTGGATTCCACCCCTCAGAGCAGTGCCTGTGGTGGCTTACATAATCCCCGTGCACGGAGCCTGCTGCAGTGAGACGAGTCAGTAAAGACCTCTTGGATCCGAGAGGAGGAGGGGTGCTATGGAAACCTAACTTGTTATTATTATATGGGAACGAAATTTATTATTTCGCTGTTCTGCTTCAGTTTGTGATTACGCCATGGAGCAATTTTTAGTCTTGGCAAGAAGGTGGTTTAGCATGAGACCAAAGACGCAGCTTAACTCGGTGTCTGCTGTAAATCCTGAGAGCGATGGTGTGTCTGAGAGAACTGGGCAAATTCTCATCTGCTAGCAGAGCTGGTGATTTATGACTGTCATCCTTCTTGACGTTGCTGTGGTATCCAAAGTTTACCAAGGATGTTTACCAAAGCCTTGCAGAGTGTCTTTGTGGAGCCTGAGGAGGGATCAGGCCGCGCTTCCATGTCCCGCTGATCCAAGCCTGCTCTGGGAGCCTTCCCGTCCCCGCGGGGCTGGGAGCAGAGCCGTGGCTGCTGCTGGGCACTGAGCACACTGCGTGCCCCGGCTCCTGGGGGCACTCTGGCTGTACCATTTTATTTGTCTTGGCCTTGCCTTGCTGTTTCCTTGCTCTTCTTTCCCTTTTAAACAAAGCAAATTTGCTGGTGGTTTGTGTACACCACGAACACCCTCTTACACAATTGCCCTCATGGCTTTCTGAAGAATAGGGAAGAGTAATTTTGGATTTAATCATTAAACTGAGGCACGGTCCAAGACAGTTGCCTGAACCTGAAGTGAAGCATCAGCCTCCCCAGAGACTCCTCAGCCAGCACTGTCAGTGTTTGAGTTGCCCTGTGCCAGGGAGGGGGCTCAGCCTTGGGCTTCTGTTTTAACCAACATGAAGTGAAAGAACAACAAAATCAATGTTTTACTGTAGGAACAAAATCTATGAACTGTAAGGGGTGTGACTTACTCTTCTTTTAAGACGTTCGTGTCAGCTCCAGGGACTTGTGTCTCTCATGGTTCGTTCCTTTCTTGGGGTGTGCACACTGTGTGCTGTGTGGGGCCTTTGGGCGTTAGACTTACCTGTGTTCGTGTAAACACCTCCAGTTCTGGTGAGTTGTCACAGCACCTGTGTGGGGAGCTTTGGAACATGCCTGGTTGAGGAAGATTTAAGCTGACTAATTAAGAAAAGATTCCTGAGAGGAAGAATCAGCACCGGTGTCAGTCCCAGCATGTGCTTTTGTGGGGAGTAGGCAATAATTTAGGATATTTTATAATTTAATGTTTCATATATTTTCTGTACATATTGACCTAGGAATGAAATGTCTCTTGGCTTGGCATACGCAAAGGGAAAGAGAAGAACCAGCACAAACATGGCCCATGAAGCCACCTCAGCCTTACTCTGAGGTCTCCAAAGGGATGGAGTGTTTCCCAGCCTTGTTCTGGTCCTATACAAGAGGGAATGGCCAACCCTGGCTGGCTGAACCACAGCCTGGGATGCCTTCCCAGCCTGTGGCAGAGGGAGAAATCAAACTGGGGACTCTGGGATGTGCCCTGTCCTTGTCAAGGTGAGGAAGAAATCAGGGGAAAATGTGTCGCAAAAACTGTGGGGAAGGGCTGCTTGCCAGAGAGATGGAATACTGAAAGAAAAAGAGTGGCTGTAGTAGAAGGAAAAAGGCTGATTGTGAATCATCAACTGTCCGTGACTTTCCTGCTGTAAAAGGTTGAATGGTCCAGGCTGTGTATTTGTGCTGGCAGTGAGAGATCTCTACAATAACAGCCGTACCCTGTTTAGCTTTGCTACTATTTGGAGGATCTGTGCCAGGACTTATTGGAATCCCCCAGGCAGGCGTTTAGAAGATCTTTTAAAGTTGGTGGGGCTGTGGGATCAGAAACCCTTGCTTGGTCTCCAGAGAAATTGGCTTTGTTTGAAAACAAAATCCACAGTAGGATGCTGAAGTGTGTGAGATGTTTCGTACGGCAGCGTTTAATGGGATCAGGAAAGGGATACCTCCCAGTAGTATTTGCAGGTATTAAATCATTAAGAAGATTAGCAGAGTTGCAAGACCTTTTTTTTTTTTTCCTTCTAGACAGTTTATTCCACATAATGATGTTCTTATAAAAGGATTAGAGGCGTTGGTCCTGTTAGAGAAGGGAACAGGCACCGTCGTGGTCCTGCCTTTAACAGATCCCTGACAAGACCTCTAGTCTGAAGTGAGTGGAATTATCCTTTCTCTGATTCCTCGCAGAAGAATCACAGAATCATGGAATGCTTTGGGTTGGAGGAGACCCTGAGCTGCATCTCAAGCCCCTTGGGGCACGGGAGGCTCTGCAGTTGCTGCAGGGGAGCTGCACAGAAGCTCTTTTACAGCCAGCACACACAAGCCCAGAAGGGTCTGACCGAGCCAGAGGTCGGAGGTAAATTGTTCTTGTCACTCTGGACAGGTGGAGATCAGTCCAGGCCAAGGGGAAGAGTTGAGCCGAGGGGAGCAGTGGAAAGCAGGTTATCTCGAGGTCAGCTGCATCTTTCCAGGAGAAGCTGATGACTTGATTGAAGCATTCTTCCAGAGCTCTTTCCAGGGATCTGTCCTTTAGTCTCCACCCCGTACCTCCAGATACATTGCAGAGAGGATTTCTCGGCCCCTGATATTTGGCAGAAGTGTGGGCAGTTATTTGTCTCAGGCAGATCATGTTAAAGCTTTGGCTCTCTCCTATCTGGAGTTTAAGTTTCCAAAGGAATGGGTAGGAGAATTGGATGTGCAAGTCCTGCTGAACCCAGGAGATCCAGACCCTTCTTTTCTGCAGTGTCAGGCTCATGTCATTCCAGCTGTGTCACTGCTGAGGAGTCGCTTGTGCCGCTTGAATCCTTGGAGTGTTGTGGGGCTGTTGGATCCCTTCATGCACAACACGTGGAAGTGGGTGGATCCCTGGGTGGGTCTGTTGGCCAGGGTGGGGCCAGAGGAGGGCACTGAGCAGATTCCTGTGCACAGTGCTCCAGAAAGAAGCAGAAATGTGCATCACCTGCACGTGATCTGACTTGAGAGTACTCTGAAAGATAGATTTAGATGGGATATCGGGAAGAAATCCTTCCCTGTGAGACCCTGGCACAGGGTGCCCAGAGCAGCTGTGGCTACGCTGGATCCCTGGAAGTGTCCAAGGCCAGGCTGGACGGCATTTGAAGCAACCTGGGGCAGTGGAAGGTGGCAGGGGGTGGCACTGGATGGTCTCTTAGGTCCCTTCCCACCCAAACCATTGCAGTATTCCATGACTTTGTGCAGGAACGAATGAGTTTCTGTCTCCCAAACCTGTTCGGGTCTTTTAGAGGGGCAGCTGAGGCCTGAACAAGCTGCCTCTTTCCCTCTGTACCTACTCTGGGGCCTCTGAACACGAGCGTTTTTGAAGCAGAAATATTCTGACTGCAGCACAGAAGACTTTCTAATGGTAAGAGGAAGCAGCCCAACCACACACATTATTAATGCCAGAAACACGCAAATGGCTTTTGTATGGGAACCAGCAGCTCTGTATTGGGTTCTAATTGGGTTTTGTTTTCAGAAGGAAGATGTTTAAGGTTCTATGCTGAACATGCTGCAAAAACCTTGAGAGCAGAGCCCTCCAACCCAAACAACCACATTTGAAAAAGGCTGGGGGAACTCGGATTGGTGTCGGCACCAGCACAGGGGGATTAGGGAAAGCCTGCCCTTTGGCATCTTCAGGCCAGATCCCTGTGCTCTGTCTGTCCCTGGCTCTGGGCTCTGCCCTGCCCTCGGATTTACAGCACATAACATCAACCAGAGCTGCTGCTTAAGGGATTCCTTGAGTGTTTCTGTTCCAGGAGGGATTCGTGGGCCTGACTTTGAATTATGGAGCCTTTGTGCTGGAGAGATGTTTACAAGGAAATGGTGACTTGGAAGCCCATTCTCCCATGGAATCCTGGAAATCCTGTTATCTCAAGCTTCAGGAGGAACTTGTGCATGAAGACCACCCAGCCCTCAGAGCTACCTGTCACCAGAGCACCTCTGCTCCCCCGTGTTCCTGCGGGGAGATTGAAATTTGGCACAGGTTGGGCTGAGCCTGTGTCACCTGGAAGGGCTTGATCCTCCAACACAGCTCTGGAATAGCAGAGATGGAGATGTCCTCACCAGCAAAGTTTCTGGCTACGTTCATGGTGTCTTCAGCCTGGTGGATAGCAGAGTTTTGCCCTTGTTTCTGCTGGGGCACCATCTCTCCTGAGGGCCTGCAGGATTCTCCCTGGTACCGCCGGACTCGTTTCACTCCATCTCTTCCTGCTGCTGGTTCAGGCTGCCAAGCATTTCCTTCCTTCCTTCCTCCCCTGGAGCTGTGTCTGCATCCACTGCTCTTTGTGTTCCTGCTTTCCTTCAGAGGCTGGTTTTTTTTTTCATTTTGAACATCAGGTGCGTTTTTATGATATTTGGATCCTGCCAGTTCGTGATCACTGCACAAGGAGAGGACAAGGTCCCTAATTCTGTCACCTGCCCCATGGCCAGACCGCACGGGCCCCCAGCAAACCAGTTTAACCAGCAGACCTGTAGCTTCCCCTCTTCTTCAGACCACGGTGGGAAGCAGCTCCTTTTGCTGCAGAGGGCTGTGACCGATGCTGCTTTTCAGATGTAATGGAGAAACTCCCCTTGTCCTCGTCTCTCCCAGGGTTTCCTTTAACACAAGAGAAAATTGGGCACCTGGAAGAAATGCGGCCCCCAAACCATTCCAGGAGAGACCTCAGAGAAGGGGATGTGAGTCCCCACGGCAGCAGTGGGAGCCTGAGTCTGTCCTGGCTCTGGGGAAGGGCAGGGGAGCCAGGCAGCGGGATGTGGCCGGAGCAGACTGGGCAGTGGGATGTGGCCGGAGCGGAGCTGGGCAGTGGGATGTGGCCGGAGCAGACTGGGCAGAGGGATGTGGCTGGAGCGGAGCTGGGCAGTGGGATGTGGCCGGAGCGGAGCTGGACAGCGGGATGTGGCCGGAGCAGACTGGGCAGTGGGATGTGGCCGGGGCAGAGCCGCGCTCTGGGCGGGAGCTGGCCCAGCGTTACATAACGCACCAGAGACACGTTCGAGTGATTAATTTGAGGCTCTGGCAGCCGCTTCCCTGTAATAATATTTTAAACATTACTTTTCCACTGGCCCTTGCCAGCGATCGTTATTTTGCGCTGTGGAGGCTGTAAAATTTCACTTCAAGGATGGGTTTCACTCCCGTTACAAAATGTGTCTGGAATGTGCAGATGTTTCCTTCGGGGAATAGGGAGCCAATGGGCTCTAACACATCAGCCCTGCGGGGAGGACTCAACGTGCTAAGCAGCCCTATTCACAAAATCCCAAACAAACACACACACAGAGCCCCGTGGAGCTGCACCCGCGCTGGGCATGTGGCTCCTGGCCCTGGGGATGGAAGAGCCAGGGTTTGCTGGAGCTCGGGAAGGTTCCAGGCTGGGCTGGTCCCAGAGGGGTCCCTCAATGGGCTCTTGCACAGTGCCACAGGTTCCTGTTTTCTGGAAATACTGTGGAAGCTTTGGCTTACTGGGTGCAGATAAGGTGGCTTGGAATGACATGATCTCTGAGGTGCCTTCCAACCCAAACCATTCCAGGATTCCGTTGGTTTTGAACTGGAAGAGTGCAGGGTTAGATGGGATATTGGGAAGGAATTGTTCACTGTGAGGGTGGGGAGGCCCTGGCACAGGTGCCCAGAGCAGCTGTGGCTGCCCCTGGATCCCTGGCCAGGCTGGACGGGGCTTGGAGCAACCTGGGACAGTGGAAGGTGCTGGGATTGGAACTGGATGGGCTTTAAGGCCCCTTCCAGCCCAAACCATTCCAGGATTCCATGGTTAACATCCCACAGGTATCCAAGGGTTGTGCATGTCAAGGACAAAGCAGCTGATATGGATGTGGCAGAATTAGAGAAAATGGGAAAATGGGATTTAATTGCACAAAAAATAGTTTGCATGGAGAGCAGAGAACACTGAAAATTGCTTTTTATGAAACAGCTTCAAATTAAGGCTGTAACCACCCCTGAGGGATATGTGATGGGGCTGGTCCTCTTCTTACAGGAAGGTACAGGAGAGCACAAATTTTTTTACATCTCTAATTTTCTCTTTCCTTATCATCTTCACTGCAAGGAAGGGGAGAACAAAGCATGGAGGCATCAGGTCCTTAAAGAGGAGCCCTTAAAGGGTCAGTCATGGACACAGGGAAAGCTGCAGAGGGACTGTGAAGGGCCTGGAGGGACAGGCCAAGGGAGAACGGCTTCACACCGACAGAGGAAAGGTTGGATGGGATGCTGGGCAGAAATTCTTCCCTCTGAGGGTGGTGGAACACTTCCAGGGCACATGCTGCCGAGAAAAGCTGTGGATGCTCAAAACTCTGCCTCTGGCATTCTGAGAGCCTGAATGAGAAGTGGAAGCTCTTATGGAAAATAAATACACCAGTTAGGAGAGAGAAATGTTGGTTGTGCTGAGGGAGGGCTCAGCTCAGGCCCGTTGAACACTGATAAGCAAAAGAATTTTAAGGAAGAGTCTGTGTCCAGCAAGGTTGAGAAGAATAAAGAGTTTTTCAAGTATATTGGGAATTAAAGGAATTAGATGATACTGGCCTGTTAATAGATGAACATGGTCAAATTATCAATGAAAACACAGAAGAGGCAAGACTGCTCAGTAAATATTTCTGTTTTCTATCTGGAAAAAAGCCAGGTGATGTATTTGTATCATATGAGGATGATGAAACACTTTCCACTCCAACAGTAACTGAGGAGGATGTTAAACAGCTGCTATTAATGTTAGACCTTCTTAAACCAGCAAGTTCAGATATTTTGCATCCAAGAATTTTAAAAGATCTGGCTGAAGAGCCCTCTGGGCTATTAATGTTCACTTCTAATGGATTTTTGGGCCTTAGGGAGATTCCCAGGGACTGGATCAAAACAAACGTGGTGCCAGTGTTAACAGAAGGTAAATGGCGTGGTACAAACATTCATTCACCCAATGTCCTGAGTTTCTATCCCAGGGAGAAACAATGCAGTGCCTAGCACGGCGTTAGCTAAAAATTAAAGGAGATGCTGTAATTAGTGGCAGTCAACATGGAAAATCCACTTATGGAAAATAGATCTCCCAAACGTCTGCCTTTTAAGTAGGTTTGCAGATGGAGGAGCAGAAGATGCTGATGTTGATGTAATACACATCTGACTTCTGCAAGAAGTCGGAATTTGAATTGAGTCAAATTTTTGAGTTTGACTCAATGTCACATGTATTTGTCAGGAATTGGAACGAAAAAATCAACACTACAGATATTAAAGGGATTAAACACTGGCTTCAGAATGTTTCATGGAATGATAGACTTGACCCAAACGATTGCTTGGGTTGGAAGGCACTTGAAAGCCCATCCAGTTCCAAGCCCCTGCCATGGGAAGGGACACTTCCCACTAGGTCTCTTTGCTCCAAGCCCCATCCGGCCTTTAAGGTCCCTTGCAACCCAAACCTTTCAGTGATTCTCGGAGCCTTTGTGTGAGATGGGAACGTTCTCTGGAAGGCCGGGAGCTGCCTATGCTTGGGCTTGATGCAGGAATTGATGTGAGGAGTCGATGACTTGCGGTGTTTGAGGGGTTGGGATAAACCCTGGAAAGCAGCCCTAACATCAGGACTGCAGGGAGAACACAACTGGGTTGTGCTGCAGCCGTGGTCTGGGTGGCTCTGGGGGCCTGAACATGTTGCACTTTGCCTTTTGTTCCCAGCGCTCCTGGTTTGGGGATTTTCTGTCTCAGGCAATGGGCTGTGAACTCAGGGCTGTGCTCAGCGTTATTGTTTTCACAGAGCAGCACCATTTACTTTGAGCTATTTTTAAACATATCAGGTACTAATCTGACAGCCCCAAATCCACGAATTTGCTCTCTGGGGAGGAAGAAAATAAATCAAGAGGCTCATCAGCTCTCCAGCACAGGCCTGCGCTGCAAAATCCTGCTCAAAGTTGGTCTCCAATGCTGACAACGCCCTGCCAGGCCTGGGCCTGAATGGGTCTTCCTTCCTTCCTTCCTGTCCTTTTTCCCATCAGCTGTTTTCAGGGAATGTCCCATGCTGGAGCTGAAGGATGCTGCTGAGAGCCTGAAACTGGGAGACTCTTAAATGAAATGTTGGTAAAACATTGGAGACGAAAATCAAGTGACAGACGGGGCTAAAATAGACACAAAACTGTTTTTCTCAAGCAACCACCCAGGAACTTGGAAAACCTGGAGGTGGTGGAGGTGGCTGTTAGCTAAAGGTTGAACAGATTGGGACTGTCAGCTGTGAAAGGGAAAGGCTTGAGGAGCATTACCTGCCGTGGGAAGGGACAGTCCGGGTCTGGGGACAGGGTTGGTGGGGAGTTGGTGCTGGCAGGTCTGTGTGGAGCTGGGCTCGTGCCATCCCCAGTCATGTGCTCCATGTGCTTGCAGAAGGTATGGGCTGGGGAATTTGGGAGCAGGATCTGGAGCTCAGACTTTTCAAATTACTCAGGAGGAAACAGCCCTAAAACCTTTCAGTTTGGTCAGCTCAGCTTTGTACTGCTTTATGGAAAGCTTTATTTATTTATTTATTGAAATTGCTGTATTTATTTATTGAAAACTCTTTGTGTAAGGAAGATTAAGCACTGAGTAGCTCAGCTGTGTAATCCCTAAATTACAGCTTCCAGAGGGCTCCCTTTTTGTGGTAAAATCAAATGTCCCTGGGCTCCCGACATGCTGACTTGGAAACGTGCTGGGTTTTCGGGAGACCAGAGCTGGGCATTGGAATTGCTGTGTGTTGGCACACAGTGCCACAGGACGTGGGGACAGATGTGGGGGAAGAAGTGGGGATCTGCGTGGAAAGCAGTTGGATTTGGGCTGCAGGCGTCTTAACAGGATCTTCTTGAGCTCTGCCACGTGTGCTGGGAAGATCCTTGGATTTATCACGTCTCTGGTTGCTTTGCAGGCTTTCCATGAAACAAATGTGTGTTCGCAGGGCTGACATTTCCCTGGCTGGAGCTGCAGACAGCTCGTTTACGTGCGGCGCTAATTGTGGACATCAGCTTGGTTCCAGTATTTGGGCTTGCTGCTGTCCCAAGCTGGGGGTCCTCGCTGTTGCTATCCTGTGCACTGGTGTCACGGGGCTGGGTGATGCCTGAGGTTTCTTCCTTGTTTTGTGCCACATGGAGTCACCTCTTGGCAGCCAGGGAAGGACCATGGCCGGTGCCAGCCCTCCCTGGTCAGTGCTGGCTGCTGGTCACTCGGATGGCTCAGAAGGTGCGAGGGACCTCTCCTAGCAGTGGCCATGCCTGTATCCAGCTTCCTGTCCCACTGGAGCACCTTCCTGACCTCCCCAAGAGCAGGAGGCCTCTGGTGACAGCCCAGTGCCCCCTGGCCTTGGGCTCTGTGGTTGGGATGTTGGGGATGAGGAGATGAGGTCAGCTCAGTCTAAGAATTACTTGTAAGAGGAGCCGAGCTTCGGGTCCCCGATCCTGGGAGCCCCTCCCAGCCCCCTCACCGGGGGAGAGGGATGGAGCACACGATGCCATCGCCTCCGGGATGGCCCTGCCAGAGCATGACGTCGCTGCATGAGGTAACGCGTCCCCTTTGTTCCAGTGGCTCCATCCCTGCTTCGGCTCCATAACCATATTTGGGAAAGTCTGCGGAAAGCTGCTGGCTGCAGGGATCAGAGGAGCTGCTCCTGGAGCCACGGCTGCTCTGCAGACAGCTCCCACCTGGAGGGACGGCTTGTGCTGACCCTGAGGGAAGTGCCCTGGCCAAGGCTGGGATGCTCTGGCCGTGGTTGGGATGCCCTGGCTGTGGTTGGGATGCCCTGGCCATGGTTGGGATGCCCTGGCCGTGGTTGGGATGCCATAGCGGTGATTATCATGCTCTGACCCTGATGGGATTCCCTGGCCATGGCAGGGATGTCCCTCCTGTGCTTCCTGCGGGTCCTTGCAGCCTCACCTGCTCTGCTCCAGGGATGAGGCATGGGCACAGGAGCAGAGGGAATGTAGGAGGGACTGTGTCACCAGGGGTGCCCTGAGCTCTCAGCTCAGTCTTTTCCCTGCTTCTCAGAGCACGGGCTCTCACAGCCGCTGCTCCTGAGCTGTGAAGAGCCTGTGACCCCAAACTTGGATTTACTCCTACCGATCCACGGGTCTTGTTGTGCCGGTGCTCAGGGAGAGCCTTGAAGAGGATGAGGCAGGGCAGTGAGGTGAGGGAAGGGCATTGCTTCATCCCCCTGCTCAGAGAGCCCACAGTGATGGAGTGACCTGCTCGTGGTCCTGCAGCATCTGAGAGAGACATCTGAGTCTGCTCCTGGCACAGCTGCCCTGCAAGAGCATATTGGGAGGGCTTTGCTGTCCTCAGGAGAGCACAGAGCGTACAGAACATTGCAAAGATGCTCTTCTCTCCTTGCATTTCTTATCAACAATCAGGATTTTGCTGTAGGAAGAAAAACATTCCATTTTTAGACTCATTTTTGTGAAAAAGTCTTTTGGGGCAAGTTCCTCAGAGAGAGCCAAGGCCTTGGGCCAGCATTTGAAACTCGTAAATTCAAAACGAACAAATAAATTGTCATCGTGCTGTGACAGCCTCGGGGAGATAGGGGTGCACACAGCTGCCTGCCACCAGTGAAAGGCCCCTCTTAGTGTTGGGCTGCAGCTCTTGGGGGTGATGTATGGTGGAGCTGGAATCCTTTTGCCTTGGAAAATCCCTGCTTCAGCATGATTGAAACCAGTAGCTGGTGATGAAGATCTTCTTGCGCTCTTTCCCTCTTGTCTGTGTTGAAAGGCAGAAAACTCCTGGTGCAGGAGAGTAGCCAGGCTGTTCCTGCCAGCCAGGGTGTCCCTGCCCCTACTGCAGGACCATGACATTGCTCCCCATGCCCAGCACACAGGAAAATCCGTGCTTTTTCAGATTTCCATAGCCACTTGTGGAAATAATCCCTATCCTCACCTCTGCACACAAGTGCCGCTGCTTCTGCTGTGCTTCCTTGGAGAGGTGCGAGCCAAAAGACGAAGGAAAAAAGGAATCAGATCAGCAAAAACCTGTAATTTTTCCTGGCTCAGGCAGACAAAAGCACATAGGTTTTCCTGCTCTTTTCTGGAAAATCTGTTCTGTATGTCAGGCAGGATCAGCTCCGCAGTGCCTTTTGTTCCTGGAGACAGGGAAGTGTTTGCCATGGCAACATGGGAGGCAGCCTTTGGGCTGTGCAGGGGATCTCTTGGACAGTTTGTGGATCTGGCAGGTGATGGAAGCTCTGGAAGCTCTGGGCTCTGCTGTGTCTCACCAGCCATCTCACATGTGCCTCTGTCCCTTGTCCTCACTGGTCACAGGGTGTGGAATGGTGCAGCCTGGCTTTTCATGGAATCCTGGAATGGTTTGGGTTGGCAGAGACCTTAAAACCCATGCAGCCCCACCCCCTGCCATGGGCAGGGACACCTTCCACCATCCCAGGCTGCTCCAAGCCCCGTCCAGCCTGGCCTTGGGCACTCCAGGGATGGGGCAGCCACAACCTGCGTGATGGGTGAGCAATGGGAGCATTGCTGGGAGCACTGCTGGGCTTTCCTGGGATCTGTCTTTCCATGGCAGCTCTGGAGCTTCGCTGCCCCACAGAAAGCCCAGCTCTGATCATGGCTCCCAGACCCGGAGCTTCTTTGCTGCGGCCCTGCCGTGCTCTGCCCCAGCCGTGTGGGCTCCTCTCGCACAGACACTTCTGTCTCTGGATGCTTTTCCCATTACTGTTCTGGCAGGGCTCCCTGCACCAAAAGGGCTGGGAAAGCACTGCCCTCACTCCCTCTCCCTCCCTTTTTGTGAAATGGAGGCAGAGCGGGCCCACAAATGGCATAATGAGAGCATGACATCAGGCTTGGCAGCGGGGCCGCCCGTACTCTGCCGAACATTATATGTTCTGTGGAGTGAGGGAGCAAACAGCAGTGCCTGAAAACCAGCCTGGCCAGCACAGTGTGCTGCAATAACCCCTGGACTGGCACTGTGGGCACTTCTGAGCATCAGGGAGGGATGGAGTGGGTGTCACTGGGCCCTCCTGCTCCCTTCTGCTTGCTTCCCGCAGCACCGAGCCCTCCCATTCCCTCCCAGCTTCCGTCGGCACTGCTGCAGGGCAGCAGCTGTGAAAGGAGCCAGTTCTCGATGCTTTCTCCCCCAGAATTCCCCGAGTCCATCGGCAGCAGGTCTGGCTGGTGGTGTCTGTGATGGATCCATCCCCACGCTCTCCGTGAGGCGGGCTGGTATCCACAGCTCCGGAGAGCTCAAGGATGCACCCGGCATCACACAGGGAGTTGGTGGCCAGGCTGGGATGGAGCTGAAGGCTCCCAAGGCTCCGGTTGATGCCCTCATTACTAAATGTTCCCCTCATCCAAAGCTTCACCTTCCTCACAAAACCAGCTCCCTTTTCCAGAAGTGTTGGAATCTCGCCCTTTGCAGGGCTGGGAGGTGAAACGTGGCTGTGTGGGGAGCTCTGTGTAACACAGTTTGTGCCCTGTACCAGAGCTGTGGGTGCCTCGTATCTCACAGATCGTAGGGATGCCTCTCAGCCTCTGGCATTGCATGGCACCATTTTACAGGTGTGGAAACTGAGGCAGGACTGAGGAGCTGTGACTCGTGGCTGCCCTTTTCCAGGCAGCACAGCGAGTTCCCGAAGTCCCCTGAGCCACAGGAAACGATATTTTTCTTTCTCCTCGTGAGGAGGGCATCAGGCTGTGTGTGCAGAGAATGTCAATGGAGAGCCTTGTTTGCTGCTGGCTTCAGCTCTGCTTTGAACCTGCTCCGAATTTCCTCTGGCCTGGCAGTGGGCTGGGAAAATACAGTCGTGGCAGTTTGTGGTACCGCCAGGCTGAGCTCTGTCCCACAGCCTTTGCCTTGGCTTTTATTGCTCAGTATTTCCTGGTTTATTTTTTATTTTTTTCCTGCGGCCCAGCTTGGGTCACAGCCACCTCTCCCATGCCAGGAAGGCATAACATGATTTTCCATAGATGTTGGAGAGGGAGCAGTGGGAGAAGGCAGGCAGGCAGCTCCCTGGCTCCTGGCTGGAGGTGGCAGGCACTGGATCCACCACCATTCCTCACTTCTCCCAGCTGTCCTGTCAACAGGAGCTCTGCTTCCCTTGCAGGCTCTGCACCCAGGAGGTCAGCAAGGGTGGAAGCTGGGAGGTTTTATACCAGTTCCTGTGGGATCATGAAGGCAAGGAAGTAGCAAGGGAATTGGCCCTGGTTTGTAAGTACTGGTGGGTGCCAGCTGGTGCCTGGCCTGGACGCAGTTCAGCAGCATCTGTGGGTGTGGGAGCCAAGGGCTTGGGATCCTTGGGAAGCATCTGAGTTGTAGTGAAGTGACAGAGTGTCAGGGCCTGAGTTAATCACAGCCTCCGAGGGTTCTGAGCAGCTGCAGCCTCTGGAGCTGAGCCCCAGCTCTCCCCTGGGAATGTCAGTGGTGGAACATCTCTGCTCGCTGGGCTGTGGGGCAGTGGTGGTCAGTGTGGTCACTCCCGATACCAGCTGGGCCATGGGGTGTGCAGGATGCCAGCCCAGGTCCTTTAGCAGCAGATAAAGGAGAGCAAGGCACAGGGGCCCTCTCCAGCCATGAGACACGGCAGTGCTGGCACCCCAAAGACAGGCGCCCGAGTGTCTTGACACCCTCCCACACCTCCCCTGGGCCCTTGCTCCCCCTGCAGCCAAGGAGCACCTTGGAAGAGGCTCTTGGAAATGGCAGAGCCCTGTTTTTGTAGCAGCTGAATGGTTTGTTTTGGAGGTCTCGCTTGTCTGGGCGAGGAGCAGGAAGGCATCCGAGCTGAAACTCCATTTCCTTTCCCTGGACTTGAGGTGCTGCCTAAAAACTAAATGGGCGACTTCCAGGTATTTCAAAGGAGAAGGGAAATGTTTGTACTGGTCTCCCTGTAAGGTGGCTGGTTGGTGGTCTGGTCCCTTCCCAAACGGCTGCAGGGACAGAGGGGTTCAAGGTACAGAAAATGCTCAAGGAGAAGTGGAGCTGGAGCTTCCCCGAGGAAGGATCTGTCCTGGCTGCAGCAGCCTGGATTCCAGTCTGAGCTGTCTCTGTGCTTGTTGCCAAGGGGGGCTGGAAGCAGGTTGGGGGTGACTTTGCTGTCCCCTGTGCAGGGTGTGACTCGTGGGAGGGCTGTGTCCCTTTGGCCAGGGATGCTCCGTGCTCCTCCACTGCTGTCCCAGCTGTCCAAGGCAGAGATCGGTGGCATGAGCGGATATTTTTGTTGCCATCCTTTTTTTCATGTATTTATTGAGCTTTTATTTTGCACATTTCCTGGACTTCTGTAGCGGTGTTGCTGGTGGACTCTTCTGAGTCCACCCTCAGCTTGGCAAAGAACTCCCAGACAGCAAACTCAGGGAAAATAAACCTTTTAGAGAGACATCCATCCCCATTATTTATCCCCAGTTTCCTGGAATCGTATGTAATTTTCCTACCAGTTTGGCAGAATTATTTTCATTTAGATAAATGAAGTTTAAATGTCAGATCAAACCAAGAATTAATTGATTAAAGGGTGGAAGTAACAGGTGAGACAGCCAGGACAAATGAGAGGAAGTGTTTGTAGGAAAAAAGGTGAGAAAGGAGGTGGCAGGAGAACGGCTCTGGTGACAACGTGTGTCCAGCCCTGTCCTCTCCCAGGAGCTCTGCCAGAAATCCATGAAGGATAAGAACCATCACATGGGCTTGGAATAAGTGTTTTGATGCTGCTAAAAGAAAGTTTAGGCCTAAGGAGACTTGTCTGAAAACGAGTACTGAAGATTATTGGGAGCAAGTGGAGGTTGATGAGCGAAACTTTCACTTCTTTTCTGAGTGACATTTAAATTTGGGAAGGAGGATGGTGAGGAGAGAGCTGGGCTGGACAGCAACAGTTTGGTTTGGATGAGCTGAAGGCTGTTGGTGTTACTGGGAGCAACTGGAGGTTTTTTAAAGCAATATTTCTTTTAGAAATGACAATCTGCCCTGGTTTCAAATGGGAAATACTCTTTGTTGCTTCTTCCATTTTAAGCTTTTCCAAAGGGAGAGAAAAAGATATTTAAAACGTAGAGTTGTCACATCAATTGTGTGATTACTGATCAGGGCTTTGGCACAAGAAACACACTTGGAAGTTCATCATAAATTTTTCTCTGAGTTAATTACTACTTGAGTCTAAATTAGTTCTTAATGACTTCTTTGAACATAGATTAGACTTGCATATATTGTAAAAGGATGCATCACGTTTCGTACCACGTGTGGCATGGTGTAATTGCTCCAGGTGTGCTGCACAGTGGGGGCACATCCTGAGACTCCTGATCTCTGTCTACAGGTTGTATGAGTAGCAATTGCTTTATGGTTTTGGGGAAAGTGTTTTCTTTGGCTGGGAACCATGCTCTGCCTTCAACACACTGAATTTCCAGTCGGGGTTCTGGCTGGAGTTTGGAGAGAGGCTCTTCTGAGGTCTGGTAATGAAGGTGTGACAAAACGGGGTCGAACAGGGGCTGAAAATGGTGTTTTCTTTCCCTAGGGATCTTTCTAATAACAGGATCAGTGGTTTCGATGTTGAGCTATTCAGAAGCCTGACTTCACTGGCAAAGCTGTAAGTACCTGCTGTGCCCCCCAGTGCCACCAGCACATCTGAGCTGGGCCCTGGCTCGTGCTGTGCTGGTTTGCCTTGTTCTTCCTTTACCTCATCTCCCAAATCCCACGTGGTCCTGTCCATGGTCTCTTTCCTCGACGCCTTTAGCTGCTCAGTCCAGTGGTTTGGGAATTACAGGCCTTTGGAGTTGGGCAGGATTTGACCCTCTGCACTGCTGGATGGAGGGGAGCTCAAGGCCAGTGAGTGAGGATCATCACAAGATGCGTTTTGATGCATGGAAGATCTGAATCAGGAAATGGATTGGGTTGGAAGGAGCTCAAAGCCCATCCAGTGCCACCCCTGCCATGGCAGGGACACCTCCCACCGTCCCAGGCTGCTCCCAGCCCTGTCCAGCCTGGCCTTGGGCACTGCCAGGGATCCAGGGGCAGCCACAGCTGCTCCGGGCACCCTGGGCCAGGACCTCCCCACCCTCCCAGGGAAATGACGATGAAGCTGCAGTGACCGGGTAGTTGCTTCTAAAGTGATAAACTTTTCTTTTCCCTCTTATACAGAGATATAAGCCACAACCAGATTTCTACATTAGAAGATGGAATATTTGATAATTTATTTAATTTAAGTGAAATGTAAGTTCATCCTCTTTGTTTCCCAGTTCTTTATGTAGACTTTTCCTTGAAACATTAGTTCCCGGTGGGGTGGGAGGCTGTGTTGACTTGGGGAGATCTTGGGCACATGCCCACCCAAGCAGCTGCCCTTTGCGGGGGTCTCCAGTTCCTTCCTCAGGCTGTGTCCTGCTCCTGGGTCCTGCTGGTGTCCTTCAGTCCTGACCTCTTCCTAGCCTTTGCCTCTGTCTCCTGGATATTTCCAACCTCTGCCACTGCCTTCTTGTCTTCCTTGCTTCTTTCCCGCTCCAGCTCTGCCGAGGTTCTTGTCTCTCCCCATGCTCTGGGTCACACTGTCCTGTTTGCATGGTCACACCTTGGCACTGGAGGACCCAATGGCTCCTGCAGCATGGTAGGTCCTGACTGAGGTGTTCAAGTCGCTTGTCCCTAAGTGACTCAAGTTTTTAGGCTTTGTTTTTTCATTGAAGTCTTTTGATGTTATGTGAAGGGAGGTGAGGGGAGCCCACACATTTCTAGGAGAGATCCGGGAAGCCACAGCACAAATGGCAGTTCTGCCTCTGGACAAGCCGAAGGATTAACCCCACGCAAGCCCTCTTGGCAAGCGAGAGGAAAGCTCAGCCCCACGTTCTCCCTGAGGACAGGACCCAGAGGGCAGTCTCAGCTTTGCAATTTGGCTCACAGGTGGCTCTGGAAAGACGCAAAGGCCCTGGGCTGTGTCCCAGGGAGCCTGTCCCTGCTCAGCCTGGTGGCAAAGTGGTGCTTTCAGCCCCGAAATCAGGGCTGAGCCCTGCAAACGCCCAGCCCTGATGGCATCAGCTCCACACACAGCTCCAGCTCTGTATTGTCCAGCTGAGTGCCAAAGGCTGTAATTTGGATCAAGCTTAGCTGCAATTAAAGTTTCCATCTTTTCATGGAACTGTCACATGGAAAGATTATCATTGACTTTGCATTTCTTTTTTTGACAGATCCATTTTATTCTCTTAGCTATTTTTTAATGGAGCTGTAAATAGCCTCCCCGGGCAGGACAGGCTGCCCTCGCACCTTACATGGCAGATCATTTTAGATATATGATTGTGTCTGTCATTTACTTCTAATTGCAACCATTATTTGTAGAGTTAAAAAAGTACTTGGAGTACTTGCCTAATTCTAGCCTCTAGAAAAATCACGTTAATTATTGCTTGATTCCCTATTCTTTAACTCCCCTCCCAGTTGTTCTGAAGCCTTTCAGTGGAGTGGCACAGATGGGAACAGGGAGGGCTCAGCACGCTGCTCTAATTAAGGCTTAGCACATGTCACATTAGTCCCTAAATTGTTCTGATCTCCCCCTGACAGAAACTTAAGTTGGAATCCATTTGTTTGTGACTGCAAACTGTCCTGGTTGCCCCGTTGGGTGGAAGACAGAAAAGTGAGAGTCCTTGAGGCATCGGACACGAGATGTGCCCACCCCCCCGAGGTGGCCAACCTGTCCCTCTTTGATGTCCCATTCCCCAATGCCACCTGTGGTAAGGAAGGGCTGTGGGCTGGAGGTGTGTGAATGGGAGAGATGGGCCCAGGGGCAGCTGGCATCACTTTGGCCTCTTCGGACCTCAAGTCAGCAGTTCTAATCTGATATTGGCCACAGTCTGTTCCCCGATGCCGTGAGGGCCACGGCAGTCACAGCAGGGCTCAGATCAGCACTGATCACAGAGCTGGCACCACAGGACTCTGGCTCCATGACCTGCAGCCTCAGCCTTTCATTCTCCCAGCATTTGAACAGGCTGACTTCAAGCACTGAAACCTCATGGGAATTGGTGGCACCTGAGGACACGCTGAGCTGAGTCTTTGCAGGTGACAGGGCTCCATGTCAGGAGTGCTGAATGAACACTGCTCTGATCTACAGCCACCTGCTCCAGGGCCATTTTACTGACTGCACGGCCAGGAGAAACGTCAGGGAGTGATTTACTGGGAAAGGGAGACCCCTAAGAAAACTAATCCTGCCTGGATGCTCAATTATCCCTGAATAAGAGAGAGTGAGGGAGAGCAAGGGCTCCCTGTGGCAGGCAATCAGGCATCTCCTTTAATTTGGGAGCTGTGACAGGAGGATGCAGGGGTGAGGCTGAGGGACCCAGAGCTGGTGGGAGCCAGCTGAACTGCCTGGTGAGGCACAGTGCTCCCCAGAACCAAAATCCAGGTGGTGGTTGTTCCTCTCCCCCCAGCAAAGCTACCCCAGCGTGCAGCATCTTACAGGAATTATCAAAGGGAAAAACACTGGCACTGTTACTGCTCTTGATAATTAGTTGTTCCCTCTTGAACTACTTCAAGCCAGTGTGGAAACAATAATGTGAGGCTGCCTTCTGGGTAATTCAGTGTAATGGGAGTAGGCTGGGACAGCCTGCCAGCTCCTGACAGTTCTTAGTGACCGGCATGGGATGAAGAATGACCAGGCTGGTGGTAGAAAACAGAGCTGTTCCCCTGCCGTGCTCCTCTCCGGGAACTGTTCTTAGGAGAAGTGGCTCAGCGTTTGCAGGCAGGCCGTGGAGGAAGCTGGACAGTTGGATGGGTTTGATCTGGGAAGATCACACAAGGCTGGAGCTGTTGAGATGTTTGGGGGAGATGTTGTAGCAACCAGCGGCAACAGAGGAGCAAATATGGCTGGGCTGCGTGGGCAGAGGCCAAGGGAGAGGCCCTGCTTGGGTGTTTGTGGCAGAGAAATGTCCCACCCCGTGCAAGCCAGAGAGGGGGGATGAAACCCAAGGGAATGAGCTGTTCCTCTGGGCCTGGGCCTGCGGTGGCTCTGTGTCCATGCACGCGGGTGTCCCTGCTCCCTGTCACCAGCGCCTGCTGTTCCCATGCATCCTTCCCGTGGGCATCCCTGCACAGCCCTGGGGTGCAGCTGGGCCTGGCATTGCCCTCCTCTCCAGCACCACATTTTCCTGCAAGGAGGGAAGCTCTTGGCTCTCCCCACGGAGGAAGGCACCTCAGGGAGTGGGCCTGGTGGAGAGTCCGTCAGTGTCTCGCCCGTGTCCTCAGTGTGCCACTGCCCAACGGGGTTTGGTTTTGGATATGTTGCTGGTCCCAAGCAGCACGTGGTGAAACATTCTGCACCAGACCCAGCCAGGGTACGGCCAAAGGACACCATTTTGTCTTGGTCTCACTTGGTGGCAAGTCCTGTGGGCTCGTCTGAGTGTCAGACTCAGCGGCTCTGTGTCCCATGGGAGTGTCAGGCTCTCCAAAGCCCTGTTTTGTTTACAGAGTGCTGCTGCTCCGTAAATCTGTGTGACTGGCTTGTTATTTCTGTCATCACTAATTAGCATAAAGAGTTTGGAAACTGTTGCTGGGGGATTAAAGACTTCCCAGGCAAGTCTCAAAAAGGAAATGCTCAGAGTGGGAGCTGCGCAGGAGAATTCCATTCCCAGGAGCGTGGGGTGGTTCTCTTGGAGGGTCTCATCCCAGGGTCTGTTTTGCAAGAGGATTTTCTGTTCTGTCCTGCAGGAGCTCAATACATCACGTGTCTGACAGGCAACCACACTGAAGAAGCTGAACTTGTTGTCCTCTTCATGTCTGTCCACCCTGGGAACCTCACCAAGGAGACCTGCAGTGCCCTCTGTTACTCCCAAGACCAGGAATATGGAGGTTTCAGCTCCCAGGGGCAATGTTTGTGTGGAACTGCCCATGAAACAAACTCTTCCTCCGGCTGTTTGCCATTTTGCACTGAGCATTTGTCTGGGCAGGGCTGTGGTGGCCCCTCACTCGTCCCCTCACCCTTCCAGGCACAGCTGCCTGTGTCTTTCACAGGACTCCAGCCCCGCTACAGCCTGCACCAGCCCGTGCTCTTCAATGTCAGTATTCCCATCGCTGTCAGCACTTTACTGTGGGAATTTGGGGACCAGACAGGGGTTCTCAACACCACTGCACACACAGCTGTGCACACCTACGCCTTACCGGGGCAGTACAATGTCACAGCCACCATCCTCGTGGGCTCCAGGCTCCTTCACAAGCAGGCAGAAGTTGAGGTGGTGGCTTTGCCCCAACAGCTGGAACTGCAATGTCCTTCCATGGTCATGACAAACGAGAGCCTGGACATCCGGATCCGCAACAGAGGCGGCACCGGGCTGGCGGTGCTGTACGGGATCACTGCGGAGACTGGAGAGCTGGGCAGGGGTGAGCAGGGCTGCCCGGGGGTGCTGGCATGGGTGGCTCTGGCTCCTGGGCCTTCCCTTTGCCTCGCTCGCAGTGAGCGCTGAGGGATTGCTCCTCCGGGCGCTCCTTGCTCGCCGGCTGAGCAGTGTTTTGCACTTCAGCAGCGATGGGGTTATTGGCTCCAAGGCTAGGTCATTCCTGGAGCCTCTCTGCCCAGATTGGGTTCAGGTGTGTGGCACATAGAAAGAACATCACCCTTGTGTTCTTCCTGCAGCAGTTCACCCCATGTGCCCCCCTGATGGCTTGGTTTTCCCGGGAAATAACCACTGCTACCAGCTGGTGGTGGAGAAGGCGGAGTGGCTGGAGGCACAGCGGCACTGCCAGGAGCTCGGAAATGGAGACCTGGCCTTTGTCAGCAGCCCCGACATCCAGAGCTTCCTGGTTGCTCATGTCATCAGGTGAGTGAGGAAGGGGAGGGTAGGGGTCCCCTAGGGACAGGTTTCGGGTTCCTGAGGGCACATCTGCAGAGGGGTCTGGAGGAAGGGTCCCACCATGTCCGGGCTGACTATGGGGAGATGGTGGCGGTGAGGCCGTGGAACAAAGAGGAGGAGTGAGCAGAGCTTGAGCCCTTGCTGGACTTGGCTTCTCTCCTTAAAGGCTGTGGAGGGAAGAAGAGGGATGGGGCAGAACGGCTGGAAATCACAACTAGAAATTGAGAGATTGGTGGGCTTCTTGTACCCTGTGTTTGTGTCTGTGGATGCCTCCGAAATGTTGTGCAAAGGGATCCCTTCAGACACAGCTGCAGCCCAAATCCCACACCCTTTCCCCTCCTGTCTCACATCCTGGGAAGCAGCAGTGCTCCTCTCCGAGAGTCAGGCTCCAGCAGCATCTGTTCCACCTCAGGACTGGGCTTTATAAACAGGGAGTGCTGTGAGTGTCAGCCTTTGATTAAATCCACCCCTCCGAGCGCCCTTTCTGAAGCCAGCCGTTCTGGGGGAGGGAGGACAACCAGGGGAGCTCTCAGGGCCTGACAGCCCTTGTCAGCACTCCCAGCTGCGGCTGGGGCAGATGGGCTCTTCACAAACACATCCCAGAAAGCACATGGACGGGAACAGCTGCGTGTGACGTGGGCTGTGAATGCTCCCGCTGAAGGCTGACAGCCCCTTCTTCCCAAACTTGTATCCGTGCCCTGTTCCCTTCACACGGGGCTGTATCCTGAGATTGCAAACATGTGTTCTGTGCTCCGGGGAAGGGCGCCTGTCCCTCCCCACAGGGTAGGAGCTGCTCACTGGGTGCTGGGATGTGGCAGGAATTGCGTGCGGAGCTGCCGGGCTGCGGCGCACGGAAATCATGAGACCTCGGAGGGAACGAGGCTGTTCCCCAGCTGCTGCCCCACATCCCTCTCCTCTCCAGCCCCCTCTAGTCCATGTATTTATTTTATTAATCCATTCAGATAAACATGAAGGAGGCGGCTCCAGATGCAATTTCCCTGGTGATAAAAGGCGAATGGGTAGAGCTGCAGGATTTGGGAACACGCAGCTTCCATAGTTCCTTAAGGGAAGATGACAGAAACAGGAGGCTGTTTCCCATTAGGGCACTGAGCAGCTCTGCTCTCCTTTGCTCCTGACATGGGATGGCCTCCCCAGGAGCACCACGTGCCGAGCGGGTCCCTCTCTGCCTGCAGAAGCAGAGGATGGGACCATCCAGGGGACCCCTCTCTCAGGGCAGCACAGAGAGCTCCTCTGCCCTTCCAAGCCTCCCCAGGCTTGTTCTGCTCCTCCTGCTCCAGCAGGGCAGCTCAGTCCTTCCTCAGAGGCAGAGGAGAGCTCACATCTCGCTTCAAAAAAGGGTGCTCAGAGTTCTGTTCTGCCTGCAATGGAACGGGCCAGGCAGCGGGGCAGGGTGGAAGCCAGCCAGCAGCTTGTCTTTTAATTATTCCATTCTTTCTTACATCTTTATTTTTTTTTCTGATGACTTGCAATTAGATCATAGCTGGAATTAGAAAAAGGAAAATCTCCACTGAGTTTTCCTGATGGCAGCAGGCAGGCGGTTTCCTACCCTGCTCTCCCTAATTCCCTGCCAGTGGTTCAGGAGCAGAACACAACCCTTATTTATTTTTAAATCTCATTTGCAGTGAAAACTACTGATTCAAGGAACAAGGTTTTTTTGTCATCGTTTTTCAGCGTGACCTCATGAATAATTTCATCTGGCACAGGCTTGGGCGTGGAGAGGCACCACTTATCAGCAGTTACCTCCCCAGTCTGCTTTGCAGAGCTGTGGTACCACCCTGGGAGCATGCTGGGGCAGGCAAGGGCATGACAGGATTGATTTCCACCTGCAGGAGGGAGCTGAGAGCTTGGAAGGGTGCAGGATGTTAATATGGAGAAGTTAATAGAAGTTAATATGGAACAAATGCCTCCCTTGCTGCTGGGTGCGATTAGAAACAGTTGTCCAGGCTGTTTGTGGCTATGGGAGACCTCTCAGCACTTCCCACCAGGATCTCTGCTGCAATTCAGCCAGTTTCCGAATGGGGCAGGGACATTTCATCTCCTGAACGGAGCCTGGCAGTTTCCTGTGTGTGGGGGGGTTCAGTTGCCTGCAGTGCTTCAGCCTCTGCCTGTCCCCTCTGGCTCCTGCCTTTCCATGGTGGCTGAGGAGCTGATCCTCTCCAGGACAATAGGAGCTCCCAGACCTGGCACTGCTGAGCTTTAATCCCGCACTTGTGCCAGTCCCACCTGCAGTGGAGAATTGACTGGTGGTAAATCCCACAGGTCTGCACAGAAAAAGCGCACGTTTTTGAAGGGATTCGGCTTTCCCAGACAGTTCTGTGTGAGCAGATCTTTCCTCTCGGATCATGACTCAAAACAGGCTTGGCAGAGTCTAGGAGGGTCCTTTCAGCTGCACTGTGGGCAGCTCGTGGGAGCAGAGTGCTCTGCTCTGAGGGGGCTGAGGCTCAAGTAAACCTTGTACGTCCTTGCTGGTCACAGAATCATGGAATCATGGAATGGGTTGGGTTGGGAGGGATCTTCAAGCCCATCCAGTGCCACCCCTGCCATGGGCAGGGACACCTCCCACTGTCCCAGGCTGCTCCAGGCCCCATCCAACCTGGCCTTGGACACTGCCATGGATCCAGGAGCAGCCCCAGCTGCTCTGGGCACCCTGTGCCAGGGCCTCCCCACCCTCACCAGGCTCTTGGGACAGAGGTGGGAAGGCTGGAGGAGAATGATGCTGTGCGATGGAGGGGCTGTTCCAGAGGGTCTGGTGGTAGAGTAAATGAAACTCTGTAGTAATTAAAAGGCTCCATGAAATGCAGCCTGTGACGCCCCGATGAAGCTGTTGTTATTACTTTTAGAGAGAACCCTAGATGGCAGCTGTCCCAGCTCTTTCTAATACTGATGATTTCCTGAAATCCCCCCTCCCCCTTCTTATTTTTATTTTTGCAGGAGCCTCGATGTCTGGATTGGATTCAATGATTTTGCAAGCTCTGGAGCGCAGCAGAGAGGGGAAGGATTTAATCTAGAGAGCTGTCAGAACTGGCTGCCAGGAGAGCCCCATCCCTCCAACGCTGACCACTGTGTGCGGATGGGCCCGACGGGCCAGTGCAACACGGACCTGTGCATGGCCAAGCACAGCTATGTCTGCGAGTACAAGCCACCAGGTGGGCTCTGCTGGCCCTGCTGCCGTCCTGGCAGGGCAGGTGTCTGCTCCCTGGCACTGCCGTGGAAAAACGGGAATGCATGGAGAGGCTCCTCCAAGGCATCACCACAAAACAAGTGTGACTTGCAACAATATTCCCAAACCCAGCTTCCAGAAACTCAACTTTAGCCCAAAAAGAAGAGTTTGTCTTATTCCGATCTTTGCCGTGAGCAGGAGAGAGAGGAGCAAAGCTCTGAGGCAAAGCTCTGGAAATAGCTTTTCCCTCTTATTTGAGCAGTCTCTGCTGCTGCCGGGATCTGAGGCTGTGGTGCTGCCTTGGTGGCTCAGTGTCCTTCGTGGTGTAGTTTGGGCGATGCTGGGGTCGGGTGGCTCCCAAGGTGGTAAGGTGAGCTGTGGTGTGGTGTGTGCTGTGCAGGCTGGCGTTCGTGCAGCTTCCCAAATCTCCCACACCAGGGCAGGGGGTAGGAAAGAGAAGTAGAATGGACATGAAACAGGGGAGGGGATTTAGGTCAGAAGGAAAAGCTGTTGCTGAGAGGTCACAGGTGCAGCAGCACCTGCCCAGTCCCCAGAGAGCCGCAGGTGTTTGCCGCTGCTGGAAATCCGCTGGTTGTGGCCGCATTTCCCAAGAAGTCCAGGGGCTCAGGGAGGATGAGAAGGGCACCTTGTACTCAAAAATTCCAAGCAAATCATTCGTTGTTGGAAGGGACAGTTCCTAGAATTTGCACAGTTCCTAGAATTCAAAATCACTGAGAATTGCAAGCGAAAATGTTGATTGTGCAGGATGAGAAAGAAATCAGGACACCTGTAAGGAGAATAAGGAAGGTGCAGGATTATGGAGCTGCTCCTCCAGGTGAGCTGGGCAGACTTCTGAGTGGTCCAAGCCCTGCTGCAGCTTCACAGGGTGGAGGGAATGGCCTCAGGCCTTGCTGAGTCTCATGGGCTTTGTTCAAATATTTCCTTTGTGAACAGGAGTTCTCCTAAATGCCGAGAACTTCTTGGAGGGAGATGCCGTGTTTGCCACCCACGAGGCTGCGAGGAGCGTGAGTGAAGCTGTGCCAGAGGATCCATGGCAGGCCCAGGAGGTGAGGGGGCTTTGCTCATCCTGCTGCTGCCCAGAGATCCTGGGAGACACGGGCAGGTGAGAGCTGTGCGTGTTCTGCAGGTGCTGGAGTTCCCAGAGCTGGCGTTCAGGCACGAGGGATTTCTCACTGCCCTGGAGTTTGTGACCCAGGAGCTGCACCAGCCTGTCCAAGTGAGGTTCCAGGTGCACAGACCGATGGATGCTGAAGGTGAGGCATCTCCTCAGCACTTGGGGGATTGTTGGAGGTGACACCATCAAACTGGGTCTGGCCTTGTGGCCCCTCTGGTCCTCTGACCCTTGAAGGCTCGGAGGTTCTGTTTATTGAGGAGATTAACGTGCAGAATCCACGGGTGGGGTTGGACAGCCTTGGAGAAGGGGTTATCCTGGAGAAAGTAATAGAGGGAGAAACCTCTCTCAATGCATGAGGAGAATGTAAGAAGCGTGTGTAGAAGCTCATGAGTCTTCTGAGCTGTGCTTTTTGGCTTTGTGAAGACACGTGTCAAATGGGAATGTGTTCTGGTGCATCTGGCCCCACGGGTTAACAAGGAAGAACATTTTCCCAAGCCCATTTCTTCGTGATGGATGAGATAATCTAAAAAGCCTTTTATTCCTTGTACAACAGCTCAACAGTCACAGTTTTGGCAACAATTAATTCCGCAGCAGAATGTTTGTTGTAGCCATAGGGTTGGCTGGTTACAAAAGGATCTTTTTTGACACTGACAAGCTGATACTTTGACATGGAAACATTAACTTCAGAGAAGTTGCTTAATGTGTTTTCAGTATCAAGGCCAGTTCTTGCTTTCCCTTGGACTGGCTTTTGCTGGAGCACAGATCCTTTCAGAGTGCAAATTGGTACGTTCTCACTGGAAAAGAGACAACTTGGACTTTAATGATCTTGGTGGATTTTTCCAGTAAAACCGGACTCTTACGTAGCACCAGGATGTGCTGCAGTTGCAGCGTTTACTAAGAGTGGAGCCATCATCAAAGTGGAAAAAATGGTGAATTGGGAGCAAAGAAGTGCATTCATAGTGTTACTTGTCAGAGTGGTGATCACTGATTTCTCTTTCACTTCTTCCAGACTACCAGGAGGAAATCAACGCTACAGAACCATTCCCCACCGCTCAGGATGACGGGAACTGGACGCTGCTGGAATGTCCTCCTGGTTTCCACTGGTGTCCTTGGAGGAATTTGTGCTCATCCCAAAATGACTGCTGCAATGGGACCGAGTGTGCCAACAGTTCCTTTGGCAGCAGCCCTGCCCCCGGGTCCCTGCAGCCCAACGACAGCCAGCTCAGCTTTGAACTCCTCAAGGATTTCCTCTTTACGGTACCAGCTGGCCCCTCTTCCCTGTATCAGGTCAGTGTTTGCTGCTGTAACCAGTGCGTAGGTGGGGCAGTTTTCTCCTGAGGGCTTTGGGTAAATTTGGGTTGTTCCCATTTGGCAGATGGAGCCACTGAAGTCCATTGGAATGAAAGGATGTGCCCAGTGTCACACAGGCCATGGTCGCCCTGGGGGCCCTTGTGCCAATCACAGTTGGTCAGAAGGGTCAAAAGCAGGTGGCACAGGGTGCCCAGAGAAGCTGTGGCTGCCCCTGGGTCCCTGGCAGTGCCCAAGGCCAGGTTGGACAGGGCTTGGAGCAGCCTGGGACAGGGGAAGGTGTCCCTGCCCATGGCAGGGGGGAGGAACTGGACGATCCTTAAGGTCCCTTCCAAGCCAGAGCATTCTGTGATTCCATGAAAAGGCTGTGCGGATTCCACAGGCTGTTCCCATGGCATGAAGACAGTGGAGATGGAGCATAAAGCTGATTTCTGTGTTGGCACATTCGATTCAGAGAGGCCAAGGAGACTGGAGTGTTGGAAAGGTCTCCCCGTGCTGTGCTGGGATCTGCACCTTCTCTGTTGGTTCCCACCTGGCAGGAAATGCAGCATTTTGCCGAGGCAGGAGTTGGGTGCTGAGTGCTCATAACGTGAAGCACTAACCCACAAACATCTCCTCTCTCTGCAGGTCACATTCAGAAAAGAGAATGTCTTCGTCAGGGCCGGGGATGTTTTCAGCATCCAGCACAATGGAAGCTCAGGCTCGTTCCTCCAGTGCCACCCCAGTGCCTCCTCCCCACACAGAACGAGCTCCTCCGAGTGGTCTCTGGCCCTGTCCGGCAGCTCCGTGGATGCCCCCTGGACAAACGGCACCGTGTGCTCTCTGCGGGTGCGCTACGCCGAGGAGCAGCTGGTGCCGGTGCTCAGTCCCCACAACGTGGGGCTGGAGCAGCCCGGGCACTACACGGTCCGAGCCAGCGTGGACAGCGGGGTCTTCAGCGCCAACCTGTCCTGCAGCTTCCGTGTGGCCTCCCGGGTGTCCGGCCTGCGCGTCATCCACCCTGCCCCCCAGGGCTCCAGGGTGTACCTGCCCACCAACCACACCACGCTGCTGGTCAAGCTGTCCTCGGGGCTCAACGCCACGGCCAGCTGGCTGGGGGACAACCGCACCGTGCCCTTCGTGGCAACCTGTCCGGCGGCCGTGGCCGCGCTGTGTGCCAGGGAGACCAACGACACCTGGTTTGCCGTGGTGCAGCTGGGCCGCCTCGGAGAGGGCGTCAGCACTCACGTGCTCATTGCAGAGAACTCAGTGAGCTCCCAGAACATCACGGTCACGGTGAAGGTGGAGGAGCCCATCCGCGGGCTGAGGGCCACCCCTGACCCCGAGAGCAGAGTCCTGCTGAACACACGGGTGGTGAGTGTTTGCTGCTGCTCTGAATTCATCGCTCACGGGTCCGGCCCTCAGCTGGAGCTGTCAGGGGCGTGTTTGGCTCGGGGGAGGCGGGGCAGGGGAGCACTGCTTGCTGCTAAGCTGCCAGGCCGTGCTGCCCGCGCTGCTGCAGACACAGGCATGTGGCACAGGCACTGGTGCTCTCCAGTGGGAAGGCAGCTCAGCTGCACATCCCCTTGAACCCCCTGAGGTAAGGCAGTGCCTCCTGTGAGGGGATATTGCCTGTCCAGTTCCCCAGGAAACCAGAGGCTTTAGGAAAGTCTGGTATTTACCTTGTTTTGCCTTGTTGAGGTAGTCATTCCTTGAGGTGTTTAGGTTTGCGCTGCTAAATCCTTACATCAACTGGCTGAAGCTGTAAAAATGTTTCACCCCTCCAAGTCTTGGAGTTCCTCTGGTGTTTACAGTCTCATTTTCTCCAGCCCCCATCCCCAGAGCTACAGCCCTGGGAAGCTGCTCAGTACCTGCCCCAAACGCTCTGTACAAGCTCTGGCTGCTTCTGGCAGATCCTGTGCCTGCACCTCTCGGTCTCACCCTTCCTGCTGCCACAGGCTGCTCAGGAGGCGCTGTTGGAATGAGGAGAGACCTGCCCTGTCCAACCCCTTCAGCCTTTGCGTTAGCACCATCCCTGGATGAGGGTCAGGGGCTCAGCTCACAGGTGTAGCTAAAGCCAGGCTGTTTCTGCAAAGATTTCAGGTTTTTTAGTGAGCAAGAGAGACCTGATCACAAGAGCAGAGTGCTGGTCTGTGGGAGCAGAGAGTGCAGGGTCTGCTCCCAGCTCTGCTGGGGATTTGTGGAGTCAGGGTTTGCATTTCTCCATCAGCAGCACAGCCACAGATGATCTGTCACCTCTGTGCCATGCTCTGAAGGGAACTGCAGGTGTGGGGAGCCTCCCAGTCTGGCTCTGCTCCCTCTCCAGTTCAGCTTCCACACTGGAAGTGCTGGGCATGCTTTTCTCTTGCACTAGTGTGAAATGTTCTCGTGCCTTTCAGAGCTACATCCCTGTGATGGAGGCTGGGTCAGATGTGACTTTCCGGTGGACAGTAGATGATAAGCCATCTTTCACTTTTTACAATGTTGTCTTCAACGTTATCTACCAAAGCCCAGCTGTGTACAAGCTTTCGGTAAGCCAAGGCCTTTCCCATGACACCGTTTCAACCCTGGGTTTCCTCCCCCTCGCCACAAACTCATCAGGAAAAGCAGCAGGGAGCGAAGGCAGAGTTGAGTTGAGGTTTTCACTGCTATTCCTCACTGAGCTGCTCTTGCAAATGCAGATAGTTTCTTCTACTCTTACATTACTTCGCTGTGTTCCTCCTCTTCACTTTTGCCTCTTTTCTCCGAGTTCTCCTTTCTGTTCGTGGGATGTCTGTGTTTCCTCCTCCTCGCCAGCAGGAATTAGCGGGGAACCCCTGCTGTGGCAGGCAGGTGATAGGGGTTCAGAACCTGGCAGAGGCAGGGTGCATTATAAGACTTCCGTAGGCAGGACAAAGCCTCTCCCATGAGCTTCTCTGTTCTCTGAGCTGTTCTCTTTCTCCTGGTGCACACTGGAATGCTGGGTTTTGTCACGGCCCCTGAAGGATGGAGCAGAGTCTGGGCCAAGGTGCTGGATCTGTGCTCAGGGTGGCTCTTGGCCTCCTGAGCAGACACCAGCCCAGCCCCGAGGCCACGCTCGCACTAATTTGCTTGGTGCAGCACTAATTTGCTGGGTGAAGCACTGTGCTGAGGGCCTGGGTTGCTTCCACTTACAGAGCTGCCACAGTGCCATTGTCCTGGGGGGCTCTGGGTTCAGTGCAGCAGATCCACAGAAGCCTAAACACGAGCTTCTTTTACCTGCTGGGGTGGGAGGTCTGTTCAGGTGGGTTTGAAGGATCCCTCTGCCAGCAGCAGAGCTCTCCCGCAGGGGAGAAGGTGAAGATGCTTTGTCAGTGTTACATTCCTAGAAAATCTTGAGAACTCTGCTCTCCTTCTGTCACCTCTCTTCAGTCTCTTGCGTCCCTTTCCCTCCTCTGCCCAGCCTTGCTCTCCCTCTCTGTGCCCACCGCACTGGGATCCTGGAGCTGCACTTGGTGTGCTTGGTGTTATGAGCCTCTCCCATCCCCGCTCTGTGCTTGAAGCCACTGTCCTGCCCCTGTCCCGGGGAAACCGGGGGCTCCTGTCCCCTTGGTGGCAGCAGGTGCTCAGCAGCTGGAGCTGCAGGGCACGTTGGAGCCGGCGAAGGAGCAGCTGGCAACTTCAGAGCCAGAGGAGCCTCAGGATGAGAAGCTCCTCTCCTTGTCCTCTTGCTGTAGCACCAGTCCTGCCTTGGGCTGGCTGTAATGGTGAAGATGTGGCCGCTCTCTCTGCCCTGACCTTCTCACCTTCCTGGTGGTGCTTCTTCAGTCCAGCAAAGCCCCACTCTGAGGGTGATGTCCTCGGCAAGGGGACCCCAAACCCATTCGTTGTCCCCCTGTCCTTCCCAGCTCACCGCCTCCAACCACGTCAGCAACTTCACAGTCAACTACAACGTGACGGTGGAGATGATGAACAGGATGAAGAACCTGAGTGTGGTGGGTGCCCTGCCTGTGCTGCCCCAGAACAGCAGCGTGGAGCTCACCGCGAGGGTTCACGTGGACTCGGCTGTGGAGGCTCTGTTCCTGTGAGTCCTTTGCTGCTTGCCCAAACTTAGGATCTTTCTGTGCTCGTCTTACTTTGTCTGCACTGTTTCTCTTCCCAGGGCCCACTGGTCCGCCTCAGGCTGCTGTTTAGTTAATGTGAAATCTCTGTGAGTGTGGGTCAGTCACACTGGCTGGGACCTGTACTTCAGGCTAAAATAATTTTCTTTTAAAACATTGCAACACTGCTTTAATTTGGGTTCCTCCTCTTCTTACCAGTGCTGTGCTCCTCTCAGCACAGCTACTGCTTTAATACTTGGTGTTCTGCTTCCTGTGGTTTTTTTGGAAAACCCAGCCCTGACCTGAAAGCCAGGCCAGGATTCCTCTGGAATTTCCGTGATTCTCCTGTTGTGCAGTGTAACACGATTTACCTGTTTCTCCAGGTGGGATTTTGGAGATGGTGTCCAGGAGACATACCTGTTCAAACCTCCCTACAACAAGTCTTTCGTTGTTCCTGATCCCAGTGTCCATGAGGTTGTCATTGAGCACAACGTTTCACATGTCTACCAAGACCCAGGTATCCTCAGCAAGGTTCTTTTGGGGGAAAGGGGCTTTTTTGATGTGAGTGGGGTACATTTTTGATGTGAGGGGTGTACAAGGCACCTCCCAATAAAACCAAGGCTTGGAAGTCACTGCCTCATTCCTGAGCAAACAGGAATTGCAGAGTGACTGGAAGTCTCCAGCAGTTGCTATCCTCTCTGACTGTTTCCCAAGGAAGTTTGGCCACGCTGTAAGAAGCCTGTCCATCACACACAGACTTGAGACTTTTTGGGCAGTCTCAGCAGATGGATGAGGGGTAGGCCAGCACTGTGCTGGAGGGAGGGGTGGGCAGCAGGAAGGGTCTGTTCTGTGGGTGAACAGAAAGAAAATCTTTTTCTCTCTACCTGTTGGACTGGCTCCTTTCTTGGTGTTTGGTCCCCACACACACATCCTGCTGGTCCTGGGCTGGAGCAGGGAGCCCAGGGTGTGCACAGCACAGGAGCAGAGTGTCCCCTGTCACAGTCCACACACCACCACAGCACTGAGAAGCTGTTCTCAGTCATGTCCTCACCCTGCTCTTGTTCTGCCCTCTCCCAATGCAGGAGAATATGTCCTGATGGTCGTTGTGTCCAACCAGTATGAGAACCTCACCCACCTGAGCCCAGTTCACGTCCACAGTTACCTGATTGATGTGAAGGTGGAGGCAGAGGAGGATGTTTTGGTTGTGGGCCATCCGGTCACCTTCCGAGCCTGTCCGCTGCCATCCCCGTATGGTGTTGTGTACACCTGGGACTTCGGGGACGGGTCCTCCCTGCTCACAGAGATCCAGCCCATGGTGACCTACAGCTACCCCCGCAGAGGGGTGTACAACGTCACTGTGACAGCCAACAACACCGTCAGCACTGTGGAGACCATGGAGAGCTACCAGGTGTTTGAGGAGATAACGGGGCTCCGCGTTTCCGCGGACGAGGCTGCAGAGCTGGGAGCAGCTGTCACCGTTAACGCTTCTGTGCAGACTGGGGACAGCATCACCTGGACGTTCGACATGGGGGACGGGACAGTGCTGAGGACTCAGGTGCCTGTGGTGGAACACGTGTACGTAAAGGACATCAACTGCACCGTGAACGTGACAGCTGTGAATCCTGTGAACTCTGTCTCCCAAGCAGTTCCTGTCCGGATCTTTGTCCTGGAAGTGCTCAAAATAGAGCCTACTTCTTGCATCCTGGAGCACCCGGACGTGCAGCTCACTGCCTACGTGACAGGGAATCCTGAGGAATACGTCTTTGACTGGACTTTCGGAGATGGCTCATCCAATGTCACAGTCAGCGGGGACCCTGCGGTGATGCACAACTTCACCCGCAGCGGGACATTCCCGCTCTCCCTGACCCTCTCCAGCAGCTTTAACAAGGCTCACTATTTCACCAGTGTCTGCGTGGAGCCAGAGATCCTCAACGTCACCCTCCTCCCCTCCAAGCACTTTGTGAGGCTCGGGGAAGAGACCACCTTCCAGGTCAGTGCTGTGCCTGCCTACCAGTACCGCTACTGCTGGGACTTTGGCAACAATGAGTCCACCAGGTCCAGCGGGACTGAAGTGACCTACACCTACAAGAGCACAGGGGTCTTCCTGGTCACAGTGACCGTCTCCAGTAACGTCTCTTTCAACAATGACACGGCGTTTGTGGAGGTCCAGGAGCCGGTTGGGGTGGCAAAGATTGAATATAACGGGACAGATGTTCTGGAGCTGAACCAAATCTACCTGTTCTCTGCCAGCATGAATGGAACCAAAGTGAGTTACTGCTGGGACTTTGGGGATGGCACTGTCCAGCCTGGGCAAGTGGCCACGCACTCCTACAACAGCACAGGCCACTACAGCATTACAGTGACGGGGCACAATGACGTGAGCTCCAATGAGACCACCATCGACATCGCTGTGAAACGGCGGCTCTTTGGCCTGACCGTCAATGCCAGCAGGACAGTGGTGCCATTGAATGGGTCAGTGAGCTTCGTAGCCACCCTGGTGGCTGGCACTGCCACCCGCTACTCGTGGATTCTCTGCGATCGCTGCACTCCCATCCAAGGCTCCTCCACCATTTCCTACACCTTCCGCTCCGTGGGCACGTTCAACGTCATTGTCACGGCAGAGAACAAGATCAGCTCGTTGCAGGACAGCATCTACGTCTACGTCCTGGAGCAGATCGAGGGCCTGCAGGTGGCCAGCAGTGACCTGGTGGAGGACATGTATTTCCCAACTAACAAAACACTACATTTGCAGGCCATGGTGAGAGAGGGCACAAACATCTCCTACAGCTGGGTAGTCCAGCAGGATGGCAATGCTGTGCAGACCTTCACTGGGAAAACCTTCGCCTTGAGCATCCTGGAAGCTGGGAACTACACTGTCTACCTGAAGGCCACCAACATGCTGGGCTCTGCCACTGCTAACAGGACACTGGAGTTCATTGAAAGCCTTGGTGTCCTAAAGCCCTATGCCTTCCCCAACCCAGCTGCTATTAATGCCTCTGTGAACATAAGTGCCACCATAACCAGTGGCACTGGCATCACATACGTGTGGTACCTTGAGGACGGCTCCTCTCCCATCACCTTTGAACCCTTTATTGTACACTCTTTCCAAAGCCCTGGTATGATTGAGGTCACTGTTGGAGCAGAAAACAAGCTGAATTCAACCAATGCCACAGTTTCTGTCTGTATAGAGGAGGTCATTGAGGGGCTGAGTATAGGGACAGCAGAGCTGGACTGTAGGTACGTCTCCTCAGGCTCCACGGTGGTCTTTGAGGGGGAGCTGCAGAGAGGGACTGAAGTGACTTGGCTGTGGGAGGTGCCAAATGGCACATTGAGTGGCCAGTCCGTGGCAGTTGCGTTCCCCACGGCAGGGCTGTACACGGTCCATCTGAATGCGTCCAACGACATCAGCTGGGCTCTGGCCAGCAGGAACATCTCGGTGCTGGACAGGATTCAAGGTCTGGAAGTTGTCGCCAGCAAGAAGGTGGTGGAGCCAGGGGAACAGGTCACGTTTGTGATCAGGATGCTCTCAGGTACCTCTGTGAGCTACCTGGTGAGCATTAGTGGGGACTACTCGGTGGTGCTCAATGGCTCCAGGTACACCCACGAGTTCACCAAGAGCGGCGATTATTTGGTGACTGTGACCGTGCAGAACCAGATCAGCATCGCGCACGCCCAGGTGCTCATCTCTGTCCTGGAGGCCATCCAGGGCGTCAGGCTCCTGAACTGCTGCGAGGAGGGCATTCCCACGGGCACAGAGAAGAGCTTCAGTGCCCGCGTGGGGAGCGGCTCCCGCGTGTTGTTCTCCTGGCAGTTCTGCCTGTGGAAAGAGCGAGGCCGGTCCGTGGTTGCTGCGTCAGGAGAGAGCGTTTCCTACACTCCAGAAGCTGCAGGGCTGCTTGAGATCCACCTCACTGCCTTCAATGACTTGGGAAGTGTCAACATCACCAGAACCATCCAGGTGCAAGACCCAATAGTCCAGGTGTCTCTCAGCGCCACCAATGCCTTTGTCAACAGGACGGCGCTGTTTGAAGCCGCGGTGGTGCCCAGCAGCAGGAGCGTTGAGTTCTTGTGGAGCTTTGGGGATGGCTCTTCCACTCAAACCACCAGGGTTGCAGTGGCCAACTATTCTTACCTGAGCCCCGGGGATTACCTGGTGGAGGTGAACGCTACCAACCTCATCAGCTTTTTCATAGCCCAGCTCACTGTCACTGTCAAAGTCCTGGAATGTGAGGAACCCGAGGTGGAGTTGGCCCTGCCACCCCAGGTGGTTATGAAGAGATCCCAGAGGAACTACCTGGAGGCACAGATTGACCTCCGAGGGTGCATCAAGTACCAGACAGAGCACCTCTGGGAGATCTACCGAGCACCCAGCTGCATGAACTTGGATGACTCCAGCAGGATCCGGCTGCTGAACGTCGACATGAACAGGCCCCAGCTGGTTATCCCAAAGCTCGCTCTGGAAGTTGGGAACTATTGCTTCATGTTTATTGTCTCCTTTGGAGACACTCCACTGTCCAAAAGCATCTTTGCCAATGTGACTGTGATCCCGAGTAAGCTGGTCCCAATCATTGATGGGGGCTCATACCGTGTATGGTCAAACACTCAGGACTTAATCTTGGATGGGGAGAAATCCTACGACCCGAACTTAGATGATGGGGAGCAGACCCCGTTGTTGTACGAGTGGTCCTGCACGTCCTCCTCCAAGGTAAGAGCAGCTTTGCACAGCCAGAGTGATCATTTGGGAGCTCCAGCTCCACCACCACATGTCTGGGGTGAAGTGCTGTCGAGGGAAGCTTTTGTGAGCATCTTTAACAAAGCTGCTCGGGAAGGAGGGTTGCAAAGATTGAATTCCCAGCTCCGGATGATGATAGAGAAATTGGCGTGAGGAGCGTTGCAGGGTCCCTGAGCAAGGCAGAAGGGCTGGCTCTGGAAGCTGGCTCTGCTTCTTCCCTGGCACTTGGCCTCTGGTTCCCAGTGCCAGTGCTGCTGCCATGCACTGAGGGAGTTACGGAGCTGCCGACGCCGTCTGGGACCTCAGGGCTCTGGTCCCTCTCCCGTTAACAGTTCAATGCTGGGCTTCGGAGAGGTCAAGTGACCGCAGCTCGTGGGCACAGGCAGGTCAGTGTCCTCACACGCTCAAGTGGGCTGACCCTGCACCGATGGAAGGGCAAGGGAGAACTGCCCAGCAAATTCTGCTGGGAATCCACCTCAGGAGCATTTCTGATTGAGTGTGGAGCTGTTTTGCTTGCAAAATGTCATGTTTGCTATCTTTGCCTCAAAATAGAAAATGTGAAGTGTATGGGCATTGGACCTTTCGGTTCAATGTGAGCTTTTTGTGTTGCTTGGCAATGTTTATAAGGTTTTTAATGAGGAATTAATTGCTGTAAAATACGGATCTGAAACTCAGATGAAATACAGGAATATTCCAACTACTGTTTACTAACCTGAAGAGTAGGCTAATGTGTTTTATTGTCCACACACGTCCTGTTTCTCCCACCTCAGTGGTGGCACTGCACAGCAAGGTCTGTGACAGTGGCTCTGTGTGGACCTGAATGTTTTGGCTGTGGACTAACCCGATGTGCACCCATACCAAGGAGGGTTTGAAAGTTCTTTTCTCCTTGCAAGCAGAGCTCGGCTGCAGGGTGCTCTCTGAATTTCAGTGCCAAGGAAGGAATTGTCAACATTTCCAAAGCTCTATTAGAGGCAGATGTGGAGTACACATTCGACCTCACCATCAGGAAGGAGGGGATGAGTCCCGAGGCCACCAACCAAACCGTACGTACCACACACAGCTGTCACCTTCTCTCCTTGGCACAGCCACCTGGCAGGCACAGAGTCATGGAGTGGGCTGGGTTAGAAGGGACCTTAAAGCCCATCCAGTCCCACCCCTGCCGTGGGCCGGGACACCTCCCACTGTCCCAGGCTGCTCCATCCAACCTGGCCCTGGACACTTCCAGGGATCCAGGGGCAGCCACATCTTCTCTGGGCAGCCTGTGCCAGGGCCTCCCCACCTTCACAGGGTAAAATTAGTCCCTTTCCCCAAGGAAGTTTCTATAGGAGAAGCTTCCTCGGGAAAGGAAGTTCCCTGCTCTTTAGCAGTCCCAGCTCTTCACACGCCACAGGCTCTTCCCTCATTTTACCCAGAACACTTCCTAAGAACCACTGCTTAATTTTACTGTCAACAGTTCCTCTCTTCCCACCTTCCAAGTTTTTTAAGGGAGGATTTTTTCAGTGCACGTTGTTTATGTCCCGTGGATCCCAATGCCGAGCACACCTGCAGTTTATGTCAGGAACGTCCATCGTGGTGCGCTTGGCAATTGGAGATGGACTCAGTCTGGAAGTGGAAACTCTTACAGCCAGGGTTTGAAACCAGAGCTGCAGGATGAAAAGAAAAAAATGAAACTGATAGTCTTTCAAGGACATTCCGTACTATCTGGTTTCCATGCAGGAGCGCAAAACAATGATTCCAGTGTCACAGGAAATCTGCAAATACTGGAGGAATGAATGGAGCTCCAATGCACTCCGGCTCAGTGCTGGGGAATTTTTATCCCCTTCTAAGAGTCTGCCACGTTAAACAATGTCTTCATTACTGTCTTTGAATTCATAACGCTCATTATGCCAGGGCAGAGGGCTCAGTCCAGTGCTGGACAAGCCCATTTCCTCAGGGACTAAAGGAATTTAGGCAGAGCACGGGGGTCAGAGTTCAACTGCTGTTGTGTCTGAGCCACCAGTGCCTCTAGAGCTCGGCGAGCGCTCTGCCAGGAAGGTGTGGTGGATGTCTGGAGATGAGCAGTTGGGTTCCAGCTGAAAGCCTGGAACTACGTGCTGCTCCCTGGAAAAGGTGGTTCTTCCATCCCCACCTTGGCAGCACAAGCAAGGTTTGCTGGGAATTCAGCACCAGGGACCAGAGGGACATTTCAGAAATTATTTATGTTCTTGAAAAGTGTAAATAAATAAATCCAGGATGATCTAGATCAGCCCAGCTTGGCATCGGGTGGTTCTTGCAAACCAGTGACAGAACTGGGCAGTGTAAGAGCAGAGATGCATCTTAAATCTGACCTGAAATCCTTTGGGAACCCCTTCCTGCTATTTCTTAGCACAGACTGGGCTGGTGCAGAGCAATTCCTCCTTGCAGAGCAATTCCTCCTTGCCCTCACCTGTTAGATGTCTGTGTTCGGTGTCAGACCTTCTGATGGAGCCTCTTGCCTTCCCAGGTGTTCATCAAGAGGGGAGGAGTCCCTATCGTGTCCCTGGAGTGCGTTTCCTGCAAGGCTCAGTCTGTCTACGAGGTCAGCAAGAGCTCCTACGTGTACCTGGAGGGCACCTGCCAGAACTGTCACAACGACTCCAAGCTGGGGGTAAAGTCACGGGGCTTTGCTTCACCTTCGGTGGGCTCTGGGAGACGGGGCCAGGCAGGGGGGTCAGGGTGGAAAGGAAAAGAGAAATGAAGTCCTGGACCTGAATTGCCATAGAGACAAGGAGGGGAAGCAATCTTCAGCCACAAGGAGTGGCAGGTGGGTCTGGCTGAGTCCTTGTGGGATCATTTCTAAGCCAAAGCCATGAGTGACCAGCTCTTTCTACACAAAGACACTTTTTTTTCCCTATAAGAGATCTGTAAAGTGTTTTTCCTCCCTGCTTGTTGGCGTTTTGCCCATTATTCTGGTGGCTCAAGCAGAGGTGGTTCAGTCTCTCATCTTGTGCCCTCCTCTAGTTCCAGCTTCTGCTGCAGCCTGTGGAGTGAAGCAGGTCTCAGAACTGCAGGTCCTGTTGCTCCCAGCAAGTCCAGCATGTCCTTGCCTAGCATTTCCTGCCTGGTTATCTTGCAGTTTCTCTTGTTATCACAATTGTAGGTTTGTGCTATTAACAGTAACCACCCAGGCCACATTCAGCTTGAAGCACATAAAACACGGTATCCCGTGGAGACTCCGCTAGTCCTTCATTTATTTCCTGTGTTTTGTACTCTGTATTATGAAATATTCTGTCGGAGGGTGATGTAATCCCAGAAACTAAAGTAGATCTCACAGTGGAAATAGTCCCACCAGACATTTTGGAAAGATTCCAGTTCTTGTTGCTGTAGCACACAAGACTAAAGCTGAATTATCAACTGCAAATTTGGCAGATGCTCCCACTAGAAATCTGTTACTTTTTATAAAAGACTCAATCTGAAAACATTTTAAGGACATAACTTCAGCTTTAAACCAAACCTCTCTTGTCTTTCCCCTCTCCATCCCCGCAGAGGTGGGCAGCTCACAGCTTCAAGAACAAGTCCCTCATCCTGGACAAAACAACCACATCCACCGGTGACACGGGGATGAACCTGGTGCTGAGGCAAGGAGCTCTGAGGGATGGCGAGGGCTACACCTTCACCCTGCACATCACAGACCTCACCACGGGGGAAGAAGGCTTTGCCTCCATTGACCTGCTGCCCAACCAGCCCCCCGTGGGGGGGTCCTGCCGCCTGTCCCCCAGGGGACCCCTCAGGGCGCTGGTGACCAAGGTGCACTTCGAGTGTGCAGGTGAGAGCACCTGCCAGCCCCCCTGCTCCTCATTACCAGCTGCTCTTCCCACGGATGTTTCCTTCACCCCCAACTCCTTTCCCAGGACACTGTGGGCCAGGGCTGGGCTCAGCAGTGGTTTGGCCCATGAACAGCTTTGTGTGCCCGAATTATGGAGCTCTCAAACTCACGGTAGCAGGCAGGCAGTGTAAAATGCCTGACTCATGAGGGTGAATGGTGATACCCAGGCCGGGCCAGTTCTTGAGGAAGGAACTGGCATTTCAGTGCAGGAAAAAGAAGGTGGTGCCCAAAACTGAGTCACATGTACGTGGGAAGAATCAAAAGACAAAGCAGTGGGGCCATCTCTGCTGTGTGGGCTGGATGTTCCTACCACAGTCACCTTCCCAACCAGCTGCAGAGACAGTAACAGCGAGCCCAGCTTTGGAAAAGTGGCCTGGCTGATGTCCCGTAGCCTTGGGCCAAGGACTAAGTGCCTCTGGAAACCAGATTTCCCCAAATGATCAGTGTTAGAGATTAGAGCTGTTTGTGCACAGTGCCGGGAAGCCACGCTGGGAGGGGATGGATCCTGCTGCTTCCAGGCAGCTGAGCACCAAAGCTGGGAGAGCAGCAGAAATGTGTTCAGGGTGATGTGGCTGTGACTGTGGTATGTTCTGAGCTATCCAGAATAATGCTGGAATCAATTCCTCTTTGGAATGGTGAGAATTTTAGCTCTTAGTGTTTGTTTTAAAGCTGAAGTGACAGACACAGGACACAGTGGCAATACCAGCACCTTCACTGGGGCTCATTGTCAAACACACAGAGGCTTTCCCAACTGCCCAGCTCCCGTGAAACACCCCATAATTCCTGGGAGCTCCAATGAAACCTTTGTGCAGGTTTTTTTCCTGGACCCAGCTGTTCCTGAGATGTTGAACTGCCAGAGGGCTGAGCCTCTGTCTCATGTCAGGCTTTGCAGGGCTTGTACAGAAGCTGTGGCCTTGGTCGGTGCTGTTCCCAGCCCCAGCACAGTCATTCCCCTTTTTTATTTTGGTCATGAATTTTTCATAAGGCCTTTAAATGTTGCAGACCCCAAACACCCAGGGAGAAACCCCTGAACATCACAAAAATTCAGAGAGAATGAAGACACCCCTCCAGCCTGGTGGAGTCCTTGAGCTGTCCTCATTGTGGGGACGGTCTGCCAGAGCGGGGGACCCTTGCTGGGACAGGTCCATAGAATCAGCAGAGTATCCTGGAATGGTTTGGGTCGGAAAGTCTTTAAACACCGTCTTGCTCCCTGGCAGGGACACCTCCCTCGAGCCCAGGTTGCTCCAAACCCTGTCCCTGCTGAAGGGCTGGGCAGGATGGGATGCCCTAGGGGAGGCAGGGGGCACTGCCAACCTGGACAGACAGCGCCGGCTTTGGGGTGGGGAGTGCAGCCCCGCATTGCCTGGCCCTGGCAGAGCCCTGTGGCTTTCCCTGCAGGCTGGCGGGACACAGAGGACGCGGAGGGGCCGCTCGTGTACATCCTGCTGGCCTCGCGCCGCCGCCCCGGCCACTTCCACGAGTTCTGCGTGTACAAGGGCAGCCGGGCTGAGCACGGCGCCTTCCTGCCCCCCGGCTTCCATGAGAGCGGCTTCCAGGTGTCCGTGGCCGTGCTGGTGCAGGACCAGCTGGGAGCCACCGTGGTGGCCGTGAACCGGTGAGACGCCGCCGGCAGGCAGCGCTGCCTTTGCGGGTCACCCACCTGCCTCCCCTTCTCTCCCTTCCCAGCCCAGTCTGCACTGCACCCAAATCCCTCTTTCCTTGCAGCTCCATGGAAATCGGCCTCCCTGAGGGCTTCCCCAGCCTCTCCCACTGGCTCTACAATCAGACTGACACCGTGCTCCAGGGGCTGGTGAAACAAGGGGACCCTCAGCAGGTCATTGAGTACTCCTTGGCCCTCATCACCATCTTAAATGAGGTAAGACAGCTTGTTCTGCCCGAGAGGGGCCTCCGGAAGTCCTTGGAATCACCAGTAGAATTTCTGGGCCAGATTTTGTGCAAAGATCTCTATAAGCAGGGCAGGAATCTGGGGCTACAGTCCTGCTTCCCTGCCCAGTAAGAGCCTGCTGCACACCTGGAAGCCAGGCAGGGATGCTCGCCTTGAGCACAGGCACTCTGCTTAGCTGGGTGAGGACTGCACTCCAGGTACTAGACAGCTGCTGAGTGCCAGGCTGTTAAGATAATTGCTTGGAGAACAGAAGTGAAATTGAGGAAGTTCTGCTGGAAAACCAGCTCATTAGATCGCTCTGGGGAGAAGCAGAGGCAGGAGATGTAGGGTGCAGGGAACAGGCGACTCCAGCTCAGCTCAGCAGCCCCTGAAACTGCTCTTCACTCTGCTTTTTTCTCTCCACCTTCCTGACTCTTCTGCTCTTTTTTCTCACCCCCAGTACGAGCGATCCATGCTGCTGGAACCTGAGGCTGGGAATGAATTCAAACTCCGGACCTGGACTCGCAACAACATCACAGAAACGCTGAACTCCCTGAAGGTGAACACGGTGGATGACATCCAGCAGATCTCGGCTGCCCTGGCGCAGTGCACGGTACGTCCCCATCACCACCTCAGAGCCTCCAGCTGCAGCTCAGGTGCTCCTCAGTCCTTGCTGTGCTTCCCTGGATCTCTCCACACACAGGGTGGGACGAGGCGTCACTTGCTGGCATCATCAGGGTTTCTGTGGTGATGCCCTGGGTGCTGCCAGCTCTGCCCCTGGGAGCTCTGGGCTGCTCCTCTCATACCTGCCCGGGTTGGCAGCTGCAGATGGAGGCTGCAGGAGAGGCCTCCACAGGCTGGAGGATCGGAGAATCCTGGAATGGTTTGGGTTGGGAGGGATCTTAAAGCTCATCCAGTCCCACCCCCTGCCATGGCAGGGACACCTCCCACTGTCCCAGGTTGCTCCAAGCCCTGTCCAGCCTGGCCTTGGGCACTGCCAGCCACAGCTGCTCTGGGCACCCTGGGACAGGGCCTCCCCACCCTCACAGGGAAAAATTTCTCCTCCATATCCAACCTAATCTACCCTCTTTCAGCTTAAAGCCATTCCCCATTGTCCTGGCACTCCAGGCCCCTCTCCAAAGTCCCTCTCCAGCTCTCTTGGTGCCCCTTCAGGGACTGGAAGGGGCTCTGAGGTCTCCTTAGAGGCTTTTCTTTTCCAGGCTGGACACCCCCAGCTCTCCCAGCCAGACTCTAGAGCAGAGAGGCTCCAGAAACATTGGAATAAATTGCTGGGGGCGTCACAGAATCTCTGAGAACAGGCTGGGCTCCTGTCAGGAGTAACATGAGCAGAGCTGCTTTGGGCCAGGGGCCAGTGCCCAGGCCTGATGCTGCTCCCAGTCCTGTTTCTGCCCTACAACATGAGAAACCCCTGTCTGCTTTGCTCTGCTGCTCAGTGGAAGCACTGTGTTCCCTGCAGTTTGCAGCCCCAGTTCCCAGGGCTGGGGCTGCTGCCTGGCGGATTTAGGAGGGAAGAGAGCCCAGTTATAGAATGCACTTGGGGTTTGGTGCTCAGCCAGGCTGCTCTGGCTCCTCCTCCTGCCCGCCCTGATCTTCGCTTTGGGGACTGGGGTCAGGTACCTTGGCCCTGGCAGTGCTTCCCCTGCAGCCAGGTCAGTGATGGACAGGCACTGCATCCCACCCATAGAGCCTTTTTCTGCTCTGTTCCCTCCTTTAGAGCCTGCAAACCTCAAAAATCGCTTCTTTCTGCACCCCTTTGTCCAGGCTGTGGGGTTCTGCACATCCCATTTCATGCTGGACCAGTTTGCTTCTGTCTCTCCCACCTCCTCCTGCCTCGTGACTTATCTTGCTGTGGAAGCTTAGGTCTAGAAATAGAATTTTTATTCCACAGGAAGAGTTGACATTCCAGGATTACTTTGTGCTCTGGGTTGGAATGAAAGGCTTAGGAAAACAGTACTCTAGAATTTCCCAAGTGGTTGAGATGAGTGAAGTTCACACATTCCTTTCCTGCACAAGTGTCCGTCAGGGCTGATACAATTTTGATTTTACCTACAAGGGAGAGGAAAAATAAGAATTAGTTTCTCCTGGAAGGCTTAAAAAAGAATCTCAGTCTTCTTGGTCAATTCTCCTCCCTAAGTAGGAGCTGCCCTTGGGTGGTTCCTCCACAGAACCCGGTGTCTTCCCTACCTCCCTTATTCCTGACTTGTGGACTCCAATTCACACAGTCTGTCCTGGCTTCTCGGAGCTTACAAGTAAAGCAGAAAAGGGGGAATTCAAGACCTGCAGATGCTGTTTTGATTCTTCACCAAAACATATGGTGAATCACGGCTGAATCCTATGATGATTAAAAGAAAAAAGATGAATAAGAGCTAGGAACGGGGTTGTAACAGCTTCCATGTGTTGCCTCAGTCCCTCCCATCCAGCCCTCAAGAGCGGGAAGCTCCAGGCCATGGCTGGAACATTCTGTTTCTTGGACACATCTGGGAGCAGAGGGAGGTACATCCATCATGCCTGAGTGGCAGGATTCCTCCCACAGCCTTCAGGAGTATTTGGACACTGAAATGGATTCAGTTGGGGCTAAACGCTGCTTCCATTGGAGGTCATGGAGTGGATGGAGGAATCCTGTCCAGCTCCTTCTTGTTGGTTTCTGTGTGTGGTCCCAAAGGGTGGATGTGCCTGCTCCTTCTGAGTGAACACCAGAGAACAGGAATGCAGGATCACAGAATCCTGGAATGGCTTGGGTTGGAGGGACCAGGCTGCTCCGAGTCCCACCCAGCCTGGCCTTGAACAGTTCCTGGATGGCGCATCCACAGCTTCTCTGGGTAGCAATTTGCTCCCTTCATTCCTCTTTCCAACCCAGGAGCATCCTCTGCCAGGCATCTTCCGCTGGCACCTTGGAGTGTCATGCAAGGGGGATGGAAGAGTCTTGGACACACCAACGACTTTCTGGGCGCTCTCAGTGTGAGCCGGGCAGCCTCTGCTGTCCCCTGCCCTGGGCTGGACAGAGCACGGGGCACCCAGAGTGACAAGGTGTCCTCAGGACTGAACCAGCTGGGCTTTCCCACAATTGCCTCCCTCTTTCCCTGGGATGTTCCTGCCCTGTCAGACCCTGTTCCCTTTGCAGGTGGTGAGCAAGGAGCTGGTGTGCAAGTCCTGCCTGACAAGGACCCTGAACAAGCTGGAGACCATGATGACCATCCTGCAAGGGGAGACCACCCAGGGCACGGTGACACCAACCGGCATCGCCGACAACATCCTCAACATCACAGGTCAGCTCTGGCCTGCGCTGGCGACAGGGGACCAGGCTCAGGGGCAGGAGGAGGCTGAGGGGAGCTTTCAGGCTCCCTCCTCTGCTATTTGGGCTTTGGTCCAAATTTTTAGGAAATTGCATCTGACATTTGGAGTGTGGCATCCCAGCCCTCTCTTCTCCCTGCGCTTTTCCCAGGGCTGTCCTGGCTTTGGCAGCTGCCTCTGTGGACATTTAAATCTGACAGTTGTTAATAAACTCACTAATACTCCTAATAGGCTCACTGATACTCCAGGGAATTCTCTTTTTAGTAAACAGTGAGTAACAGCTATGGCTTCCAGATGCTTGTCTTCCCGGTTAGAGTGCAGGGAGGCTGTCAAACCTCACTGGGGCATCTGGGAACACTGCATGGAAATTCCCACCTGAGTGACCTGGGGGAAAGCAGAGCCACCTTCTCTACACTCCCTGATACCTCTGCACTCCTTTCTGAGTGTTGTGCACTTTATAGTGCAAGAACTTAGGAACATATGTTTGTTTTATCCACTCCTTCCCTGTCTCCTGAGCTGTGGTTCTCTTCACTACGCAGGAGGGAAATCAAGGGTGTTGTGATTAAGTATTCCTCACCAAACCTGGTGGATTAGAGAGGCTGCGGGAATGGCTGACAGCTCTGCGTTTAGCTCTGGGCTATGAACACGCCAGTGGGGAAGGTCGTGTGCAGAGGAGCAGTGAGAAGGCAGCAGGGACAGCCTTGTCTGATTGCTTTGGGAAGGTATCAGGTGTTCTCCTGCAGCAGTTATCCAGGCTATTTACCACTTCCTCTTTATTTCTCTCCTGGCAGGTGACCTAATCCACCTGGTCAATACAGTTTCACAAGAATCCAAGCCCCAGGAGCTGCTTGCTGATTCCCACAATTTGTTGCTGGCTCCCAAAGCCTACAACCTGTCCTCCAGCCTGATGCGAATCCTCATGAAATCCCGGGTGCTGAATGAAGAGCCCCTGGAGCTGGTGGGAGGAGAAATTAAGGCCACAGGCAAGAGGTCTGACCCCTTTAATTTGCTTTGCTACGAAAACACACCAAACTGCCAGTTCTCCATCCCCCAGGCCTTCAACTCCACCCTTTCCAACCTGACGGATGTCATCCAAGTCATGTTCCAAGTGGACTCCAATCCCTTCCCTTTTGGGTACATCAGCAACTACACCGTGTCCACCAAGGTCGCCTCCATGGAGTTCCAGACACACAGCGGGGTGCAGATCCCTATTGGGAGCCTGGACTCTGAAAAAGCCATCACTGTGATGGTCTCAAACAACACAGACCCTGAAAATCTCGTGGCTGGCACCGAAGTCATTGAGGCAAGAACATCTGTGAACCTGATTGTGATCATGGAGAGCAACAACAGGGAAGCAGGACTGCACTTCCAGCTCACCTACAGAGTCCTCAATGGTAGGGTAGACAAATCCATCTCTTTGTTAGCTCTTCCTGTGGGAGAGGAGGTCTGGGTGTGAGGGATAACCGGTGCGGGAAGGGATGCTGGGTGTCAGCAGCAGATTCCACACTGCATGGTCAAGGTCCTGGCTGTCCTGGACAGTCTCCAGTGCCCAGTGTCATCCTTGCCTGTGGATTCTGGCACTGGGAAGCCTTTTGCTTCTCCCAGCCCTTCTGTTGAGCCACACGAGCCCTGGGGGTTTGGTGCAGTCCCTGTCCCGGGCAGGTCTGGTGGTATCCAGTGCTCAGGGATCCTCTGAGCTGCACACTGAGAGCATCCCCCACAACTCCCTGTATTCCTGACACTCTTCCCTGAGCCCCAGTGCTGGCAGCAGACCTGTGCTCGAGTCTCCCAGGGGTTTTTAAAGCCCTTTCTGTTCCTTCCCCTCCCCACAGAGCATTACCTGGCCAGTGAGCCCGAGCCCTTCATCATGGCCTATCTCCACCACAAGCCCGAGCCCAACGAGCACAACTGCTCTGCCTCCAAGAAAATCAGCCTGGATGCCCTGGCTGGAAGTGACCACAAGCTCTACACCTTTTTCACCTCACCCAGGTAAGAGAAGCCTCCCTGGTGGTCCCCGTCAGGCACAGGCTGCACTGTGGATGCCTGTGAGGGGTGCTCAGGTGGTCTGTGGAACCCCTGAGTGTCTGCATTGCCAAAGGGTGTAAATCACAGCGCATTCACTGGGCTTTTCCTCCTTGTTGTGTGCTTCCCTGCCCCTGCGGCTGGAATCTTTCCATGGGCACACCTCCACCAGAAAGGGGCTGGTGTCCTTCAGGAGGTGGGTGAGTCATCTCCTTGCTCTTTCCCTTCCCCAGAACGGATGATCCCATCCAGAAGTACTACCTGAACGTTACCAACCACTTCAGCTGGTCGCCGGTGGAGGTGACCCTGGGGCTGTACACGTCCCTGTGCCAGTACTTCAGCGAGCAGGAGAAGCGCTGGAAGACGGAAGGAATTGTCCCCCTGGAGGAGACCAGGCCAGACCAGGCTGTGTGCTTGACCCAGCACCTCACAGCCTTTGGGGCCAGCCTGTTTGTGCCCCCAAATTCTGTCCAGTTCATCTTTCCTGTGAGTACTGCAAAGCAGAGGCTGTGCAGTGCTGTCACCCACAGAACAGGTTGTTGTCACCTGGAGCAAAACCTCAGGCTCCTGTTGGCTTCGTGTTCGAGCTGGCACCAGCGCAGGCATCTGGGAGCCTTTGGGAGATGCAGATAGGCACAGTTCAGGGGGCTGTGCCCTGGCTGGGGATCTGGCTGGAAACAGGCCTTTGCAGATGGCTTTAGTCCCTGGCCTGGACACCTCGCACTGTGTTCCCCTCTTAGGGAGAGGCCAAATGTTCCTCGCAGCTGTCACCCAGCACAGTTTGATCCCAGGGAGTCACACCTGCCAGCTGCTCCCTGCTTCCCGGGGGCATCCAGGCTCTTCCTCACTCCATCCCTGTGACATGAGCGGGAGCAGGGAGCTCCTGGCAGCTGCTGCCGCCAGTTCTGCGGGGCCACGTCTGGGAGCGGGGCGATGGCCAGGAAGGAGGCAGGGAATGGGAACAGGATCCTCCTGGGGTTGCCTTTCAACGCTTTTCTTTTCTCCAAGGCTCCAGGCCCAGGGCTGAACTACATCGTGCTGCTGACATGTGCTGTGTGCTTTGTCACCTACTCGGTGGCCGCGCTGATCGTGCACAAGCTGGACATGATCGACATGAACCGCGTGGGGGTGATTCCCTTCTGCGGGAAGAACGGGATGTACAAATACGAGATCCTGGTGAAAACGGGCTGGGGCAGAGGATCAGGTGAGCCCACAGCCTGCTCCCATGCCTGGTTCCTAGGGGCACACCTGTGGTTCACCTCAGCACATCACACTCCAAATGCTCCCCGCAGGGCCCAGAGCTGAGCTGCAGCTTCAGTCCAGGGCTTCCCACAGCATTCCCAGTTCTTACTGTGTGATGATGGGGCAGGTCAAGAGAATGGTTTAGGTTGGAAGGTTCCTCAAAAACCTGATTCCATCTTCCTGGCATGGGCAGGGACACCTCCCACTAGCCCAGGCTGTCCCACCGCTGGTTGTTGTGGTGGGAGACCAATTGCTGCTGGAAGGAACCACCCAGGAGAGGAATTCTCCCACGCTGGCTTTCTTGACTGGGCTGTGGTTGCAGAGGCAGGGATTATTCCTCACTTCTATGTCCTGCCTTGTTGGCCCTTTGCATGGATCCTTTTGCAGTCCTCCAGGACCCATCTCTTTGTTCTGAATCTTTCCCAGCAGTGGGAAGGCACAAAGTTTGGCTTCTAGTCCAGGACTGGGTTTGTGGATAGAGCTGTCACTGGCAGTGCTGGGGAATGGCTGCACCTCAGGTGGGCTTCCCTAAGGGAGCCCCTTCCTTCCCTGCAGGTACCACGGCCCACGTGGGCATCGCCCTGTACGGGGTGGACAATAAAAGTGGCCACAGACACCTGGATGGGGACAGTGCCTTCCACCGCAACAGCCTGGACGTGTTCCAGATCGCCACGGAGCGGAGCCTGGGCAGCATCTGGCGCATCCGCATCTGGCACGACAACAAAGGTGCGACATGGAGGGGCCACATCCTGGACCTGGACAGGGGGACCTGGATGTACTGGGGGAACGTCGCTGGGGGTCATGGAGTCTCCCTCACAGACTGGCCAGGTGCCACCCCAGACACAGACAATGCAATGTCCTGTGCGCTGTGACCATAAAGGTCACCTCAGGGTGACCTGGCTGTGCCACGCTTCCCTCCTGTGCAGAGCCCGTCGATGACAATCATGTCACTGTCCCACTGACGGTGCTGGTGTGGCTCCCTCAGCGTTGCAGGCGCACACAGGAAATGTGTGCCATGAAATATTCCTTTGTCCCCGCTCAGGACTGAGCCCCTCGTGGTACCTGCAGCACGTCATCGTGCGGGACCTGCAGAGCAGCAAGAGCTATTTCTTCCTGGTGAACGACTGGCTGTCGGTGGAGAGCGAGGACAATGATGGCCTGGTGGAGAGGGAGGTGTTTGCTGCCAGTGAGTGCTCCACCTGCCCTGGGTCCTTCTCACCTCTGGTGCCTGGGTCCCTGCGCCTCCTTTTCTCCCAGCTGAGCCCCTTTCCCAGCTCCCTCAGCCACTCCTGGTGCTCCAGACCTTCCCCAGTTCTGCTCCCTTCCCTGGACACGCTCCAGCCCCTCCATGTCTTTCTTCTTGAGAGGTTCCCAGAATTGACCCCAGGGTTGGCGGTGCCTCAGCAGTGCCCTGCCCAGGGAATGGGCACTGCCCTGGGGCTGTGGCCACAGTTGTTGGTACAAGCCACGTACCATTGGCTTCTTGCCCACCTGGGCTCATATTCAGCCACTCTCACCCCCAGGTCCTTTTCTGCTGGGCAGCTTTCCCAGCCAGTCATCCCCAGGCCTGGAGCACTGCATGAGGAGGGACCATGTGGATGTGGTGTGGATGCCTCTGGAGCTGCTGGGAGGGATGTGGCCGGGTCTCCTCAGGGGTGCAGCTACCCTGAGTCTGTCACTTTGTCCCCAGGTGAGAGCGAGCTGAGGAGCTTCTGGCGGATCTTCGTGGCGGAGCTGCAGCGCGGGTTCTTCGAGAAGCACGTGTGGCTGTCCCTGTGGGACCGCCCGCCCCGCTCCCGCTTCACCCGCGTCCAGAGGGCCACCTGCTGCTGCCTCCTCATCTTCCTCTTCCTCTGCGCCAACGCCGTGTGGTACGGCGTGGTGGGCAACATCCACCTCAGGTGTGTGCATGGCCAGCACCAACCTCCCACTGGGGCAGGACACATCTTCCATCCACCGCGAAGAGCTTCCTTACTCGTGTCTTGACTGCCCTTCCCACTCTAAAGAGTCCGGGTCCAGGACGTGGATGACGGATGACCAAAGACAGACTTTGGTTTTCAGGCCCGTTTCCTTCTCTGCACATCTGGAATTCCTGGTTGTGCACTTTTCGTCTCCTGCTTGCTTACCTGGCTACCCCAAATGCTCCTGCTGACAGCTGTCTCTGATTCCCTGCAGCAACGTGGCCGTTTCCAACCTGATCCCTGTCAATGTGGACACGGTGGCTGTTGGCCTGGTGTCCAGCCTGGTGGTTTACCCGCTCTACCTGGTCATTTTATTTCTCTTCCGGATGGCTCGCACCAAGGTAAGGAGGGGGGATGGTTGCAGGCTGCTCAGATGGGAAGGATGTCACCAGGTTTGCTTTCAGGAGGCTTTTTTGGGAATTCTGCCTTTCCTGGCACCTCACCCGTCCAGCTGGGCGCTGCACTTGCCCAGTTGTGCTGCACCAGGGCCAGTCTCTGCCTCCCTCCCTGAGCTCAGATTGCTGCTGGACTCTGTCAGTGCCCAGGCCCAAAAGGGCAGATTTTAGAAGCTGTTTAGGCACTTCCTCGCTCTGGATTTCAGTGTGTGACAGGCACCCAAACGCCAAAGGCAGGAGCCAGGGAGCTGCTCAGCGGAGCCTCTCTGATGTCTGCCCTGGGTACAAGCTCAGCTGGCTGAGCAGAGCTGGGGTGAGGCAGCTGGGAAGGGATTAGCTGGGGATTTCATGACTAGTTAAGCACAATTAGCAGCCCCATTAAGTATGGCAGCCAACTGCTCTGGGACTGACGAGCAGCAAAGGCAGCTGATGTTGCTGTGAGCACACAGGAAAAGCTTTCAAACTCAGGAGCTTCCTGGGAGCTTGTACATGGGACAGCCTGCGTGGGCACGGGTGTTGTGGAGGATGGGCACGTGCCTGCTCTCAGTGGCAATGTCACCTCTGTCCCTCCATGTGTGCCTGCAGGTCTCCATCAGCCGCACAGTGACTCACTCAGACCAGCAGTCCCTGGAGATCGACAACTACCTGGATTCCTCAATCCTTGACAGCTCCTTCCCCACCTTCCCTGGACTCCAGGCAGAGGTAACTGCTTCCCTCCCCAGAGCAGGGAAGCCTCTTGGAGGTGTGGGCCTGGGGCTAAGAGCAGCTCAGTGCCCCCTGATGTTCCCGAACTGCAGCTTTAACCAGGCACAAGCCTGTGTCATCTTCCTGAAACGTTTCTGTTCCCCCCCTCCAAGGCTTTCTCGGAGCAAACCAAGACAGATCTGTTCCTGGAGGACTCCAAGAGGTGAGTAGGATTCTGGAGCAAGCAGGACTTCAGTCTGTGCTCCACTGGGCTGGACTTGTTCTCCCACAGCTGTTCCCCTCTACAGTCCCACACTGTTCCTTTTCTTGTGCTTCCCTGTCCCCTCCATGTTCCTGACTGCCCCCATTCCCGTTTTCCCGCAGCCTGGTGCAGTGGCCGTCCAGCGAGGCCCTGCTCAGCTGGCCAGACCTGCTGAGTGACCCCTCCATCATGGGCAACACCATCCAGAAGCTGAAGAGAGGCCGGACCAGCCGCCACCTGGGGCTCGAGGCACCGCTGGCCCCCGAGGAGGACACTTTGTCCCTTGGGATTCACCAGGGACAGCCCCGGTACTTCTCGGCCTCAGGTGAGCAGCCCTGGCTTGGGGCAGAGGTGGAACAGCACAGCTGCTGCCATCACCCCTGGATTCACTCTGAAGGGCAGAGGAGGAGGGATGTGTCTGCTTAGTGGGATTTAGGCTGGGAAAGCAGAAATCCTGATGGGCATCAGACTGAAGTGGGTGGTTCCACACGGCCAGCAGACTGGGAGCCAGGAGAGGCACGTTCCCATGGGAATGCTGCAAGCAACCAGCACTTCCTCGCTGGCTGCAAAGCCACAGTGTGTCCCTGAGCCTCTGGAAGTGGCTGGAGAAGGAGAACTCGGCCTCCTGAACCAGCAGTCTCCTGGTGGTTCCTGTGGCTGAGCTGGGGTAGGCAGGAGCTGGGGAGGGCTACCCCAGGGAGAAGGACATCACTGACCCTTCCTCTCCTTCTCCCCAGTTCACCGCGTGGCTGAGCTGTGCCCTGATGTGGTGCTGGGTGCTGCGCTCCTGCCAACCCTGTCTGTGCTCTCTCTTTCCCAGATGAGGATCTGATCCGGCAGATCCTGGCGGATGGAGCCAGCGGCATCTCCCACTCCCAGGACCTGGGGCTGTACATGAGGGCTGAAACGGATCTGATCTCAGGCCTGTGAGTTTTTGGGGAGCAGAGTCCCCACGGAGCCAGAGCCTCCTGCCCCCTGCCCTCCCACCCAGCTGAGCTGAGCTGGCTTTGGGACACTTCCATGGGTCACTCTGTTCTCGCTGGCCATGACTCCTGCAGCCCCCGCAGCCACAGCTCCAGGAGGGCACTGCCACCCTTCCAGGAGCCATCTGGAATATCCCTTAAAGCCCCAGCTGTGTCTCCAGCACTTTTGGACTGTGGGCAGTGCTGGGATGAGGATTCGCTTCATGGCACTAATGGCAGGGAGAAGGGGGTTCAACCCAAAGCCCTGTGGTGTTACCGTGCCCAGGACACCCTACTGGGCACCCTGACCACCAGGCCAAGGGAAGGGAAGGGAAGGACTGTCAGGCCTTGTCCGTGAGACACAGAGCAGTGTCGGTGCCACGAGGCCGTGTGTGATGTGCCAGGGCTGGTGCGCTGGTGCCGGCACTGGCGTTCAGCCCCCTTGGTGCCTGCCTGCTCAGCACAGAGCCAGCGGCGGCACCGCTCTCAGCAGGCTCCCCCTGTGCCTGGCAGGTCCAGCGTGTTCGGGGAGAAGGTGGAGACTGTCATGATGCAGAGGCTGAACGACAAAGGGCAGAGCGTGGCACCTCCTCCCAGGGACGTGAGCAGATCAGCCAAGTCCACCTGGACAGGTAGCAGGGCTGTGCCCCCCGGGGTGTGTGGGGACAGGGCCCATCCCACACTGCAGCACTTTTGGAGGCACAGTGGGGTAAATTGAAAACAAAAGACAGCCTTAGGAAGGGCTGCTCCCTGCTTGGGATATCTCTGCTGTTTCCTGCCAGCTTCTCTTGGAGCCTGGATCTCAGTAAGCCCTGGGCCAGCACTTGTGCTGTGATGGTCCCTGCAGTGTCCCCTGGGGAAGCTCTGCTCCCTCCTGCCCCAGTTACTCTGCTCCCTGCACCCTCTGCAGCCACCAGTGGTAGAAATGTTTGGGATAATCCCTCCAAACTCACCCAGGACTGGACCCTCTTTGAGCCCACTGGGACCCTTTGCAGTGATGTTCACACTTGCTCTTCCTCTTCCTCCCAGTTGCAGACCAGACGTTCAGGAAGCGCCTGCTGCCACCCTGGTGCTCCCTCCTGGCTCACGGCATCAGCCTCCTGCTCTTCGCCGCTTGTGCAGGCGTCTCCGTATGGATCGGGGTGGGCTTTTCCTCCAGCGTGGCCCTCATGTGGCTCATCTCAGGGATATTCAGCTTTCTGGCATCATTCATGGTCTGGGAGCCCCTGAAGGTGAGGGTGGCACAAGTGCACCAGCTGTACATGGAATTAACAGCTGGAATTAACATTGTCCAGCTGCTAATCACAGTCATGGAATTGTTCAGGTTGGAAAAGCCCTTTAAAATTATCAAGTCCTTCAAGCACCACCACCGTGCTCACCACTGACCCATGTTCCCAAGTGCCACATCCATGTGGTTTTTGAACACATCCAGGGGTGGTGACTCCACCCCTGCCCTGTGCACCCCTTCCAATGCTTGACAGCCTTTTCCATGAAGAAATCGGGTCAGAGTGGGCACTGAGTGCATTGAATGGCCTCTCCCATCCCCATATCCCTCAGGAAGGGTAGGATGTGGACACCAGCAGCAGTAGGAGAGGCAGGGCTGGTGGCACTTGGTTTGGAAGGGCCAGGTAAGAGCTGTGCTGCACTGGCTGTGCCGAGGGCCCACGGGAGCTGCCGCAGGAATGCTGAGGTGGCACAGCTCCCTGCAGGCTCAGCCCTCTCCCTGTGCCCCAGGTGCTGCTGGAAGCCCTCTATTTCTCCCTGGTTGCCAAGAGGCTGCACCCAGAGGAAGATGATACCTTGGTGGAGCAGCCCTGTGTGGAACACGTGTCTGAGAGGATCAGCAAAGTCCGGCCCCCGCAGGGATTTGCCCTCTTCCAGGCCAAGGAGGAGGCCAGGAAGGTCAAGCTGCTGCACAGGATGCTCAAGGTGGGACATCTGCTGCTGCCTGGTGCCCAGGGCTGAGACACATCCGAGTGTGGGTCCTCCCGCTCCACTGGGATCCCCTGGGTGCTTGACTGCTGCTTCTGCCTCAGCTTCTCCATCAGTGGGTCTGATCCTGTTGGATGGCAGTGGAGAGCAATGCTCTGCTGCAGGATTGGATCCAGCCCCTCCATGCAATCCCATTTCTACTCTCTGCTTCCCAGAATTTCCTCATCTACATGATGTTCTTGCTGGTGGTCCTGCTCACCAGCTATGGCGACGCCTCCCGCACCAGCCGGGCCTTCCTCCTGCAGAGCTCCATCAAACAGCAGCTGGGCAGCCGCGACTTCCTGCTCATCAAGAGGTACCTGCCAGGCCCTGGGGCAGCAGGGGAGTTGGCCCTTGGGCTCATGCTCCGCAGTCTTTCCCATAAGGGGTTCCTTGGTGCCCCTGTGGAGCTGAGCTGGGCACTCCACGGCAGTGAGCAGGTCCCGTCTGTCCCTGTGGTTCTGCTGCTCCACTGGAGAGCAGAGGCATCTCTGGGGATTGAGGTTTAATTTCTCTGAGGTTTAGTAATTTCCTCACTGAGAAGGGCTGTGGGAGTTGATGCTGATCTTTCTGGAGCTGCTCGAAAGGACACGAGTTTCTCTGTCCCCAGAGTTTACAGCCACAAGTCGTAGCCGTGAACAGGGTCACGAGAGCCAGAAACGACATCTTGTCCAGAGTCTGCCTTTCTTCTCATTCCGCATATAACTTAAACTGGGTTAAATTTCCCCAGCTGATTGTCCACACCTCTGTGAGCTCCCAGCAGCCCAGTCTGGCATGGGGGATCCCTGGGTTAAGGGTGTGTCACTGCGGAGCCCTTGGTTTTTCTGTGCCCGTCAGTGTGGCTTGTTCATGCCCCAAAGTCACTGAAACTTCGATTGACCACAGTCTCACACCTTGCCCCCTGCAGGTCAGATCAGTTCTGGGTGTGGATGTCTCAGGTGTTCCTCCCTTACCTGCACAACAACGGCTCTGGCCAGGAGAGCCACAGCACCACCCTGGGGACGGCCCGGCTGCGCCAGCTCCGGCTGCGGGAAGGTAGGAGGGCAGGGGCAGCGGTTCTGCTGTCACAGTGGGAGCTGACAGTCCTGGAGGGATGAATTGGGCAGGTCTGGATGCAGCTGGGGCTGAGGGGAGGCACCAGAGGTTGTGGAGGCAGTGGACCTTGGAATCCTGGAGTGGTTTGGGTTGAAAGGGACCTTAAAGCTCATCCATTGCCACCTCCTGCCATGGGCAGGGACACCTCCCACTATCCCAGGCTGCTCCAAGCCCTGTCCAACCTGCCAGGGATCCAGGGGCAGCCACAGCTTCTCCGGGCACCCTGTGCCAGGGCCTCCCCACCCTCACAGCCAAGAATTCCTTCCCAATACCCCATCTAATCCTGCCCTCTGGCAGTTTGAAGCCAGTGATGTATCCAGGGACCAGAGTGCTGGTCCACAGTTACCCCAAGGCCAGTTGGGATGTCTCTGTTCTCCCCCACTTGTCCCCACCTTAACCCACTCTGTTCTGGTGGCATGGATTTACCATGACTGCTGAGTTGGACAGCTCTCTATTTTCATTAATAATATCCATCCTTTTCTGAATCTCTGATTTTTGTAGGCTGCTTTCCCTCATCCTGCTGCACTCATGGGGATGGGTGTGGAGGGGTTGGGAGGAAGGGAGGTGCTGTGAGCTCAGCACTGGCCATGCTGGGCTCCCCGTGGGTCACAGCGTGGTCTCATTCCAGCTGAGTGCCAGCAGAGCGCCCAGGACATCCTGCAGGGCATGGGCAGTGCCCATGGGAGCTGCACTGACCAGCACAGCTTTGCCACTGCTGACTATGGAGTGGGCTGGGAGCGCACAGCCAGGAATGCGACGGCGGCGTGGGCACACTCGGCACCAGACCTGGTGGGGTAAGGGCTGCTCCCACCCCTGTTCCCACCCCTGCTCATCCTCCAGGGATCCTTACACGCCTCTCCAAGGTCTTTACAGGTGCCCTGGGTGGTTCCCAGCCCTCACCTGAGCCCCTGAGCCTGGCAAAGGGCAGATGGACATGGAAATTCCAAAGGGTCTGAAGAGCAGCGTTGTGCTTTTCTGGTGGCCCAGGGGCAGAGCGTTCAACTCTGCACCTTCCAGGCCACAGACAGGGCAGGGGAACCCAGCACCCCAGGAGCAGCACTGGATTTCTGCTCAAAGGTGTGACAGGAGGTTGTCCTGCACCCTGGACATAAATCACGCTTGGTTTCTGCTCTGGTTCGTCCCCAGAGGTATCTCCATGGAAGTCCAGGCCACCACAGGTCTTGGGGCTATTCTGAGGTTGGGAACACTGAGGTGGATCAACGCACCCCTGTAATTTGGCTTGTGAAATAAATCCTGAGGGGCAGGACCTGCATCTGCACACTTGCTCCTGGCCTGCCACGTAGGAGAGCAACCAGTGCCCTTCAGCCTCACTCCCAGCTTCTCTTCCCCTGCAGGATCTGGTACTGGGGCTACATCTCCTTCTATGACAGCAGCGGCTACGTGCAGGAGCTGGGCCCTTCCCTGGAGGAGAGCCGGGCTCAGCTGGAATTCCTGCAGCAGCACACGTGGATCGACAACATGTGAGTGTGGTGGGGCAGAAGGAATGTCCTGCTGTCAGCTGGGCTCAGGTGTGCTGTGTCAGGGGTGCTGCTGGGCTGTCCCAGCAGTGGCCTCAGAGCTGGTGCTGTCCCAGCCCCTGAGCTGCCCCTGTCCCTCTGCAGGAGCCGGGCAGTGTTCGTGGAGCTGCTGCAGTACAACCCCAGCGTGGACCTGCACGTGGCCATCACCCTGCGCCTGGAGTTCCCTGGGGCCAGCCAGGCCATCGCTGCTGTCACCATCAGTCCCTTCCCCCTGCTGCGGCTCAGCGGGGGCGTCACCCTGCAGCTCCTCATGATGGTCAGTGTGGGACCTCTGCGGCACCCCCTTCCCTCTGCGTGGGGGGTCTGTGGAACCTCACCCAGGCTGCTCACTGTGGACTCGAGCTGCCCTGCCTGAGGCCACTTGTCCCCACATCTGTCACCCTGCCTGGGTTTGGTGTCAGCAGAACCCTCATCCGCAGGGCGCTGCCACCCTGCCACAGGGACATTGGGGAGCTTCAGGAGGGATGAGCAAGGAAGGCTGGGCAGGATGCAGGGTGTGCTCCAGGTGTGCTCTGGCGGAACTTGGCCTGTTTAGGGATTTTGCTGTCCTGGCCTGGGGTGATGCAGGGTGCCCTGGTGCAGGACAGCAGTCAGGCCTTGTCCTCTCATCTGGTAACCTTCCCATTCTTCCTCTCCTGGTCATCTCTCCATAACCTCTCCTGGTGACCTGCCTGTTTCTCCCCCAGGTTTTCCTCATGCTATTTGTGGTTTACTTCGTGGTGTCAGAGTCTCTGGCCATCAAGAAGGAAGGCAGAGCCTACTTCACCCTATGGGGCAATTATGGCCAGTGGGTTTTCATCCTGCTCACCACATGCACGGTGCTGGTGCACCTCAGCCAGGCCACTCTGGCTGACCAGCAGTGGCTCAGGTACCTCAGCAACCGCAGGGGCTTCACCAACTTCTACCAGGTGGCCTTCCTGAGCTCTGTCTTCAGCAGCCTGGCTGCGTCCATCCTCTTCCTCCTGACCGTGCAGGTACGGGCGGGCTGGGGCAGCAGCACGTGGGCAGTGGGTGCTTTGGTCCTCCTGTGCTTCTCACCACGGCACAGTCCCTGCCAGGGGCAGAGCGGGTGGCAGGGAGGCCACGTGTGTCTCTGCTGTGCACTTCGGGTCTCTGAGGCCTCTGGGCCCTCAGTTCCCTTGGGGAATGTTTAGCCAAGTGTGGCTAATGGGATGGTTCTGTCTGTGGGCTGGGACGTTCTGTGCTCTGCTGGGGTTTGGGTTTCTCAGATATGTTTGAGAGACCCTTCCTGGGCTGGGAGTGTGTCCCTGACTCCCTCCTCTCCCCTGCCAGGCTGCCCAGCAGCTGCGCTTTGTCCGGCAGTGGTCAGTGTTCGGCAAGACCTTCCAGAAGTCCTTGAAGGAGCTGGCGGCTGCAGGGGTGGCCTTCACTCTCCTCCTCCTGGCCTATGCCCAGCTTGGCTTCCTGGTAACCACCCCTGTCCCCCTCCCTCACAGAGGGGCTGCTGGTGGTCCTGCTGCCCCTCATCCCTCACCGTGGCATGACATGAGCAAAGCCCCGTGGGTCCCCTGGGCGCTCCGTGCCCACCCTGCCACCGACACCTTTTGCCAGGGGCTGTCCCTATCACAGCTGATTCGTAGCCCGCCCCTCAGGTCCCATGTGGGAGGGGATATTGTCAGTCAGGGGAACATTTTGCTGCTGCTCCTTTCTCATCACATCTCCTCTGTCCCTTTGCAGCTCTTCTCCTCCTCCTCAGAGTCCTTCCGCAGCTTGGGCAGCAGCCTCCTGCTGCTGCTGGCCCTTCTGCGGGGCAGTGTGAGCCTCCGGCCCTGCCTGCCCGAGGCCTCGGGGCTCTGCTGCCTCTTCTGCAGCACCTACATTGTGCTGGAGGTGTGGATCATGCTGCGGCTGCTCGCGGTGGTGCTGATCCACAGCTACCGCGAGATGCACCTGGAGCTCTACCGGCCTGCCTTCGAGCCCCAGGACTACGAGATGGTCGAGCTGTTCGTGCGCCGGCTCAAGATGTGGATGGGCTTCAGCAAAGCCAAGGAGGTGAGGGCAGCCTGAGGGCTCCGTGGAGAAGGGGCCTGATGGCACAGAGCCTCATTCACTGTCTGTAGCCTTTCCCTGCCTCTGAGTCCTTCCCACAGTTGGATTCCTCTGGCAGGTGAGGGCTGGAGCAGTGGCCCCTCCTGAGGGCCCAAGAGCCGGGTTAGTGATGGGGAACTGCACAGGCATCAGCTGCCCGTTCTCAGCCCCATGGTTCCACATGCCTTTATCTGGGATCCAGCCCCAGCCCATGGCCTGTCACACCAGGAATGGCTGGGAGCAGCCCCAGAGCTGTCTGGAGTGTTCCCACTTCCCTGGCCTAACCCTGCCCATGCTCCCCTCTTCTCTCCCAGTTCCGGCACAAGGTGAGGTTCGAAGGGATGGAGCCGCTGCCCTCCCGAGACTCCAGCGACTCCAAGTCCTTCCGAGGCCCCACTCCCAGCGCTGCCTCCGACAGCTCCAGGGCCTCCACATCCTCCAGCCAGCTGGATGGGCTGAGCCTTGTGCTAAGCACCCGCGACAGCCTGGAAGTGGACGCTGACATCCAGCGCCTCCTCTCCCTCTTCGAGATGCTGCTGGCGCAGTTTGACCGTGTCAATCGGGTGACGGAGGACGTGTCCCGCATCGAGCACCTGCTTGAGTTCTCCCGCAGCTGCCGTGCCCGCAGAAGGCCCCACGGGCCCGAGGGGGGCCCGGGCCGGGGCTGCTCGGAGCAGGGCCCATCCCCAGAGATGTCGGACACGGACGCGCAGCCCCCGCTGTCCCCGCGCTGTGCCGGGGCCATGCCGGGCGGCCGGGGCGCAGTGCCCGGGCGGCTGCTGCGGGCCAGCCGGGGCATCAGCGCGGCCGCGGGGGCACCGGGCAAGGCCTGCCCCGGCAGGAGGAAACGGCCCCTGCGCGCCAAGAACCGGGTGCACCCCACGGTCAAGTAACGGGGTGCAGGGAGCAATGCCCTGGCAGGGTTTGCCGAGGGTGGGCTGTGCCCGCCTGGGAGCTGCCACGGCGGCTGGGCCGGCCGGGGCACGGGGGCTCTCCCGCCACGCCGCTGGCACGGCCACCGGCTCTCCAGAGCCGGCCCCATGGGAGCATTGCAGTGTTAAAGATGGGGGGAGAAGGCCGAGCCTTTCCCCTGGGGATGGGCAGGTGCAGGAGATCCCTGCTGGCTCACTGGGAGCAGCAGTGGGTGTGCAACGGCCCCATCAGCAGCAAGCCACAGGTGGGGACTGGGATGGGCACAGGGGCACAGGACAAAGCTCCCCGCCTTCCCTGCTGGCTGTGCCAGATGGGAAAGGGAGAGGAGAGCCCTAGACCTTGAAGGTTCGAACCAAGTCTTGGATTTTTGTCGACCAGACACACTGTGGAGGAAAGTGACAGCTTTTGAGAAAGTATTTAACCCACCTTGGTTTTTAAGCATAAATCGATATATAGAGAAATGCTATCTACACCCAGAGCAGTTAATTTCCAGTATTGGTTACTTTTATCCTCCAGAAATTGGTACTATTATTTGTATTTAAAGAAATCCAATATTTAAAACAAAGGACATTGCGGCGAGCTGGGGACGAGAGACCCCTGGGCTGCCTCAGCCACCTCCGAGCGCGGGGTTCCCAACTCCCAGTGTGGGGTTCCTGACGTGCTGGTGTCACTGCAGTCCCCACCCACCCTGTCCCCCCGCCGTGGCCCCGGGGTGCAGGCGCCGCTGGCTGCTTGGCTTCTCTAACCCAAGGAATGTATTGCCCTAAGTATATGTATGTTCTTGGTTTACTTGTTCCTATGTACTGCCCAGCACTTTAAACAAGGCTTTCCTCGGCTACCAGTGACACGTGCGAGCTAAGAACGGGATAATATATCACAAAAGCAGTATTTTGTTTGTTTAAATCATAAACTGAAATGGGCAGGGAGGAGGGGGAGCGCAGCCCCAGCTCAGGCAGCAGTGCCAGCACCTTCCCTGAGCACGAAGGCGGCAGGTGAAGCCCTGAGGGAGCTTTTTTTGGTGTTCCTCCAGCCCTGCCAGCCAGAATTCACCGTGTGCTGGGGTACAGCTCCTGGGCTACAGCTGGCCTGTGCCATGGGGCCCCTCACAGCCTGGGGGTGCCTGAAGCCCCCTGGAGGCTGCCTTCCCCTCCTCAGCCCCATTTCACCTTATGGCTATTGTAAGTAATTTATAAGGGGTACGTTTGGTTTTTAAATGTATATATTTTTGTATGTTTGCTATATTTTCATAGCATCGGTACCGTGTTTGAAACATGTAGATAGGAGACAGAACACTATTGTCAGAGTTATTTAAAGGATGTATTAAGTGCTTCTTCCTGGGAATGTCCCGTGTATATAAGGATTGGGTGTCTGTGTGTGTGCGTGTGGTGCGTGTGCTCTCCTGGGCTGGCTCGGGGCAGTCGCCACAGGTGGATGGGAAAGGCCCCCGCTGGGTTCCTGGATGTGCTGCAGAACCTGCTCCATGCTTTGGGCAGGTGAGAGGGTGGAAGGGAAGGCTGAGGGGGCAGAACTGCAGGGCAGGGGCCTTGGCTTTGGCTGCCTCTGGTGCTGGTGGGCCTGGAAGTGCCTTCCCAGGACAGGGGAGATTTTCCAGGCCGAGAGAGGGGACTCCTAAGATACTTCCATTGCTCCATCACCTTCTGAGCATCACCTCCAGCCCCCAGCTGTGTTGGATACCTGTGAAGATATTATTCCAGCATCCATGTGCTTCCTTGGCCCCATCTGTGTCAGGGTGGTTGCAGGGGGACACTGGGTGCTCTGTGATGGCTTTGGGAAAGGTCTAAGTTACCTTTGGAAAACTCAGGTGCTGTGCAGGACAGATGTTGTGGAAAGGTTGCGGAGGGATGAGGGCAGGAGACAAATGAGCTGGTGGTTGGTCAGTGTTGAGGTGTTGGAAGAGCAGAGGGCACAGAGAGATGGAGTGCAGAGGGGAGAAATCCAATACTGGTAACCAGGACCAGTTGGTAATGGCAGAAGGGGAGGTGGGAGAGGGCAGAGAAGGACCCAGGGGTCAGGAGTGGGACAGGGAGGGTCCCGGCAGGTGCCTGGAGCAGGCAGAACCAGCAGTTCAAGGCTGAGGCCAGGGCTGGGGGCAGGTGCTGGTCAGCTTTGGGCTCTGTGCTCACAAAAACACCCTGGCTTTCAGGCCAGAGATACAACACTGTGTGCCTTGGATTTTTTTGTTCCTTTACTTTGCCAGGCAGCACAGCACCAGGCTCAGCTCTGGCACATGTCCATGACTCCTTGGTGCCAGGGACAGTGCCAGGTCCCCAGACTCCCAAAGCAGTAAGAGGAGCAGTGGTGAGGTGTTGCAGAGACCTGGGATGGCCCCATGGCTCAGGGCCCTCCAAAGCTCCTTTGCCCACAGACACCTGGCCTGGAACAGCCTCTCACCTGTGTGGAGCTGTAGATCCAACCCCTCCAAGGGCCTGTGGGAATGCTCAGTGATTGAAATGTCCCACATGAACCAAGCAGGTCTTGGAAGTCTCTTGAAGAGCCAAGAAGTTCAGTTCCTGAGGCAGAGGTCAATTCTCAGCTCGAGTAGCCTCACTAGAAGAGGGTGGGAGTAGGAGAGAAGTACAGGAAGGAGGTGGAGGCAGGAGTGGCCAGCAGGGCCCCAGATGCTTGGAGCAGCCATTCCTAAACTCAGGGGCAGCTGTAACAAAGATGCTCCCCAAATCCATGAGGATTTTTGTTCCTAAGTGCCAGTTCCTTGCCCTGCATGTGTGTGTGTGACTTGATGTGTGTGACTTGACCAAGTGCTCCTTCTCATCCGAGAGGAGCAGAAATGGGATCAGACAACTGCCCTACTTCTGGCCTTCCCTGGAAGTACGGAGAGCAGCTCTGCCCCCCACAGTTGTTCCTTGAGACGCCCAACCCTGCATGGTGGGCAGCACCCACAGCTTCCAGCACTCACAGCTCCCTGAGCCAACTCCAGTTGTCCCAGGGTCCCCTCCATGTCCCAGCTACGGCTCCTCTGCAGCCGGAGGCATTTCGTCATGGAGTTACACCCTCCCAGCACTAAACTTGACTCAAAGCCCATAAATCCCCCGACTGTATATTTTGGCGTATGTAGTCACCGAGAGATGGTTTCTTATTTATTGCCTTGAATCTCACAACGATGCATCAGGATCAAGCTGCTTAAATGAAAAATTAAAAATTAAACCCCGATCCATTCGTTCCAAGGGAGAGGGAGGGACTTCTGTAAGTGCCTTATTTTTTCTGTTTTTTAAAGAACAATGATTGTGACCAAAACGCCAACAGTTCCTGTCTGGTCAGCATTTCATTGCAAACAAAAATGGTGTTATTTTGTAACTGTGGGGATGTTTCTTAAAAACTGACAAAGTCAAATAAACATGACTGCTAAAACCTGGCTCCGGTGGTTTTGTCCTGCTCCAGGCACTCCTCTCCACCCCATCCTCACTCTCTCTATGTCCATAATTCTAATTAAGGTCTCCTGCACAACACAAGACACTTTCGTAAATCCTCCAGCCTATCAGGGCTGGCACTAATGAATGAGCTCAGCTGTGGTCACCCCCTCCCTAGCACAGAGGTTCCCTGAAGCTGAACCCCAGGGAATATCCCAGTCCAGGGACTGGAACACAGCAAGGAATCCACATGTCCAGCACTGGGAGGTGCGGGGGGTGGTTCTATGAGCAACACAGGTTGGCAAACTAAAGCAGAAAAGGAGCAGATTTACATGAGCAGGAAAGCATTTGGACTTTCCCAGGACCTCAGGAACGCACTGAGCAGACAAATATTTTATTTCCTTTACAACTCAAACACCCAAACACAACGGACACTTGGTGTTCCCACACACCTACACAGGTGAGGGCTGGCCCTCTGTCCCCTCACCTGTCCCTTCACAGTCCCACGTGCACATTGCACTTGTCTTCATCTCCCCGCTGTCAGCCATTCCCAAATCCACGCTTCCCACTCACGGACAAAGCAGGAGATGAAGTTCTCACAGTATAGTCCAGCTTATGCGGTGTCTCCCAGTTGGGTACTGTAGTGTCTGGTGCTCCCCTCGCCTCAGGATGGGCTGCAAATCCCATTCCTGCTGTGCCCACCTGCCCTAGAAGGTCCAACTGAACTGCTTCAGTCGCCCAGCAGAGACTCCCTGGCAGTGAATAGGCAAAACTTGAGGGGAGATGATGCCCCAAGACAGGTCAACAGTCAAAAAGGGATTTATCAGGTGCATGGAAAAGGATGAGACATCCCAGAATTCCTGCAACCAGGGGAAGTCCTACAGATGGACTTGGAAGCCAGATCTGGCCCGGTCTGAACACCTGGAGTTAGCCCCGGTGGCCAGACTTCATCCCTGGGGACTGCTGGCCCAGCTCTGCCATTCCACTGCTCCCCCTTGCTGTTTGTCATTACTTCTGGTGGCAAAATAATCTCTGCTAGGGGAGAGAGGCTGTGCTGTGAATCCCTCAAAATGAAGACAAACCTTGGGAACTTAAGCAGCATTTTGGACAGGAGTGAACCCAAACTAACTCTTTCCAGAGCTGGCAGCAGAATGAGTCAGAGCCTGAACAGTGCAAGTGCTGACGGCTCCAAGGTCCAGGGAGAAGCTGGGATTCCAGGGTGCTCAGAAATAGCAACTGGATTTTCAATACTTCATATTTCATTCCCAATAAAGTCCTCAAAAATCCCACAATTCCTGTACCTTCACACAAGGATCTGCAGAATATCATCCGTTGTCTGCTTCCACCGGGAGCTGCTGTGGAAGGAGTCCAAAGAAAGGTTCTGCAGGGAATTCCCAACAGAGAAGCCTTGAAACAGCTCACACCAAACCAAATCCAGTGGGTTGGTCCTCCGGGAGCTTCTGGGAATCCAGTGTCCTCCTCAGGGGCACCCAAACCTCCTGGTAGGGTTCAGTGCCAAGTCCACATGCAAGGAGCAGCCAGGCTGCGCCTCCCAATCCCTGTGTCCACGCAGGTGCAGGGATCAGCACGCAAGGAACACAATTCCGTGGCCTCAGTGTCCCAGCAGGGACACCCCGAGCCTGGGCCCTACACGAACTCAGTGAAGTCGTCCACGGAGGAGATCAGCCTCTTCCTCTGCCCCGTCTCGTAGGTAGGAGGTGGGTCCTGGGCGATCTGGGGAGGGGGTTTTGTGGGGGCAGAGGGGTGCAGCTGCAGGGGAAGGCCAGGGCTCTGGTATTGTGTCTCTTCACGGAGCTGAAAGGCAACGGAGAACAGGTGAGCTCCATTCTCTCCAAAACTCTTTCCTACCTCCATCTGGGCAGGGCAGGGCACCCAGGACACTGTGCCAGCCCTGAGGGGATGCCACTCTGTGTCCAGATATTGGACATCAGGAGGAACTTCTTCCTGGAAAGTGTGGTCAGGCCTTGGAAGGGGCTGCCCAGGGAAGTGGTGGAGTGCCCATCCCTGGAGGTGTCCAAGAAAGGCCTGGATGTGGCATTCAGTGCTCTGGGCTGGTGACAAGGTGGGAATCGGGCACAGGTTGGAATTAATCTTGGAGAGCTTTTCCAGCTTCAGGGATTCTGGGATTCCAGGATGAAGCTTCCCAAAGCCCTTACTGCCAGTGACGTTATTTGACACCACCACACTTGTCATTCCCACAACACACAGAGTTGGAAATGGATGATGCTCAAGGTCCCTTCCAACCCCAACCCCTCTGTGATTCCATGGCCAGCTGGATTCTGATCTCCACACACACACCCCTCCTCTCACTCAGCAAGTTCTGTCCTACCCTTCAGAGCAGCCCCACTCACCCGGTGCCGGAGCCTCTTGATGTGGCGCAGCCTCGCAATCCATTTGGAGGGGTAGGTGTCCGTGGGGTTGGATCTGCTGTGGTGGACCTGGGAAGCCATCTGGGTTGGGAAGAGCGGGGAGACACAGGGAAAGAGGGGAGCTCCATTAACATAACCACAACAATAAAATCAATCCAATTTTTCAGAGCAGTTTGACAGCAACTGCAATCCAGCTCCGAGTTAGGACTGTTGGTGCGCCAACTCTGGCTCCAAGGTCAAGTAGAAAAATTGTTTCCTTGCTTTAGCAGGCCCTGCTTGTTTCCTTGGCAGCTGGTGATGGGCCAAGGCAGCAGCCGGAAGCTCAGGGAGCTGGGGATACTCACGTTGGCGTGCAGGGCCATCTGACGGGCCACGAAGGGCAGGTTCTTGTCAGAGATGATCTTGGCAACACTCGTGTCCACCAGACCCTCCATGTCTTTGGTTTGAAGGAATAAGAAAAAAATTCTTATAAGACAGTTAAGAACAAGCCCAAAGTTGCCAGTAACGAAGAATCCAAGTCAAATAAACCTGAGGAATTGTATCATACCAAGCTCCCACTCTAACAGAACCTGCTCTGCAGCTTAACTCAAGTGGCTCCCAAATTCTGGCTGCTCCATAAAGGTTTGGGGAGAGCCTGCTGGGCTCACATGAACTAAAATGTGAGCCCAAACCACCCAAAATGCCCTTTGGTAAAACATCTCATCAGCACTGCTGAAGCCTCCATCTCCTCCAGCATTCCCAAGCAGCTGCTGGAGGGAGGGATCTGCTCTACTGCTGGCACTGTGTCTTGAGCTTGAACAAAATGTGAGCAACCCAGTCAAGATACACGAGCAGGACAAAGCCAGATGTAACTGGGCAAACTGGGTCCAGAGAGCTTCACCAGGAAGTTTTAACTGTGAAACGCAAGCCCCCAGCACAGCAAAGGCTGAAGAATTCCCACCTTTCCGACACTGCAGCGTCACCAGGTTACAGTCATAGTCCAGCGGGGTGATGATCACGTGCACAAAATTGAACTGCCCCTAAGGACAAACGGACAAAAGAGTCAGGAACATTTCCCTGACAGCATCGTGGTTTGTGAACGCCATAAACACACCCCACTGTGAACCCACCACGGCCAACAGCTCCTCCCATCATCCCCACACTGCTCTTAGGGTAACACCCCCACACATGAAGGTTTACAACCCTGTGGTCCTGCTGTAACACACCCACAAGGAAAATCTCCTACCTTTATTGTGCCCAGTTTAAAATCCTCTCCAGAATCATTGTAAACGATGGAAACAAAATCATTCCCCAGGTGCCTCTTCTTGTCACAGCGGTATTTGTCCAAATCCTTTGTGGGCATCAGAGTAGCAATGTGGAAAATGGCTGGAAAGGGAACACAAAGATCCTTAGGCTGGGCTAGGAAAGCAGCAATGGTCACATGCCAGTAATAAAAATACAAACTGTGCCCCCTCGAGAGGTTTGCCCCATTTGTGACTGCTGAATCCAGTCCCACTGGATACTCCAGTGGTGCCTGGAGCTCAGAGTGCAGCAGCACAGGGAGTAGACCCCGGTTTAGGGAGGAAAGAGGCAAAAGAGCTTAAAGCAGGACTTGCCCTGACTGAGCTCTGCAGAGCCCCAGGGCCACTGGGAGTGACCTACAGCCACCCCATGGAATTAGACTCAGCGTGATGAGCACAGAGCTGTGCAGACAAATTTGGGGAGTTCACCGTATCCTGCTGGATGCTGGATGATTTCTGCACTGCTGGTGCAGCCGGAGCTCGGTGACACTGCAGTGACACGAGCCATGGCCACGGCAGTGACATCCCCTGCTTCAATCTGCTCTTCAGAGAAACACAGCAATGTTGACACTACCCTCAGGGAACAGCTTTTACAGCAGCCGGGGGACAACCAGCGTGTCCTGCAAACTTCTAAACCAAACCCTGCCCACCTTTAAAGAGATGTTCCTTTCACAGATTTACAGAGCAGACCGTGATAAAACTGGTGTGATTTTGCATTAAATAAGGCATGTACGCACCTGGCCTGAACTTTCTCACAGGGCTTACAGAGGTACCAGAGAGAACAGGAGGGTATCAGAGACCCAGGACATCCTCACCGTATCCCTGGGGAGGAATCTTGGTGCAGAAGCCAGGTCAGCTGGGCACATTCCAGCTTCTGGAGCCAGCTCACCTTGCATGATGTCATCGTGCCAGCAGTAGGTGAACTGTCCGTCTTCCCCACACACGTCCAGACCACCCAGGTAGATCTTATCTGGCTGGCAGTCCTTGAGCTCGATGAGCTTGCCCAGGCCCGTGAGGAACTCTGTGTAGCGATAGGATCCGTGCTCGTTGGACAGGATGGCGATCTCGTTGTTGCTCTGGGACACAGGGACATGGCACACTCAGCGCCAGAAGCACTGCACCAGCACCAGGGATCCTTTCGTGGGATCAGGTGATTGCCCTTGCAGAAGGGTTTCATGCAGACGCTGATTTTTAATGCAGGAAACGAAGGAAAGCAAGGCTGCTGCAGGAGCAGGACAAAACCCCCAGCACTCCACAAGGACTGCGGCCCTTGCACACTCACCTGGCCCTCCCCAACGTAGAGCACTGCAATCTTGTGTGTGTCATAGGATGGGATCTGATCCAGGAGCTGCACTGACCTCTCAAACGTCTGCAACCAAAACAGGGACCCCACCTGAGCAGCCTGGGCTGCTGGGAGGTGTTCCTGCCCAGGGAGGAGCTCTAAGGTCCCTTCCAACCCCAACCACCCCAGGCTTCTGTGCGCTCTAAAAAATCACCTCCACACCCCCATCTCTCTGAGACACTGCTGGTAGAAAACATCTTTAAATTGCACCACCTGAGCTGGACAATTGTAATCATTCACATTCCAAGAAAGCAACGAGGTTAGAAAAATTAAGGATTTACACAATTCCTTACCTACCTCATTTGGCAACAGGAGGGGTTTGTTGTTTTCATCACCAAAGAAAGGGGAATGGTACAACTGTAAAAACACAAAACTAAAGGAGAGAGGAAGGGAGAAGTCTGTTACCATAAAAATAAGTCAGTTTTGATCTGCTGGATGTAACATTACGTACAGCAGAAAAAGAGGAGGAATGAAAATGCTAAGAGGGTGTTATTCATCTTTTACAGACGCTCTGAGTGCCTGGACTACCTGCAGTTCGCAACAGAACCCTGTCAGAACAACAATGATGTGTCAAACAGCAGCAGCCACACAAATTCCCTATTCGAAAGCGTGGAATGGAGGAGCAGGAATGCCCTCCACAGCTCTGGGGCCATTTTCAGGCTGTAAGACACATGATTATACAGACATTTACATTTTACCTGCCCTCAATAAGATGACAATTGTCTCATCATGCAATTTTAGACAATTAACAATATCGCAAGTTCAAAAAGCAACAATTACAAGCCTTCTTTTCCTTCTCCTCAGAATTTTGCACATTATATTTCTTGAAATGTAAAACTAGCAATTCACCTCGTTCACAACAAAATTAACTCTGGGCTACCTGCAGTCAAGCCACACTCCCTAAATTGGGTACATTAAGTGCAGGAGGAAACTATTCATCTATTTCTTTCACGATTTAGTTCTGTTTCCTAATCCCAAAATTAATTTGGTGGTAGTGGGCTCAACAAGTCTCTATTAGCACCTGAATAAAGCAGGTAATTAATTTTTCAATCAGATGCCTTGCAGACCTTGCCTAAGCAGCAGCACCCTCTGAAGGAGGCCCTGATGGAGTAGTTCAGGGACCCTGCACCCACCTGGGGTTTATCCCAGGGACCTTCTCCGCGTTGGAAGCCGCCGCCCTGCCCTTGAAGGCGTCTCTGTCGATCCTCTTGCCCCTCCTGGACGGGGCAGAGTCGGAGATGGTGTAGCCGCGGGGTCGGTGGCCCGAGGGGGAGCGGGGCGAGGTGACAGCCCCGGTGCCACCCCCCGGCCCGGCGGCCCTGCTGTCCTCCCCCCTGCCCAGCCAGCTGCCCAGCCCTTCCCCTTCCAGGTTCCCCGACTGCGATTTGGATTTCACTTCCGTGCTCAGCCTCCTGGGCACCTCCCGGCCATTGGCATCCTTGAGCACCTCCTGCAGCGTCTGCAGCTCGGGGGAGGAGCTGGACTTGCTGAGGGGCTGCGAGGGCTGGAAGGAGAGCTCCTCCAGCGTCCGGCCCTCCTCCCTCCCGATGGGGATCCCGCCCTCCACCAGCTCCTCTGACTTCAGCGATTTGTCCTCTTGGCTGGAGGTGGAGGAGGACTGAAAGAGAGAGAAGATTAACAGTTTTCATGGAATTAGAGAATCCTGAAATGGTTTGAGTTGGGAGAGACCTTAAAGGTCATCCCATGGTTGCTCCAAACCCCATCCAGCCTGGCCTTGGACACTCCCAGCGACCCAGGGGCAGCCACAGCTTCTCTGGGCACCCTGTGTCAGGGCCTCACCACCCTCTCAGGGAAGGATTCCTTCCTTTTCCTGACAGCCAAAATAAAAGCTGACAACGGGAATGCTCCAGGGACCCCAACGCTTCCCGGGAAATGTGGGCAGGAAGGAGCACAAAGCAATGCGGATCAAGGTCCCTCATAAAACAGGGAATTTCCCCTGCATCCCCCCACGCCAGCCAAACTCGCAGTGCCATCAGTGAGCTGTTTCCCAGCGTGCCATGAGGGAATTCACGGGCAATCCCCTCCTGGCTGTCACCCACTGCTCGCCCTGGCTCTGTCCTTACCCTGCTGTAGGAGTCCTGGGCTTTCCCAAACCTCTCCTCACTCAGGATGTGCTCGGAACACGAGGTCTCCACGTCCTCACTCTCCGGGGACTCGGCGGGGGACTCGGCCTCCCTGAGCTCCATCTCCCCGGCGCTCCCTTCCTCCAGCACCACAGCGGATTCTACGGAGACACCAGCACGGGAGCTGTGGAGAGGGGACACGGGGACAGGCCCCCCTCCTCTCCTCTCAAGTACCAGCCTTTTCCCTACGGGATCTCAATGGAAGGCCAGATGGAATGAGTGCTCTGGCATTTCTTGTCATGGCAGACGTGCTCCTGGCTTCCCTTTTCACAGGGACTAAATCTGGGCTGCCTGCCTTGGGCCAGGGAAGTGCAGCTGTTTCCAATTGCTGCTCATGGGCAAGCAGGGCACGGCATGAGGAACAGGGACCTTGGACATGGTTACCAGGACAGACAGGAACTACAGAGAGGTCGGGAAGCACTGGGTTAAAGCTCACTGGAGACATCAGCCCTGCGCAAGGGTGCAACAAGGGGAGCTTTGCTTGTACTGAAATGCAACACTCCTGTGCCTTGAGGCCTACAAGGAGATAAGAAATTTTCCTAGGAGCCATTTCCTTGCAGTTCGGCAGCTTTCCTAGAATGTCTCAGAAGCAAAACAACTGAGCCCCGAACATGTGGCAGGACAGGAGCAGGGGTGACACGGGCACCGCAGCACAGCTGCACAGGGGCGCGTGCTCAGACAGACGGGGAGTGCAACCACACTGACAAAAAGCTCCGTGGAAGCCCTGCCTACGTGGAGGATTGAACCTTGGATCTGCTCCAGGCACTGACCACGGGGATGAGTCTGACCAAAGGCTCCTCCTGGCCTTGCTTTTTGTCCTGAGGAAAAGGCTGGAGGACAGGAGGCTTCCCATTATGCACACAAGGGACTGGAAGACCAATCTGAAAGGCCAAGATTTGTTTTCCAAAATAATAACAATAATAATAATACAACCAAAAAATTAGCACACACAAAAATACAAAGAAAATCAGCAAAATTTTAAAAAAATACAAAGAAAAAAAATCACTAAAGCAGCTTTTCCTGGATTGATTTCAGCTCGCAGGACCAAAGTTATTTCAAAGAAGCAATTAAGAGTTAGCATTGCACACACAAACCTTCTAAAAATACAAAACAAACCAAAAGGAACCAAAACAACGTGCTGATCTGGTTAGCTGTCCAAGCCAGAACACACCTGCAGATACCCAGTGCTTCCAAGCTCCCCTCCTACACCACTGCCAAGACTGCTGGTGCTTTGAAACAACCCAAGCACTAATTATTCTTTGGGTGGGAAGAGAATAACAGGAGCAGCAGAGGGAAGTACAGAAAAATATTGAACTGCAGCAGCGTTGTGTTGCTTTGAGAGGCCTCTGACAGCAACCACCAGCAGCTCAGAACACCCCACTGCTCTACTGGGAGTTTTCCAGTGAAGGAAAGAGGCAGAAAGACATTTGAACCCTCTAATTAAAATCACAAAGCATTGCAGGTTATCAAAGCAATGCAGGTGTTGTGCTCATAAGGTGTGTAATTTGATCTCCACTTCATTTAATTAGGAAATCAATTTTACTGAAGTGGAGAAAGATTTTGCACTATTACAGAGCCTCTAAAAGGTAGAATTTAGCAGGTTTTCTGCTGAAATCTATTTCTTTTTTATTTAAAAATCTCTTAACCAGCCTCCATGCTGGCTGAACTTTATCCACAGATCAAACATATACATATTATCAGCTGCTTTTATCTTTCTGCGTCCAATTCTGGTGATGCCTGTGGGCTGAGCAGCTCCAAGGGGAGCCTGTCCTGCAGCACAAGCTGCTCTTCTCACAACTGGGAGCTTTTCCACTGGGCAGAACACAAAGCCAATTGGAAAATGAAGCTGCAAATGAAGAATTAATTAATCCAGCCACCTCTTGACAGGTCATTTAACACTCGGCCTCATGACTCACAAGCCACCCCAGCTAAAGCAAAGTTGCTTTAAGAAATGGTCTGCACTTGCAAATGTTGGATCTGGCTTGGACTTCTTCATGCTAGTCAAGATCCCATTTGTTGAGAGTGATGAGACTGGGGACAGACAGGAGACATGGAAGGGGAAAATGAGGGATGAGGGATACATTTTCTATGAATCAGAGGTGTTCTTCTATGGCAATACTGTTTGGTTGGTTTTTTCCTTAAAGATATATAAATATACCTGCCCAGGATATGCTCCTGTGCAACTTCCCTTGACAACTGGACTGGTACATGGAAGAGAAAGAGGCCACTGCAAAGGGAAATCAAGTGAGCAGCTACATCAAAAGGAAGGAGAGACTATATAAAAAAAAAATATAAAAAAATTAAAAAGCACAGAGTTTAAAATATAACCAAGAGCCTAGTTTAAAACAAACAAATAAATAAATGAAACAAAGGAAAGAACAAGCTGGGATAAGCTCACCAGATGCCAAAGGGATACTTTAAGGGCACAAGGTCTCAACATGAATAAGGAGGAATAAACACATCCAACAGTGCAGGCTCCAAGTGCTCCCTTTGCAGAATGCATTTCGTGAGGCTTAGGAACAGAAAATCCCTTCCTGATATCCCAGCACACACAGGAAGCCAGGCTGAGCCTTTCCCGACCTGCACGCTTCTGGCACAAGGTCACTTTTAAACCCACTGAAGAGCCCGAAGAGCAGAAATCTGGGTAAAGGCTCGCAGAGGTTTAACCTCGAAAGAGGCAGAACAGGCATGTGACAGTCTGACAGCAAAACTTCTTCCAGTCATTCCCCAGCCAGCTCCAGCAAGTCTGGTTAAGAAGGATGTGGCCAAAATTACCCTCAGACTGGCACAGGAGTGGCATTCAGGTGCTGTGGTTTCAGTTCTCCACTTAGGTCCATATATCACAAATTTTTAGAGTCACAAAAATGTATATGGAAAACTTTTTCCTTTTTGTTTGTAAGAGGTGATAATTTAATTTTGACTCCAATTTTGTGTTTACACGTTCTGAAATGCTAAAACATACCCTGCCCTGCTTAAAACAAACCTGAAAACTGGCATTTTTACCAGATTTCCAGACAATCCATCCCATTTTTCCCCAGCAAAGCCTGGTCTGCTGGTACCACTGCTCAGTTCTGATGGCTCCTGCAGTGCTCAGAGCCTCAGTGTTGGGTGTCACTGATAAGAGCTCAAGCAGGGACTGCAGAAAGATTTAAATATTTCAGCTGTTGGCCAACACCAATCTCCCAACATTAACAGCTTTTTAAGAGGAACTAGCACCAAATTAAAGAGAGCGAAAATCCTTGGCCACTGTGTCAAAATCAAGGCAACAACAGAAACTCGAGTGGTTCAACTGAGGGCTGAGCAGTCCTTTTCAGAGGTGGGTAAATCCAATAGGGTTTGCATTCTGCTGTAAAAGCCAGTGGCAGCCAACTCCTCCTGGCTGGCAAGGCTTGGAACAGGCATTCCCCAGGAACCTGCAGCTCCGAGTGCCCGACACACACACTCCCAAACTGAAGACAAATGGAAATGGAAACACTGCATGGAAAGATCCATCCACAAGTGGGATGCCCAGATCAGCCCCAAACAAGTGGGAGAGGGAACAGATCGATGACTTTGCTCATTTTCATTTGGGAAACACACGAAACACACGACTCTTCCAAAGCAGCTCTGTTACTCCTCTGTTCCCCTATTCTCCCACAGGACAGCAGAAGCAAGGAGGAAGGGAATGTTTCACTTCCAGGGCCAAGAACTGATTCCCTTTCTCGTTACTGGCCCCCCTCCTGCTCCCAGCTGCTCTAGAAGCCCTGCAGGGACCCAGCAGACTCCGGAGCTGTTCCCGCTCCTGCCGGCAGCTCCCACCTGTGTTGGAGCGCTGCAGCAGCGAGGGCTTGGCTGTTCCTGTGGCCAGGCTGGACGAGGGCACGGACAGCGATTTGTACAGAGCCGTCTCCCGGTGCTCCTTGAAACGTTCTGCAGCCATGAGGGCGTTGGAGAGCTCCTGCAGGGGCATGTTGTTGATGTCTGAGGAAAAGGGGCTCAGCGGGTTCTCCAGGCTCATCAGCCAGCTCGTGTTACCTGCGGGGCACAGGTGGGCAAGTGTTCAGTACTCCCAGCTCCCCCAAAGGTTACAGCTCATGTTGACAAAGCACAGCTTGTTTTGGAATTTGCAAATAAAAATCCGAACGGAACAAGTTCTCTGTTCTTCTGCAGAATGACTCGATTAATTTGCTACTCCCAGTGCTCTGCACTTCACCCCAAGCTCCTCAAAACCTGTGCCTGGTAACTCAGTGCTACAGCAGGTTCCCAAAGGCATCCAAAGCGCTCAGGTGTTCTAATTAATGATACCAGGTCAGTTACTTTCTCATGGATGAAACAGGTAACTCCTGTTAATCTGGTGGAACACGCCAGCGTTCAAGGATTTGGACCCTAAACAGTTGTTATTGCTTCCCCAAGAGCAAACACAACTGTGGAGCTGCCCAGAGCTGTGGCTGCGCCATCCCTGGACGTGCCCAAAGCCAGGCTGGACAGGGCTTGGAGCAACCTGGGACAGTGGAAGGTGTCCCTGCCCATGGCAGGAGGTGGCACTGGATGAGTTTTAAGGTCCTTCCAACCTAAGCCATCCCATGGTTCTACAGTTTCAAAAGGCTGAAAGCCATAACCAGACCAATCTACAATTAAATATGGATTTTTCCCCTTCAGCCAGGCTCTGGTTTCTCACCAAGTCCAGGGTCGCACCCCACACTCAGGTACTCACCTGTGGGCCTGCGCACCAGGATTTCTGCCCAGCCCTGGGTCAGCAGTGGCACATAGGCAGCCAAGTTGGCTTTTTCCTTCTGCAGGGCTGTCTGTGGAGCAGGACTGGCCTCTGGGCGAGCTGCAGGAGCAGGAGGGCCCTGTGTCCCTTGGGAAGTTGAGCCACCGGGAAAATGGGAGGCTGAGCTGTCTAAGGCACCAACACGTAAGGCATGACCGCCTGGCAGGACAGACATAAACCAAGGGAGAACCACGCTTAGCCTAAAAACATCTGAGGAATGAGGCTTTTAAGCTCCTCTAGCAGCTGCACACACAATAGCCTGGGGTTTCTTTCCCTTTTCATTACAATTATTATTGTTACTATTATTTTATTTCAATTACTAAACTGCTCTTCTCTCAATCCACCCATTTTTCTTACTTTTCCCCTTCCAATTCTCTCCTCCATCCCCCTGAGTAAGCACCTGGATGGGACTTAGCTGGGGTTAAACCACACCAGGAACTAGAGAATTTTACCTGCCGTGTGTTCCTTATAAACCAATTCCTGTGATCCCCAAAGCTGTCCCGCAAGGAGAGGGAAGCAGGAGCCCCACCCCACCTGAAGGCAAGAGCTGCTGCTACCTGTCCCTCATCAAACACCAGACAGCTCCAGATCTCCAGGTAGCTCAGACACAGGAGGCACCTGCAGCCAACAGCCTGTGGCAGGGCCCCAGGAATGGCAGGGAGACCCAGGCTGGGAACTCACCCGACATGGATCGCACTCTGCTGCGGGAGCTCCTGCAAACCTGCTGCCCAGCCTGGGATTCCAGCTTGGCTGGAGCTTCCTTCGTCTGTCTCACTTGCAAAACAGGGTCTGAGCTGTGGAAAGCAGATATTGATGATGTTGAGAAAGGAATCAGCCATGCTGGACAAATAACATGTTCTTCTTATGGCAAGAGGAAGAACTACAAAGACGCAGCAGTGGTTTAGGTGACTTTGTCAGGTGGAGACTTCTAGAAATGGGAGCAAAACTTACCTTGATTCTGGGGTGCTCTGGAACTCCCCAGAGTCCAGGCCAAGCAGGGACCTTGTCCCTGTTCCAACACTTGTAGTGATGGTCACCAGCTTGTTACCAACCAGCCACGTCTTGGTCCTTCCTCCAGCCAAGAGAAACTCACCCACGGGAGACCTGGGAACACATTAGGGATGAAGATTTCTCGGGAGGCAGAGAACAGAGCGCATGTCATTACTTGTGCAGGGGGTGCTGCCTGCTGTCCTCCTTTACACAGCGCTTGTGTCACTCTCTGACAATAGCCACGTTATCCCTCGGGATGGTGGATGAGCTTCTGCAGCAGACTGTGATCATCCAGCAAGGGCACGGAGCAAAGCCCTGCTCCCAGAACTTCAAGGCAGCTCCTCCAGACAGTTCCAGCCTGAGGCAAAGGCTGCTTGTCTCCCAGGGATTTGACAGAATCACAGAATGGTTTGGGTTGGGAGCTCATTCAGTACCACCCCCTGCCCTGGGCAGGGACACCTTCCACTATCCCAGGCTGCTCCAAGCCCCATCCAACTGGCCTGGAACACTTCCAGGGATGGAGCAACCTCTGGGAAACCCATTCCAGGGCCTCACCACCCTCACATGGAGGAATTCCTTCCCAATATCCCATCTATCCCTGCCCTCTGGCAGTGGGAAGCCATTGCCCCTTGTCCCCAGTCCCTCTCCAGCTCTCCTGGAGCCCCTTTAGGCACAGGAAGGGGCTCTGTGGCCTCCCCAAAGCCCGCCCCTCTGCAGTCTTCCCTCATCTCACTTCCTCTTCAGCCAAGCCAGATTTAATCAGTGAGGAAAGACTTCAGGAAAGATTCTGGGCCTGCCAGAATCCCAATGATTTTCCACTAATGAAATGAAACGTGAACCTGAAACCCACCCCTCTGTCCCCGGCCCCTGACTGACCTCTTGGGCACGGCTGTAAAGTTGGAGAAGACGTATCGAGCCATCATGTCCAGGCACGTCTCTGTCAGCTCCAGGTGCAGGTTTTTCAAGTTGTCATCAGCCTGAGCCATGGAGTTTTCATCTGCAGAGCCCAGGCTCGAGCTGGTGATGGACGTTTGGATGCGGCTGGAAGAGAAAGTTCCGCACTGACAGATCAGACTGCACCACGTCCCTGGCCCCAAAGGCGGCGGGATGCAGGCCCTGCTGTACATGCACGTGCCAGCCATCAAACCCAGGGCTTGGGAAACAGATTTTGGGATCAGCCTCATGTTGTGCTTCCCAGATTGTCGTTGCAGGAAGTGGATTTTCTCTGGAGAGACTCCAGTGGCAGTCAGCTGGCCAGGCCAGTGCTCTCTGATGTTGGTGGCCCATGGGCAAGTGCACCAAGCAAGGAGTGAGTGGCAGCTTTGAGTTCCTAATCTATGTTGAGGGCAAGCGTCCCACGACCAGCCCCAGCTTCCCAGGCCGCAGGTTGCCCATGAGCCAGAAACTGGGGCACTCCAGACGTAGCTTTATAATCCTGTGGTTTGCTTTTTTCTCTGTTGCATCTCTTTTGTATATTGGTTTTTCCCCTCCAAATTCAATAGCCATGTAAAACCTAATTGGACTTGAAACAGGAAAAAAAATTGCACTCTGGACAGGAAATTGGCACAAGAATAGAGAACAGGTCTGCCTTCAAATCAGCCAAATTAGCAAGGCCATTTAAAACCATTTCTGTTTTAGGCTGGACTGCAACATTTCACAAAGACAACTCCTTATGTATTTATAAGACAAACTAAGCTGAGGTACAGCCAAAATTTTTATGATATGGCAACTTCTTCGGCTTCATTAGGGGTAATTATCTGAAGTTTTAGTTGCTACCATTTACACATAAATGCAAGAGAAGAAAATCACCTCATGCTTAGTGGGGATATCAGAGAATCCTGGAATGGTTTGGGTTGGAAGGGATCTTAAAGCTCACCCAGTGCCACCCCTGCCATGGCAGGGACACCTCCCGCTGTCCCAGGCTGCTCCCAGCCCTGTCCAGCCTGGCCTTGGGCACTGCCAGGGATCCAGGGGCAGTCACAGCTTCTCCGGGCACCCTGTGCCAGGGCCTCCCCACCCTCCCAGGGAAGAATTTTTCCCACAACATGAAGTGTCAGAACTATAATTGCAATTCAGTCACTTCAATCTCTTTCCTCCAAACACCATACAGAGCCAAAAAAAAAAAAGAAAAAAAACAACCAAGTTCCATTGACAGCAATCCTACAGGTTAAGGCACAGATCTTCAGGTTCAGCAGTTTAACACTCAAGGGAAGTGATCCAGAAATACATTTTAAAACTGGCATCAATTATTTCACATCTTTCATTGCAGCAGATCAATGCTTGCCATCAAAACCTGTCAATCAATCAAATTAATCTCTGAAATCAAATCTTGTTTTCTTTAGTTGTGAAAGCAACAATTTGTATGGGCTGAGCACACCCTTCACTGCTTTCTGGAAAGGCAAATAGAGGTTTTTCATGGCATCAGACTGGAGACCAGAACACTTCACCAGCTCCTTTGGAAGAACAAATCCTAAAGTCAGGCCAGAACTATTCCTCTTAGACTGGAAGGAGGGCTCTCCAAAACTCTGCAGGGCTTCCAAAGCATCTCCTGGAGCAAGTCCCTGCTTGGGAGGCTCGAGTTTTAGTGAGTTGTACCCAGGATTCTCACATGTGCAGAATGCAACCTTTTTCCTTTTCTCGTGTGTGGGGGTTTTTTTTTTTCCGTTTTTTTTTCCCCCCTTTTACCACCTTTACTTTGAAAATAGAATTTTTCATTGCTTAAGCATCAGAGAATGTGGCAAAGTGACCACGGACACCCAGGGTGTGATGTGACAGCCCAACACCCGGCGGCGGGAAGCCTCGGGATACTTTCCCAAAATCTTCGCCTGTGGCTGAAGCCAGTTTTTGATGGGATAACCAAGACATGCAAGCGTCCCACATGCAAATCCACCCTGCTTCCACCCACCCTTGCAGCAAAACCTCCAAGGGCCGAGTTGCTCTTGGATTGCCCCCATTCAAAGTGCCTCTACCTGCGGACCACATGTTCAGACACACTGATGCTGCGGGATCGGAAGGCATCAACTGCAGAGGGTTCTTTCAGCTCTTTCACTGGAGGAGAGTTATTCAAGCCTTGCTTTGCATTTTTGGCTAGTCTTAAACTACTATGTGGAGAAGCACCAAGCCCCAAAAGAGGTCACAGAAGGGAGGAAACCATTGTAGGGATGTAGGTTGAAAGGTCACAGTCACAGGGTCAATATTGGGGGATCCCGGAGGGTGATGGAAAATAAAACAAATGCCAAAAAAAAAAAAAAGAAACAGGAAACAAAAAAAAATTAAAACGTACAAACAAGCAGAGTTGAAAGCATTAAAAAGACAAACCACATTTTGAAAACAAGATTTTAAATGTGCTACAAAACAAATGAAATTAGTACAAGTTAAAAGAAAAAAACTGGTTGAAATGAGAGTTGGAATACTGTGCTGTTCAGCAAAGGCACGGGCACCTGAGGGCTCCCTGGGCACAAATCCCTCAAGGCTGAGGAGTTTTGTGCCGTTCAACCCTCTCGTGTGTTGCCCCAACTCACCACGACTCAACACCTGAGGGCTTCCACAGACCCTAAAATGCTTTACCTGGACCGGGTGGCAGCAGGTTTCAATAAGAGACAGGGACCATGTCACCCACCTCTGTCCCCACCAAGCCCTGCCCGAATCTGAGCTTCTCCTCCAATCACAACACGCCCAGGGCCTCCCAGAGGTGCCCCTTAGCCCAGCTCGAGGCCCTGGGGACGCTGGGCCCCCTGTTCCAGACCCTCCCCACGAACACCCCCTGGCTGGAGCTGGCCGGGGATGCTCCTGTGCCGCCCCAGCAGCTTCACACAGCCCCCTTGACTCTGAACTGGCACAGAGAGGAAATTACTGTTCACACTGTCAAGTGCCAAGCACACGTGGGAGATGACAGCAATTAAGATCCAAGAGGCACTTTAATTAGTCACTGAGATGCATGCCAGGCTCGGGACTAATTTGGGCAGAACAGTTGTTCCAGCAGCTCCCATCCCCATGTATAAAATGCCGGCACTAATTTAACCCTTCTGGCTGTTTCTAAACACAATTCATTTGCCATCCTCCTCTCAGTGAGTTCTTACATCTCAGACTGCCACCTGGAGGGATCAGAATTTCTTTGTCCTTCTCCCAACAACCTCTCACAGATCCCTTTTGGCCACAACTCCTGCAGTGAGCACAGGCTCCTGCTCAGGGATCGTCACCTACACCAACATCAGGACATCCAGCAGCCCTGGGAACTGCTGGGACCATGATCCTTTGGAACACCCAGCACCTCAGCTACGGCAGGGAAACATTCTTTGGGCTTAAGGAGCGAAAAGCAAGTACAGAAGCTTCTCAGGCAAGGAAACCGGTATCTGCTCCAGGCCTTTCCTCTCTGCCCTGGCCAGAACCCAAGCTCAGCCAGAGCCAGAGGCATCCTGCCATTCCAGGGCTTTGGGCACTGTCTGAGTACAGCCACACTCCGCAGCTGCAATTTCTGTGGAAGGTGATACAGCAAAAGCCTTTAGATACAGTAGTATTCCAACCTGGCAGAATTTAACAGGTTTTTAGGGGAAAAAAAAGAAAAAAAAAGATTAGTTGGAATTCTAATTGGAGAGATGAGTGTCAAAAAACTTCTCTTCCAAGCTTCTGGATGAAAGAGGAGGAGATGGGAGAGATGAAACACAACACAGGGTTTACAGCTGCAGCATTAGGGCAGGGATGGTGTTTCTTCATTGCAAGACTCTGCTGGAGCCTTGCAGGTAAAGTAGAGGCACTTTCCCCAGGGTTCAGATGCCACCATGTGCTCACTGCTCACAACACTGAAGCAAGTCAAGTGAACCAACTTAGGCAACCCTGCAGGTAAAAGGATGTTGGAGAAAACCCTGAATGCCTTCCAAGGAATATCCTCCTCCCCTGGCAAATGTTACTTTGAAAGGTTGCTGGCAAGATACACTCTGACTTCTGAAGGCTTTGCTTAAAACCATCATGAGGGCTTCAAGATTCCAAAAAAAACAAGGGATCAGGACATCCAGACAGACAGAAGGCAGCTGTGTGCCAGCCAGTGCACTGGCCTGACTGGGAACACCATGGAAAAACACAGCACTGGCTCTCTAATTTATCCAGGTCGTTGATCACAACCATTTCTCTGGCAATCATCTGAAAATCGCTCGTTACAGATCAATCATCAAAAGGAGTTCACACAATCCATATGAACATGGGATTCTGTTACTTCTGGTATTACCCTTCCCTCTTATCTCTGGTAATGTTGTGCTGATACACCCAACCTGACAGAACAGTTGGTTTTTACAAATGAACACCAAAAAGGCCCCCACTCCCTGCAGAGGCCTGCAGGACAGGCAGTGCTGCCCCAGCTGACTGTCTGCCTGCTTGGATCCCTCAGCCAGCCCAGCTGTCTTTGACCTAAAGAGGTTTACTTTGCTTGCTTACTGCACTGCCAGATTTGGGATCACTACACGCAGCCTCCTTCAGGAAAACATGGCGAGGGGTGTGAGCACAAGAACAGGGAACACCAAACCCTGCTGGGATCAAACAGAGTTTACCTCTTTGGCCTCTCATTCAGGCTGGTGCTGCGAGCCCTGAAGCTGTCCTTCTCGGGGGTGTCATCGAAGGACAGGAGGACATTGGAGCGCAGGCCCTGCCATGGGGACAAGAGGTGACAACGTGAGCCATGTGTAGCTGGAAGTCTGCAACCATGGGCCAAAGCAGGAGAGCGCCCTGAGATGCTGACAAGAAAACCAGAATTTTTCTAGCTTCAAACAGAAACTTTAAAGTTCTCAGATCAGTGTTGGAGCTGTCGTTGCTCGCGTGTGCTGTTGGATTGAGCAGTGCCCTTACCTTGGTGATGTAGGGGACAAAGTCCTTGCGGAAGGGCAGGCGGCAGCGGATGAACCACATGGCGATCACGTGGTGGGCCAGGCAAACGATGTACTGGTTAAACCTGCAACAGCAGAGAAGCCCCACAGCTCAACGTGCACAGCTCAAGCAGAGAAACAGAACTGCTACTTTACCTACTGTAAGTGTAAAGAAAAAAGAAACCCTCAGAAGCTCTGCTCAAGAAAAACAGGGATTTCTCAAAGGTGATGGTGTCATAGAATAGCATCATGGAATTACAGAATGGTTTGGAATGGGTTGGAAGGGACCTTAAAGCCCATCCAGTTCCACCCCCAGGGACACCTTCCGCGATCCCAGGCTGCTCCAAGCCCCATTCAACCTGGCCTTGGACACTTCCAGGGATCCAGGGGCAGCCACAGCTTCTCTGGGCAATCTGTGCCAGGGCCTCCCCACCCTCACAGGGAACAAATATCCCTTCTTCAGGAAAAGCCTGGAGACACCAGAATGTGCAACATCCTACAAACAACCTTGAGCCAGAAACTACAAAAAAAGGCTCTCCACGCTCTCGCTTCCACAAATGAGAGAGAAGCACATTGGCTGTGGCCTTACTTGGAGGGGTTTGTGTAGGGCAGAGAGATGGCGAAGACGCTGGCATACTGCTCTGCTGCGAAGTTCCGGTACAGGTGAGGCAGCCTGGCCAGAGCTGCAACAGTCCAACAACAACACCAGCACGGGTGAGGCCTCAGCACAGCCATTCAACATCCTAACTCAGTTTCATTTCTAATGTTTTGTTTTTTCTAAATTATCAGTGACACGGAAGTTAAAATCACGGCATAACGTCATGCAAGGCGGAGAAAGCAGCTCGTATTTCCACAGGGCTGCACTACACGGCGCGTGTTTCTCTCTTCAGTGCAAGAGCTTTATACAGAAAACTACTGAAAAATGAGGTGATCAAACATTTATAACCTGAGGATGGAGCAAGGGCATCACAGTGCATTCCACATGACCAAATTCCACACAAAAAACACAGCTACAGAAGACGAAAAGAACAACACCACGACTTACTTGACAGAAATTCTAGGAGAGGGATTGCCATGTTGGCTGTGGCAGAAATGTGGGTTAATTTGACAATGAGGACAGGCAGTGCCTTGATGATGATGTCGGGCATCTCCACACTGCAGACTGACAGTGCCACCACGCACTGGTTGGCGCAGCGGTAGATGAGCCCGTGCTCCAGGCAGTACACGATCTCGCGCTGGGAGAGCAAGACAAACACCCATCACACAGGAAAGGACAGCCCTGAGGCACCGCCTCCAGGCTGCAGCCAGCACTCCAGAACATTCTGCAAGGTATCCCTGCTGCAAGGCCTGTGTGACACACCTGAATGCTAACCCTGAGCTTTAAACAAGGCTGCAGATGTTCCCGGCCACAATCTTATCAGGGGACTTGAATCAAGTAAGTAGCTGGGACTTTAAGTTTCTGATTTAATAGAAATTTTGTGTTTATAAGCATCTCACTGCAGAGGGTAAAGTCACTCAGCAACCCGTGAGGGGGGACAGGTGAGGAGTGAATCTGCAGTTAATCCTGCACGGAGTTAGCGAACTTATTTTTTCACCCCAAATTCAGCAAACACAGCATTTCCTACCAGCAAAGGGCAGTGTTACCTTGCACTGCCGTCTCCTAATCAGCTCATAGGCTCAAACATGCTCTCCAGGCTCTGCCCTCCCTGCACCTTCCTGTTTGCCCCATACCTGTTTGGCTTTGTCCAGGTAATTGTGGTAAGAGATCAGTGCTGTCAGCACGGGGACCACAGCCAGGTGCAGATCTGTGCGGGAAAAGCCTTCGGGGGTGCCGTGGAGCCTGTCCGTGGTCTTCTTGTCTGTGAGCTGACACAGCACACAGCAGGTCAGGGCACCTCTCACCAAAACTCCCTCTAAAGGCAGCAGAAGGCAGTGCCCACAGCTCCCCTTGACCTCCACAGAGACATATATATATATATAAATATATATATTCATATACATACATTAAGCACACTCATTATTACCTACTCTGTACCTAAAACTACGCTCACAAAAGAGAAGGTGAGTGAGGATTGACAGCCAGCCTGCTAATCTTTAAAATATCAGTCTAAAGACAAAAAATACCACTCAAAAAACTCCTCCAAGCAACTCCCAAGCAAGCCAGGGAGCTGGGGACGGTGCCTCAGTGGCATTACCATGTAGCTCAGTGCAGAGGCCAGGAGGTCTATGTTGCAAGGAGAGGTTAAAAATAGCACTTTATAGCGGAGGGATTCGGGTAATTTGTTGAGAACCAACTTCAACACCTTCCAGTCTGTCTCCTGCAAAGACACAAAATGGTAAGGTTGAAAATTTTCGCGTGATTTCACTTCGGTTTGGAAGTCAGATCAATCAAATTGCAGACAAGGTGTCATTTCCTAGGCAGATGTAGGTCTTGTCGTGGTTGATACAGAAAAAGAAGTGGCATTTGGCTGTCACAAGTTTCTCCCTGTCTGTCACCCAGCTCTAGGTGGAATATTGGCACCACCAACTGAAGACAAATTATATTGAGATCTGACAGCCAGAATTCAATTCTCCTAAGCACCAGCACCAATAACTCCCAGAGCAAGGCAAGCCCTCAGCACAGAGCTGTGTCCAATGCCACACTCAGGAACAATTCATATTTTATTGGTGATGAAACATCCATGAATTCTCAAAACACCTCACAAACTTGCAGTGGCAGAGGTTTTGATTTCAAATGCTCTTTCAGAACCAGGATGATTTGCTGGATCTTGTGCAACAAGCACAGTTTTTGCCTTTGTGTGCTCTGAAGCAGTGGAATGAAAGCTGTGCTTATTTTCTGAAGAGCTGGGCTGCTGCTCCCACTGGTGGTTGTGAAGCTGCACAATCACACCCAGATTTTGAGCAGCAAGGAGCAGAAATTGCTTTTCAGGCCTTTTTAGGTACTCTGGGCTGGAATTCCCCAGGCAGCTGGTGCCAGGAGCGGACATAAAGACGCCAGGAGTGGACATACCTGCTTCAAACACTGCAGGAGGACCCCGAAGACCATGGAGTAGGGCAGGTGTCCCACCCGGATGTTGGCACCTTGGGAAGGCACACTGGGGCTGCCTGAAGGTGGGGAGAGGGTGCCAGGGGGCTTTTTCTCAGAAGCCCTTTTCTCTGCCTCTCTACAACACGGAAAGGGAGAAAAAACATGTGTCATTTTTACAGCCTATTCTTGTAAGCTACAGCACTACCTTCTCTGGGAGCCAATTTAAAGACTGAACAATACAATTTGCATTTTCAATTTTAAAAAGCACAGGATTGCCTAGCAGACACGCAGCAACGAGTCAGTTTGGTCAAGTGAAGGATTTTTCTATCCAGGCCTGTAGCAAATTTAGAAAGGTAACTTTTGGGGTGTGTTACACAAAGAACTTCAGGCAAGCTGCAAAATTAAAAACAGCCAGATTTGTACAAATCATCAAAACAAAACTCAATGGGAAACTGAGGCAAGAGATTGCAAATTTTTTGGGGAAGTTTTGTGAGCAGGAACTTAAATTTCATGTCTGAGATTGAGAGCTCTGCAGGCAAGTGATTTGCAAGAACAATTAACCAATGAGTCACTGGTTCAGACAATCCTTAGCTGTAACTATAGACTGGTCCAGGATTTCGAAGATTTAGAAAAACTGCAAATTGCTATTGACAGAACATTAAGCTCAGCAAGAATACAATTTAGTTTGGAAAACAGCTTTTTAAAAATAAAAAATAAAGAAGTGTTCAAGGCCAGGTTGGACAGGGCCTGGAGCAGCCTGGGGCAGAGGAAGGTGTCCCTGCCCACGGCAGGAGTGGAACTGGATGAGCTTTAAGGTCCCTTCCAAGCCAAACCGCTCTGTGATTCCTCTGCTTAACACAATGGAAAACCTACACAAAATCACACAGGCTGTAGGGGCTGAACCTCACTGCTCCATCCTTGTTGGAAAGGCCAAGGCGGTGCAGGGAGTCAGCTCGGAGCATCAGCAGGAAATCAAACACCTGGAACAGGGAAGACACTGGAGTCACTCAAACCCTAAGCCAGTGGAATACTCTCCCACCCCCACATGGAATGATTTTCCAGGTATAAAGGGATTTTTAAGAGATGCCACGGCTTGTTCTGCAGGAGGCATCAATTCTGGTGTCACAGTGCATTTACATACCCGTGGGAGCCGAGAAACATTTAATTGTACTTCTTGGAAGCTCTAGAGCACCCAGTCCCCACCTGCCACCCAAAAATCCCAGAGGATTGTGCAGCTGTGGCACTGGGAGCACGGGGAGCTGCTCCTACCTGCAGTCTGATGCTGCTGGCCACAGGAAGACTGTAGGAGTAGACGTAGTGGCGCTGGACGTGCTGGATCAGCATCTCGTACACACGTGTGGCGTGGCTGGAGGGCAAACTGTACAGCTTGGTCTGCAGGCACAGAAACACAGCCCAGCCCCAGGGATCCTGTCACAAACCTGGGGCTGCGCTGGCAATCCCAGGAGAAACACAGCAAAAACTTGGTCCTCAATGCAACGCGAACAGATGGCTCTGAAAGGAACCTCTGCAAAGACTCCAGAGCAGCTCTGTCTGCTCCACACAAACAACCTGCTCTTACAACTTAACCAGAGCCCAGGACACGCTGCCCAAACGCAGCAAATCTATTACATCTAGTCAAGGTTATGAACTCCTCCTTTCTGCTCATTTATGGCCACATCCTCCCTCCACACAGGAAAATGTGCTCATCTGCACTGTACAACGGGAATTTAAAAAATACAACATTTAGCAAGCAGTCCTACAGTGCTCAAAAGCAAATGAGCAAAACAAGAGTTAAAATATTGAACAGTTAAACAAAAGTCAGAATATTTACTAGTGGGAGAAGAGTTATCTAAAAAGCCAAGTCCAGCAGAAGAGTATTATGAACTGTGTTTACTGCTTTGCAGCGTTTACCTGAAGAATTATCAGGAGCCCAAGAACTGCTGTCTTGACATCCTCCAGAGAAGCTGAATATGACAGCAAGTCCCTCTCTTCCAGTTCAGAAGGAGACGACAGAGAATGTGCAGCCACCTTTGAAAGAGTAGAGCAACACATGGTTAACACACCTCTCCTTTACTTCCATCCTGGAAGGTGAGGAAAGCCCTCAGGAAGTCATCCCTGCTGGAAAACCTGCCAGTTACTCACCTTCTCTATGATATCCAGCAGGCTGTTGAAGTGATGAGTGTTGCAGCCTTCAGCCAGGTCCACCAGCAGCTGAGTGGCCAATTTTCGGACCTGATGGTCTTTATCCTCTGGGATGTGAGCCAGCTGGGAGATCACCACCAGGTTTATCAGCTCTTCCTGCAAGAGGACAGACCTTCCTAAGCTGTCAGATGTTCAGTCAGCACATTAAAAGAGAAAGAATTTCAATCAGAAGAACTCAGCTATTCTGGTATCAGGCTTCTTTCTCAACTGTTTCATTCCTAGATCTCCTCTTCCATCCAACAGGTATTTGTCTGCCATCCCTCCAGACACTGATGACTTTTATTGAACTTCAAAATGCTTTCATTTCTGTCTGTCCTAAAGATTTGACGGCCCAGGCTCAAACCGAGAAGGGATTTCTAGGCCTTGGTTTTTTAAGAGAGAGAGGAAACACCAATAGCTTCACGTTTCCATAAATCTTGAAGGAATCCAAGAAGCATCTCTGCCCCTTCCTGCCCTCTGACACTTTGGGCGCATCCTCAGGAGATGAAGACATCCCTGGAGTTCTTCCCGAACTCCTCTCTCAGAGAGTTGCCAATTGCATTGCAATTAAACTGCAAGCACCAAAACAAGTAACTTGTCCAGCCCTCACCTTTTTACAAAGCTTCTAAATCAACTTTGCATCTCTCACATTGCCTGTTAATTCTTCCAAAACAAAATGGACACGGAATTAATGGCCTTAAAACAGGGAAGCCAGGACACAACCGGGTATGCCCTCAAAACCCAGCAGCTCCCACTGCAAGATGCATATCCCTGTGTCCAGCTGAGGACAAATAATGGCAAACCCCCCTACAAGCACCCCAAAGAAACAGGTCTGTGAAGGCAAGATTTGGAGCCCAGGTCTGTGCGTTCCCCACTGGCAGAGAGGACCTGAAGCCCCCAGGAAAATGTGCCCCACCAAAGGTTTTCCCACACCCCTGATACCTCACCTGGGACCCCCAGGCAAACACACACCTCATAGAACTGCCTGTTGATGCTCAGCACAAAGGACAGGACATCCAGAACTTTAATGCGGACAGCACTACGGCTCTCGTTCCTAAAACGGAAAAAGCAAACCCAAAATGAATAAAAGAGAGTTGCTGATATTTAGGGAAGGGGGAAAAGAAAAGTAAAACTAAAGGAAAATAAGAAACTTCTTCAGAGTTGGAACAGCAACTGTGAGAGACCAGCTGAGCCTTCAGTTAATGTCTCTACATCTGAACTCACATTCAAGAACAATTAGAAATTCAAATCTCGGTTCAGCTTTTAGTCCTGCAGACCTGCAATTGCAGCTTTCCCATTTCCAATCCAAACTAGGAAGCACATGTCAGACAAACAAGTGCTCTGTGAGCAAATTTAAAACCAAACACATGGCACTAAGGAAGAGCTGCTCTTTGGCAGCGTTTCACAGAGGAGACAGAAGTTTGTTATTGCTCCATGTTGATGTTTCAGAGCACAGAATCCCTGAGGGAGCACCAATTCAAAACTAGATAACTGGAATACTGGATAACCATATGCAATCCTAATGCTTAACAGGAAAATCTTGTTTGGTGTCAGAACTACAAAGTGCTGTGGAGTGGAACACAACTGCCTAAGTTAATTGGAGTAGCATTGAATGGAAATAAAGAGAAGGGGAAAAAAGCAGCATAAAGGACTCAGTGGAAAGCTTTTCTTCTGTTAAATAAGTCCTTTCATTTGATGTGCCCTGAGTACCACACTTCTCAAGAGCCATTTACTAACTTAGAACTTCAGAACGTTAGAACTTCAGAACGTTAGAACTTCAGAAAACAAAATTATCCAACATAAAAGGTGGCAAGAAACGCTTAACAGAGCTTCTTAAACGTAAGCAGTTCCCAAAGTTCTGATTCCCTACCTGAAGAATCTCTCCATTAAGAGCTGCAGGTTGTGAATCCAGCCATCTTTGGCAGGGTGGATGGACTGAGCTCTGTACGTTATCAGGTTTAACACAGAAGATTCCTTTGATGGAAAGATCAAGGATTTTTTTTAGTGTATAAGCAAACACAGTAAATCCATTCCCCCAAGCCCCACCACAGGAGCAAGGCTCACGGAAGTCCTTGCCGGCATTTTCTAACCATTTGCTGGTTTAGGACTCCCAGCTTACAGTTGTAACAGAACAGACCCAAAAGGAGGACAATAATAAAGCCTTACTGGTCTCTGATCAGCACATCTTTCCACCAGCTCAAAAAATCTCTCTTCAGAGCCATGAAAATCATTCTGGTCACAGAGTTCTTCTACTGTAGTCAAAAGATCATGTACAATGGACTTCAGTTCTTGGCTCTCCAGACTCTGAAACAGAGACAAAACCCGTCCTGAAAAGAGTTCCACCTTACCAAAAAGTGCTAATTTTAAATACAAACAGAAAACTCAGAGAACCACAGCAGTGAGAACTGGGCTAAGCCTTTCTCAGCCTCAATTTCCCCACAGAGCACAAACAGCTCAGTCTGCAAACCAATTCACGGCAGAGCCTTTGGACCGAAAGCACATCAAGGCAGGCTCAACACCCACCTGCAGCTGCTGCAGCAGCCGCTCCATGATGTCCAAGAGGATATCCCAGGTCACAGCCTGCAGCTCCTTCCCGTATTTCTTGATCAGGCGCGTGATGGACAGAACGATCTCGTAGGACACGACTGCGTTGGGACAGGTCATGGCCTGGAACCCAGAGCCCTTCAGTCAGCGAGCAGTTGGCAAGCAGTGCTCAGAAACCCTCTCCATGCAAATGCAACACGCCTGGTTAATTAGGGAATCAGCCTGGAGGCCTGAGATAAATCCATTCAAGCCTCTCCACACAAAGGACACGGCAAAGAACCACTTTCTCAAGAGCTGTTCTGCACTCCTGCAAGCAGCTGTAGCTCAGATGGCAGACACAGCCCCATCACACAGGCAGACAAGGCAATTAAAGCCAGTAATTCCTGCTTGAGGCGCTCAGATGAGGAAATGTTGAGAGCTCTGAGGCTGCCCCTGAAGACGCCATCCCTCACTTTTTGAACCACCCACTGTGAAGAGTAAAAGTTGTTGCTTTTTGTTTTATTTTTTAAGCTAAAGTACCCCCAATGTAGGTATTTGCTAGAAAGGATCCAGACTTTGCTTTTCTGGCCAAAGATCTTGCAGGAGAAGGCCTCAGCTACAAACATAAATCCTCTTGTGTTACAGTTTCCCCCTGCTTCACCCCACACCCAACCACTCTTGTCCTCCCTACAAAGATCTCTTTGGTGCAGGTGGCCACGTTTCCGGTCTAAATTTGTCCAAGTGATTAAAAAGCACCCCCAGCCTCCCAGCCTACCTTGAGGAATGAAGGCAGCACTGAAGTTGGGGAGTTCCTGAGGGAATTGAGGCGATGAGCCCCCCACAGAGCCATCCCAACAAAGAACACAGCTCCTCGCAGCAGGGCTGCATCTGCCATGTAGGATCTAAGGACAGGAGGAAGAGAAGATTCAGACCATGCCAGAACTATTTTAGCAAATAAAGTCAATAGGAATATGCACTGTCCCAACAGGAATTCCCAGCTGTTACACATCAGGGCCTTGCACAGCAATGGACAAACATGAAAAGCTGAAAATGATTCACCACAACTTTAAACTGAGGGAAATTAAATTCAGAAATGCCCCAAACGAGCACTTCAGCAGCATAACTAGAAAGGAAATTTATTTCTAAGCACCAGAATCTTCAGCTTGTTCTACTGAGGTGGGTGACTCCCCGTCTATCTCACCAGGAGCTCACTGAATTCCTTGGATTTGTTGGATCCTCCTCCTTTACCTGTCTTCCATGATCCTGCACATGTTGTAGATGGCACTGTGTCCCAAGTGAGTTCCCAGAAGGTTGCGCATGAGCTGCAAATTCAGAGAGAACACCTCAGTCTCCAAATTGTTAAAACACTCAGTAGCCTAAATACGGATTGAACTGGCCATGCTTCCAGAAGTAAATGTGTCCTGCTTTTCCCATGCCAGGACAGAAGCCTGTCACAGCAGCTGAAACCAGCGGAGAATTCCATGGACATGACACCACTCGCACGAACAAGATGCTGATCCCATAACGGTAAAACCATTTTTAATTTACTCTTAAAACCAAGCTGAAACCATTTTTAATTTACTCTTAAAACCAAGCAGATGTGCACAGGCACGTCCAGCACTTCATCCAGGAGCAAATTCACTACAGCCCAAACCCAGCAGAGGCTCTGACCTTCCAGCAGGGCTCACAGAGCTCCTTCACGTTGATGGTCCGGCACAGCGTGATGATGAACACGGGCAGGTTCTCCGAGGGCAGGCAGTTGTAGCAAACAACAGCATCCAGGACTTGCAAGGAAATCTTTGGGAAAGGCAAAGACAAAATGGTTGTACGCTTCCCTTGTGAATCAAGCAGGTCAAATGCCCACCTGGCGCACCCAGGAAATCTTCTGGAAGTCAAAAGGGATGAAGATACTTTTGGGTTTTGCTTCTTTTTAAAAAGAATGGTTGATTCACTTATCAAATTGATTAATGCTCTGTTTGCTTTAGCATAAATTATGGGTGTGTGAGATTCAAAGGCTTACAAATAACATAACATTGCATCACTCCCTTGAAAGAGGAGAATAAACCAAGAGTCTGATGATCTGATTTTGTTTGTAAAAGTTACAGGTTCAAAGAACTTCGAAGAATTCTCAAGTACTAAAAGAAACTCAAATCACTGACCTCTATGTCCACAGATGATGAAGTCTGAATGCACAGGAGGCAGATCTTGCTGTTAAGAAAGAATATTTAATTACCATTGTTTGCTTCACATGATTTTAGGCAAATTACAAAGAGCCAACGCAGCCAGGTTAATTGCCATGTTATTTAACTCCTCATTCCCCTTTCTGTGGCAATGCTAGGATGCCCCAAGGGACACTGAGGACTGAAACCTCTTTTATAAAATTAAAGGGAAACTTAAATGCAACTCCAGTAATGTAACAATGCAGACTAAGCAATGCAAGCAGATCCACCCATGAAACAGGAAAAGCAAATTTAGTTAAACTAAAACAGATCTGAACACTGCAAGAACTGAAAATCAAATGTTTGTCAGAAATGTCAGGTACGACCTGGGATGAAACAGATCCAGATGGGATGAAAAATATTCCACTTGTCTGTATATTGATCTGCAACTTTCTCTTGTGATTTACCAGCAATAGGCATGAAGGAGTTAAAAAAAAACAACTTACTGGACCATATCGGCTACGTAGTCTTCCAGATAGCAGCTATTGAATTTCACCAGGTTCACTAAAACCAGGAGGAACTCAGAAGTCAACCCAACATCCATCCACTGCAGCACAAAATCAGCTAAAGAAGGAATAAAACCCTCTTACAATATGCCTTCTACCCAGGACTGATATCACCACCTTTTTCTATTACCACTGGATGTCTCTCCCTTGATTTATTCCCACCAAACTGAAGAGGGGTAGGGACAATACTCACCCAGCTCTTCCTCCAAGTAGGTGATGTATCGCCCGTTCTCCGTCAGAGCCTTGAACACTTCAAGCCGTTCATGCAAGTCTTCATTGGAGGGATAGTCCTTAATAACCTTAAAAAAATGGGCTCTGAGGATCCCTAATCTCTCACCCTTTAAATAAAAAAAGAGAGGGGGTTAAGGCCTGGACATTATCAAGGTCTAGCTCAGTAATCTTCACGCTTGAAATTATTTTTTTATTGAAACAACGCCTACTCTTTGCATAAGCTTCCACTCCTGCTTTCTCAAAACACTGAAAACTACAACCTTGGGCTGATTCAGCCTTGTGTTTGTGCAACATGCTGGGAAATCTGAAGAATTCATTGTATGCTGAACTTGGCCAGCCTAGAAAAGTGTCTCACACAGAACCTCTTGCATACCTGAAACATCAAAACCAGCTGCAAACCGGGACTAGAAGGTCTGGGCCAAGACCACGTAAAATTTGCTGAATTATGCTGAACTTAACCCAAAGTATTTCCTCTTTTTCAAGAGCGTTGCCCCAAACTAGAAAAGCTTCTGGGAGTTGCATGAAAAGTTTTGCTACAAGGTCAAACCAAGACCTAAATTAAAACGCTTCCTCTCCTCATTTACGAGGCACAACCAAAACAAGAACTATGAACACTTGCAGAGAAGAGTCCCCCGCTGCTTTTCCCCTTCCCCCCCTGCACAAAGCCCAGTTCAGGCCAGTGTTTCCTGCCCAGTGGGTTTGTTGTCACCTGTCCCTGGACGATGGACTTGAGCAGGTGAAGCACGGCGTGCCTGGCCTCGGCGGGACGCTCCGGCTGCAGCATGTCAGCCACCACCTTCCACACGGCCTCCACGGCGTGCTGGGAGCAAGAACAGCATGAGGCAGGAAAGCTCAGCTCCTCCTGGGATCTCGAGCCAGCAGGTCACAGTTCATCATGGCAATTCATGATAAAGATCCAGGGATGCCGTGTCTGGAGTTCTCTGTTCTGGGGGACACTGACCCACCTGGTCATACACTCAGAGCAATCCCAGGAGCCACCAACTCCAGTCCTACGCCCCAGGAACTGGAATTCCTCATTCCCACACTCACTCCAGTGGGAACATTTGTACAGAAACCTTCACCCAGCTACAAGGTGAGTTCAAAACCAATTGGAGGCTGCTTATTAACAAGCCAGGAGGGAATAAGGAAACCCCTCTTAACATCACCTCCCATGAGCTGTCCTGAATATCCCCAGCATTCTCCTTCCAGGAAGGTCCAGGATGCCCATCAGCTCCATCCTCTCTGCTCCAGAGCTGGCACACTAATCTCCTGTTATAGCTCTGGACAGCACAGAGCAGCCTCTGGGACCACCCATTTTAAAAACCTTTCTAAACAACAGGAGTCTCTTACAATAGTTTGAAACCTGCTGCTTAAATTTCCATCCTTCCAATACTCACTGAACACTTTGGAACTCACCTCTTCAATTTTTTTGGTTTTTGCCACATCACAAATTTGACTGATTGCTCGTATCCTGTTACTCAAGCCACACTCTATGCTCAGTTCCTGGAAAGAAATGGAGAAATAAGTTAACAGTTTATCTTACCAGAAACACATATCCATTTCTCCAAGGGGGAAAGGAATTCTGGTCTCCTTCTCCTTTTTTTTTCTGTATTTTCCTCCCTGTGTGCCAACTATTCTGCTTACAGACTTGTGGTACCAATTACTGGAATCAATTATTTTATTTTTAATTTCCACAGAACCATAAGGTTTTCATAAAATAGAAACAGTTCCCTGCTTGTGGAAACTGCCACCACAGAAACTTCATCAAGCTCAGACTATAAAAAAAAGAGGGAAGAGGGAAATACCCTGTAACCCAACATAACAAGTATCTCCAAAGTATTCAAACAGTGAATACCTCAAACGCTGGAGCTGCAAAGGAGGTGAGTCTTACATGCAATTCACCAGAGAATGAGTTGAGAGATCAGGAGAGGGACTGATGGAGAGGAACTGAATGCCAAAAGACCCAGGAGAAGGAGCAAGCCCTCCTGATCCCCTCAGCTGAGGCACTACCCCACCTTGACTCCACTCAGTTCTCACACCTTGAGTATTTCTGCAGTGATGATAAACTCTGTCTGCTTGCCCTCCGATGACTTTGAACTTCCCCGGGATGTTCCCAGCCCAAGGAGGTTCCTGAACTTCTCCTTCAGCCCAGAATCCTTGCTCTGAGGCTTTGCCATTGCTGCCAAGCACAGAGGCCCTGCAGATACAGAAGAGGGTTCTGGTAAGGAAGGCCCAAGGGGAATATTTCAGCAGGCAAACACCAGTAACAGCGTCACACTGGGACTTTTCCAAAGAGCTGGGGTATCTCGAAGAATATACTCGAAGAATACGTTGGGAGAAGCCCAACACTGGAAACACAAGGAGCTCGTGCTGCTCCTGCCTTCAGCACCTGCATCCTGCAGCTCCCCAGGGAACGTGGGGCCTTTGGGATACCCTTTCCTGGGTGCTCTGAATGCCCAGCCCACCACACAGGCTGATTTTTGAAGTATATCCACATGCACACACTTTTTGGAGGGTATGAGCTGGATGTTTGTTCCCAAAGCAAAGGCCAAGCACACCGTTCTGTGCTGTTGATGTGGAAGTGAGGAAGGACTTACAAACCTGAGTGTTGGAACATCCAAGTGCTGCCATGGCAAGAGAAAGACAGGAAAAGAACAAGGCTCACCATTACAACAGCAGCCTCCAGAAACTATCTCCCCCTGCCCTGGGCACACGACCCTGCACAACGCTGGCAGCCCTATGTCCCCATGGACATCCCATGGCTTTCCCCACACCCTGGGCACAGCAATCCCTGCTGCTCCCGGGGATGCACCACAGAGCCTGTCCCAGCATCCCAGGGGACACGCCATGGCCTCCTGCCCAATGTCACCAGGGGACACGCCATGGCCCCAGCCCACCATCCCTGGGGACACACGGACTGCACCGCCCTGGGACACCCACAGCCCCAACCCACCCCAGGCGATGGCACCCTGCCCCCCGTGACCCCCAGACAAGTCCGGACGTGCCACATCCCAGCCCCAACCCAGGACGCGCCACCACCGCTTAGGGACACACAGCGGGGGTCACAGCACAGCCTCCCCCAAGCACCACGGGCATCACATCCCAGCGCCTCCCGAACACACAACGGGGGTCACAGCCCAGCCCCGAACGCGGCGGGGATCGCAGCGCCGCCACAAAGCGCGGCCCCCTCGCAGAGTCCCGGCGTGCCCCCGCCGCCCCCCGGCACTCACCGCCGGCCCGGCC